>OZ012741.1:689263006-689665506 GCA_963859935.3 Lathyrus sativus | reverse complement strand
TAAGCCTTGGTGATAAGGTTCTTCGACAGGTATCAAAGGAGACTACAACATCGGGATTATGGGTGAAACTTGAAAGTTTGTACATGACCAAATCTCTGGTGAATCGACTCTACCTGAAGCAAGATTTATATTCATTCAAGATGAGTGAAGATAAAGTGTTGGCTGAGCAGTTGGATATGTTCAACAAGCTGATTCTTGATCTTGAAAATATTGATGTGAAGATCGATGATGAAGATCAAGTACTGTTGCTGCTGTGTGCTTTGCCTAGAACACATGCTCACTTCAAAGAAACTCTCTTGTATGGAAGGGAGTCCCTGACCTTTGAAGAAGTTCAATCAGCCTTGTATTCTAAGGAATTGAACGAACGAAAGGAGTATAAACCTTCGCCGACGGTGGGCGAAGGTTTGGCCGTTAAGGGAAAATTCTTGCGAAAGGATGGTAAGTTCGACAAGAAGAAAGGTAAAAGTCAACAGAAGTCTTATAGTGGCGAAACATCTAGTATTCAATGTTATCACTGTAAGAAGGAGGGTCACATAAGAAAGGTGTGCCCTGAACGCCTGAAAGATCATGGAGGTAATGGCAATGCGGCCATTGTTCAAGATGACTTCGAATCATCTGATGTTCTTGTGGTTTCAAATGGAGAATCGAGGAAAGAGTGGATTATGGATTCAGGTGGCACTTGGCACATGACTCCAAACAGAGATTTGTTCGAGGAGCTATGTGATCAAGATGGTGGATCTGTGCTGCTGGGAAACAATAAATCTTGCAAAATTACAGGTATTGGATCTGTGAGATTCAAGCTCCATGATGAGTCAATAAGGTTATTGACTGAAGTCAGGTACGTACCTGACATGAAGAGAAACTTGATTTCTCTTGGTGAATTCGACAGAAAAGGTTACATTTTTCAAGGAGAGAAAAGTATCCTAAGAGTCATGAAGGGGTCGAAGGAAGTCTTGAGATGCGTGAAGAAACAAGGCTTGTATACCCTTGAGGCTGAGGTTGTAAGTGGTTCGACAAATGTTGCATCCACGAAACTTATGTCGAAGACAGAATTATGGCACATGAGATCGGGCCATGTCAGCGAAAGAGGCCTGGTCGAATTGGGGAAGCAGAGCCTGCTAGGAGGTGACAAAGTCGAAGAAGACGCAGAAGATGTTGTCGAAGATGAGGAGACTGATAATGACTACCTGCTAGCAAGAGACAGGTCGAGGAGAGTCATCAAGCCACCTCAAAGACTTGGGTATGTAGATCTTATAGCTTATGCCTTAATCTCTGCTAGTGAGGTTCTAGATGAAGAACCTAGAGACTATAAGGAAGTTATGAGGAGTCGAAAGAAGACTGAATGACTGAAGGCCATGGATGATGAGATGAAATCTCTTCATGATAACAACACCTGGGAACTGATCAAGAAACCTGCTGGAGCCAGGTTAGTCAGCTGTAAATGGATTTTCAAAGTTAAGGAAGGAATCGAAGGAATGACGTCAAAGAGATACAAGGCAAGATTGGTTGCTAGAGGGTTCACTCAGAAAAAAGGTATCGACTTCAATGATGTGTTCTCTCCTGTTGGGAAGCACAAATCCATTCGAATGTTGCTTGCCATGGTGGCCCAGTTCGACCTTGAACTGGAACAGATGGATGTGAAGATTGCGTTCTTGTATGGTGATCTAGATGAAACAATCCTGATGAGGCAACCTGAAGGGTATGTCGAAAGGGGGAAGGAAGATTATGTGTGCAAACTGAATAGATCTTTATATTGACTGAAACAATCTCCTCGACAGTGGAATAAGAGATTCGACAAGTTCATGGCACACATAAGTTTCATCAGAAGTCAGTTCGACCACTGTGTTTACTTCAGATTTCGACCGGGTAATTCATTTGTCATTTTGTTGCTCTATGTGGATGATATTCTAATAGCAAGCAACAATGTCGAAGAAGTAATGAGGGTGAAGGCTGAACTCAATAAAAAGTTCGACATGAAGGATCGGGGAGCTGCGTCCAGGATTCTTGGGATTGACATCCAGAGAGATAGAAAGCAGTCGAAATTATGCTTATCTCAAGAGGCATACCTACAGAAGGTTCTCGTAAAGTTTGGTATGTTGAATTCAAAGCCTGTCGTGACTCCGACAAACCCTCAATTCAAGCTGAGTATAGATCAGTGTCCCAGCACTGATGTTGAAAGAACTTGTATGAATAGAATTCCATATGCTAACATAGTAGGCTCTTTGATGTATGCTATGGTCTGCACTAGACTCGACATAGCATATGCAGTAAGTCTTGTAAGCAGGTACATGGAGAATCCTGGAAAGGCTCACTGGCAAGCATTGAAGTGGATTTTAAGGTACATAAATGGGTCTCTGAATAGAGTCCTAATTTATGGTGGAGCCTTGGGTGAAGATAGTAAAGCATCAATTGAAGGATATGTCGACTCTGATTATGCAGGTTGTATGGATTCCAGAAAATCTATCTCTGGATATGTGTTCACTATGTTTGGGACATCAATCAGTTGGAAAGCAACACTTCAGAAGGTCGTTGCCTTATCAACCACTGAAGCGGAGTATATTGCCCTAACTGAAGTTGTGAAGGAAGCATTGTGGCTTGAAGGTTTTGCAAAGGAGCTAAAACTTCAAGGTCGAGTTATCACTGTTAAATGTGATAGTCAAAGTGCAATACACCGGTCGAAGAATTCAGCCTATCATGAGCGAACCAAGAACATTGATGTGAGGATGCATTTCATCAGAGGGGTAATCGAGCGTGGAGAAGCCCAAGTGCTGAAGGTTTCGACAGATCATAATGTTGCTGATATGATCACCAAAACGTTGCCCAGTTGCAAGTTTTTCCACTGTATGCAGTTAATAAAGCTGCATGAAGAAAGCTAGTTTCTTGAGGTTATAGAGTTAGATCCAAGGTGGAGATTTGTGAGATGTTGGATCGAACTCTAGTATAGTCGAAATCTGTTTGCAAGTAATGCGTGTTGTAGTTGAAGTTTGTTCTAACATGCATTAGTCAATATTGCTAGGGTTGTTAGCATGTTAAATTGGGCCTTGGTTGTAAGCCCAATTGTTTAAGTTAGCTTGTACCCTAAGTTGGCTTGTAATGGGTAATTGTTAAAAAGCTCATTAGGTTAGTGTGTTATTTTTCTTATAAATAGGATACTAGTTTCTCAATCTTGGAATAAGGAAAAATAGGAAGATAAAATCCTAATTTAAGGGAGAGAGGTTATTTTATTATTCTTGTATACTTGTAATCTTGTTCTAAGAGAAAGGAAATAATAGCAGTTTAATAACCAATCCTTGTTGTTCCTTGTTGTTTTACCTTGTTTTCTTTGTTAACCCTAACCCTTGTGAGTTTCTTGATCATTAAGAAATTGTTTATACTTTGTTTAATGGTATCCGATTCACAACAGGGTTTATACTTTGTTTAATAGTCAATGAAGGTAGCTTTATGATGTTTGATAAGGTGAGTTGAGAAGTTTATTTAATTTAGGTAATATTGTATGGATGTGCGAAGGTTTGGGTTGTGTGAATGGTGTTCCGCGGTTGTGTATGGGATAATGGTTGTTTTGGCACTGTAATACGAATGGAGAAGGAAGGTAGTTGTTTTTGTCAAGGATCCTGAAGATGAAAAACAAAAGGATCTTTTATGAAACACGTTTTCCCTAGAAGGTTTGCCCAATCCTCCCTTCAAGAAAACATCACAGTTTATTAAACTTTTTTTAAAACTTATTTGTTGTATTGTAAGGTCTCTTTATTGCAGATTGTTGTTTCAATGCAAGTCGAGTTTTTTTGTGGCAGGTTGAGGCACAAGTAACATAACTGGTATGGAAAGTCCTTTTCACTGTTTCGTATTTGTGTTGCAGGTCTCCTTCAAATTCAGAGCAGGTTTTGGGGTTTTGTTATTTTGGTCAAAGTAGCAGAATTTGATTTGTTTTGTTGTGTTGTTGATAAGTCGAGGCGTGGGATGGAAGGTTACAGGATATGTCAACGTGTGCAGAGTTTGGTGATGGAGAGTTTGTACGGTTCCTGCAGATATCATGCGTGTAGTTTGACTTGGTTAAACATGTAACTTCTTCTTCTTGCTACTTCACTTGGCAATTTCTGACCTTAAAATGAGTTTGGGCCTGAATTGCAATAACTTTGATGGGCTTTGTTCTTTTACATAGACTTGGTGTAAAAAAAATGGACTTTATGATTTTTTGGTATAAATTGTAATGGAGTTTGTAAAAAAAATGAAACTAAATTAAATAAAACATTAAATTAATTAACAGAATTAAACATTAATCATAAATTAAAATCTAATTAAATCTAATTGAATAAAAATGATTAAATAACTAAACAAGAAAATAAATAACTAAATTAAAATCTTATAATTTAATGAAATAAATTAATATGAATTATCTAAAATAAAAAATTAAATAAATATAAAGATAATTAAAACCAACTAAAACCTAATTAATTTAAACTAATTAATTCTAGATCATTTAACTCAGAAAGAAATAAATAAATAAATAAATAAATAAATAAAACAAAATAAAACCAAATCTTAATTGCAAAATAAATAAAAGGAAATAAAGTAAACAAATTAGAATTAAATATAAACTAATAAAAGACTATTTAAAAATAACTCACAAATGAAATGAATAAAAAAAGCGAATAAAAGGTCAAGTGCCAAACGTAAAACGAATGCACTAAAGTTATCAGCGCCGGGATGAACCACTTGGAAGAAAGCAACATTTCGTCCGATTTCGAAATAAATCTTATCCGTTGAAACGGTTGAAACTGTCTAAAACTCGACCGATTCGGGTGTAATTCCAATAAGTTCATTCTGGCTGATAACATGGGTGGTATGCGAGAAATGATCGACCTAGATAATATGCAGAAGATCAAAGAATCTGAGGATAAATTTTGGGGCATGACAGATCTCATACCTCATTTAGATTCATATTGTGCATAATTCTCATGCAATCATTTATTATTACATCTTACTAACATTTTTTTTCTCTATTTTGAGGTGTGGATTGAAGTACTTTTGGTACATATTTTTGACGTTGAAAAGTTGTGTAATAAGTGTAAATTGTCACTTTATTTTTCACTTTAATTCCTCCCTTTGAATATTGTATTAGAATAGAAATCATCCCCCCAATGTGGGGTCCTTATGGTTCCCCCTTCCCATAGACATGTAATAATGTAGACTTACCGCTTTAATTATTGTATGCTTGTATGCTTGACATGACAAAGAAAAATAAATCAAAACATGATAAAATGGAAGGACTTAAAAGATTAAAACAAAGGACTAAGGACTCTCTTGATTGGCCCAAGCTTTGGATAAGAGTTGTATGATTGACCTAAGTAAAGGACTAAGAACTATCTTGATTGACCTAAGCATTGGATGAGACTTGAATGATTGACCCAAGTATGAGGAGTGCAATTACTTACAAAGTCCCTTATATTTTTCATGTACACCTTTCCCTTTTAATGTACTTTTACTTCCTTGATTCTCTTTCGATTTGATCTTGCATGCTAACTAAAAGATAAAAACAATAGAAAATGATTTCAAAACCAAGACAACATAAAGCTTGATTCAATGTCAAACCATTTTCAAAATCATTAAGTGAAGTTCACCACACCTTAGGGTTCAATCCTTCACACCGTAAGTCGATTGCTTAGGCATCGCCATCAATCTCCATCAACTCCACATTCCAAACAATCATCGTCATTCTTTCGTCTCACACCTCTCACCTTTCAATCCCTTACTTGGTCCAATGCCAAGTCTTCCTAAACCATTTTCTTAATAAACTCAAATATACAATAAGATACAATTAGGATTGCGCGCCATGAGCCTTAAGTGGTGGAGAGGAGTGAAAATAGAGCTTTCCTGCCCTCACTCCGAGTATTTTGATACAAGACGCTTGGCTTAATAGTCTAAACTATTAACCTTTACCCATATTATTTAGTGCAATCTTAATCAAGAACAATCTTTCTTTCAAAACCCTAAAAACAACATCAACTCATCAAACTATTTTGCGCCTTGGGGAATCACTTTGAAAACCATTTTTCAAGGTAAAATCAACCAACAAACACTTATTTTCTACTCCGAACTACATAAGCTTTGATTCCTCATTCAACAATGAGGATACATAGGCACGATGGTCACAATCCTTGGCGAGCACACTAATTTAAAACTTATTTTTTTCTTTAACAAGTAACCCTTAGATAAACGACACCCATTCGCGCATAGACGACCTAGATGGTTCTCGTTGAGTACAACGGATGTGAGGGATGCTAATAACTTTCCCTTGCATAATCGACTTTTGAACCCGAATTTAGTTGCGAGACCATATTCTTCACCTTTTAGGGGGTTTTATCGATATTTTCTCTTTTTTCGAAATAAATAAAATTTGGTGGCGACTCTGTGCATTTTTCGCGCAGCGACACCCAAACACCTTAGGAAAATCCTGGCAAACGAATGCGTCGGGGTGTGGAATCGGTGCAGATTACGATCGAGCGGATCATTAAATTTCTCTCCAATCGTTGTGTAATTCTATTTGTGGAATAATATTATAATTTATTTTTTATTAAACATTTTTTTACAATTATTTTGTTGTTACAATAATTAAAAAAAATACAAAACAACACAAGAGCCATAAGCAATGATGTATCTGTTAAGTATTAACAAGTGTGAGTAGTGTGAATAATAGTTTCACATTGGATAAGAATGTGGTGACTTGAGCATTTATAAGTGGGAGAACACACACACAGCTATCACCTTAAGGTTTTGGGAGAATATGTGGTGTCTCTCTCACTTGTGTTGCTCTTGACCCAATGTTCAATACTTCCTAGTGAAAAACTTCCTCTCTAGACACACAACTATTCAAATCTATACATCCAAAAAACTACAATTGTTGTGGTAAATAAAATCAAACTAACTCTCCTTATTTATAATAAATTTTTACTCTTCTTCACATACTCGATGTGGAACTTAGATGACTTCCACTTTAAAACAACAACATCCTCCTAAAACTTTCATGCATGCGCCATAGTCATTCGTTACACACAAAGACATTATTGCCATAGGCTAAAAAATGAGTATATGCATCACAAACAGCGGTGCATCCTCTTAAGATGATTTTTTATTTGAAGAATGGTCACTTTGATATATATATTTTTTAAATATAGTTATTTAAATATTTTTTAAAAAAGTGATTATTTAAAAAAAAAAATCAATTTTTAATCCACTGTATACCAACTCGCATAGCCGAGAAAAATGAAGGTGTCACTTATTCCACTTTCTAGTCTCATTGGTATACATGAGTTCGATGATCCATTTACGAATAATCTTATGTAAATCACAAATCATTGCTTAATTTTTATAAGAGGGAAATGATTTGATTAGAAGACTTGATCCTATGTGCTAAGTTATGGATCCCTATGTTTACTTTGAAAATATTGTGCTTTTATTTTTAAAAAAATTTGTCCATAAAAAAAGTGTCATTTTGAAAATAAATAATAAGAAAATTGAAGATATTCGTTTATGTAAATTACACAAACATTCAATACATGACTTGCATTTCACCAAAGAATTGAAATATATTTAAACTAATTTGACTTAAGAATACTTGGATGAAAGGATCTCTTCCAACTTACCTAACAATTCTGAGTTCAATATTAAAAAAAAAAAAGAACAATTATTTATTTCAAGAATTTAGTATCTCCCCTTGTTAATATATTAATAAACAGATATTTTAAGAAATAAAAATGTAAAATACTTATGCTCCTTTATGATGAAGTGCTTGACTACTATTTAGGGGAAAAAACACTACAGCTCACGGTGCATGGGACCTATTTAACCTACTTTCCTAGATACGTGCACATGCTTAGAATCATACGTAATTATAAGTTTCTTTTATAAAAGAAAAGTTTAATATAATAAATGTTTTCAAGAAATTAAATTAAATATTTTTGTTCAACCCTTATAAAAGGGCACTATAACCACAATCTAAACCAAGTCCTTCTTTACTTGCAAGTTCCAATGGCTTCCAAACTTGCATTCCTATTTGTTTTCATAATGTTGTTTGCTTTAACTTCAGCAAATCCAAGCAAGTTGAGAAAGCCATACACACCATGCAAAAACCTAGTCCTGTATTTTCATGACATACTCTACAACGGAATGAATGCAGCAAATGCAACATCAGCCATAGTAGCAGCTCCACAAGGTGCTAATTTAACAAAACTAGCACCTCAATTCAACTTTGGTAACATAGTAGTTTTCGACGACCCTATCACTTTGGATAACAACCTTCATTCAACACCAGTTGGAAGAGCACAAGGGTTTTACATTTATGATACCAAAAACACATACACTTCATGGCTTAGTTTCACATTTGCTCTTAATACCACTTACCATCAAGGAACCATTACTTTTGCTGGTGCTGACCCAATTATGGCCAAAACTAGAGATATCTCTGTCACTGGTGGTACTGGTGATTTCTTTATGCATAGAGGAATTGCTACTATTATGACTGATGCTTTTGAAGGTGAAGTTTATTTTCGACTTCGTGTTGATATTAAGTTCTTTGAGTGCTGGTAATTATAAAATAGAAGCAAAATATTTGAAGTTAAGTTGTTGTGCCTTTTGAGTTTAACTTAATCAAGTTGATCTGGATTGGATATATGTAATTTCTTTTATGTGTGTTTTTTCATTAGCCCATAAAAAGTATCACCTTTCTACTTCTTTTTCTCCTTTATGATTATGATGAATGATTACGATTCTATCAACTACTCTCTCCAAATGCATTAGTCATAATAGTAAAAATTTAAAGTTGATATCTCTTTGAGTGTTAAAAAGAGATAAATATAGTCAAAGTTTATTGGAAAATTGTGTGTTAAACACATGTTAAAAATTTATCTGAGATATCTACTTTTCTGGTTTATTATATATAGAAGAGTTTTTTTTTACTAGAGTTTTGTCCCGCCAATGGTCAATAGTGGAGATTGATTTTTATGCCAAGGGAACTATGTGTTCTCTTTTATTGACATGAGGTTTTTCGAACTATTTCGCATAAGCTTTAACTATTCTTGTCATGTAGTTAATGTTTGCTTCAAATGTTGTTTGGTTGATAAAAGGTAGAGGTGGTAATTGAATCCATTAAGGCAAAATCTATCTAATTCATCCATTAAAAAATTCATCCAATCCATGCACCACACAAAAAATAAGTTAATGGATTGGATTAAATCCATCCATTTATATGCATGGATGGATTCAATCCATCCAACATATTTTAAGGATTCAATAGATTATTTTTATTTTCGTTAGATTTATTTTTTTAAAATAGTATTTTTTTTAAAATAATTAAAAAACTATTTTTTTTTTCAAAAAAATGAATTTTTTTCTGAATAAAAAAAGTTTAATTATTTTTTGAAAAAAAATCTTTTTTTTCGAAAAAACGGTTTTTTTTTCCGAAAAAATCGTTTTTTTTTAGAATAAAAAACTGATATGTTTTTCGAAAAAAAAACCGACTTTTTTTTTGGAAAAAAAAAGATTTTTTTCCGAAAAAAATCGACTTTTTTTTGGAAAAAAAATTGATTTTTTTTTCTGAAAAAAATCAGTTTTTTTTTCAGCATAAAAAACTGATTTGTTTTTCGAAAAAAAAGTAAATTTTTTTCTCGAAAAAAAACCGACCTTTTTTTTGGAAAAAAAATTGTTTTTTTTTTCAGAATAAAAAACTGATTTGATTTTCGAAAAAAAATAAAATTGTTTCTCGAAAAAAACCGTTTTTTTTTTGAAAAAAAAATCGATTTTTTTTCTGAAAAAGATCAGTTTTTTTTCAGAATAAAAAAGTCATTTGTTTTTCGAAAAAAACAAATTTTTTTTCTCGAAAAAAAAACGACTTTTTTTTTTGGCAAAAATCGGTTTTTTTTTTTTCAGAATAAAAAACTTATTTGTTTTTCGAAAAAAAAATCGACTTTTTTAAAAAAAAAAATTGATATTTTTCAAAAATTAAAATATCAATTTTTTTTTTGAAAATACAAAAAATTCATATTTTTTAATTAATATATTAAAAAATAATTTTTTTAAAATATAAAAAATGAATTTTTCAAAAATAAAATAAAATCAATTTTTTAAAAATAAAAAAATATATTTATTTTTATGAAATAAAAAAAAGGTTGGGTGGATGGATATCCATCCATTAAAAATATGTTAATGGATGGATTGGATGGATTTTATTCTTAATGGATGAATTGGATTGGATAATTTTAAGAAAATTTTAGTGGATTGTTAATGAACTAATGGATTGTTTTAATCCATCCGTTAACAATCAAATCCATATCCATCCAATCTATCCATTTTGCCACCCCTATAAATTATATTGTAATACTAATAATGTATATCAATTACAGTATTATTATTGTAAAAAAATTATCTATAATATATCTATATTATAAATATTAAAACATAGTCCAAGTTAATTTCTTGACATATCATTATTTGTATCATATATCTAGTCTTATTTTTATCTATATATATATATATATATATATATATATATATATATATATATATATATATATATATATATATATATATATATATATATATATATATATATATATATATATATATATATATATATATATATATATATATATATATATATATATATATATATATATATATATATATATATATATATATATATATATCTTTCCCTTTATTTCTATCCAATATATTCCCTCTCTTAAACATCTATAAATCCATTTAAACAATCATCTAATTATTCCAATAATTAGAATAATCCAAATAAATCAATTAATTAACACAAATAATTAATTATTGAAAATTGGGCTGTTACAACTCTCCCCCACTTTAGGAATTTTCGTCCTCGAAAATGTTACCTCAATGAACCGAGTCGGATACGACTTCCTCATCCCAATCTCTCAAATCCCACTTTCTCTAGTTGGTTCACCCAACTGTCTTTACCGAAGAAACCTTCATTACCTCGAAGTTACTTCTTGCTCATCAATCTGAACTAGCAATGTCTCAACAGTCAAATCCTTCCTCACTTGTACACCATTTGCCTAAATGAATGCAATTGCACTTCCTCATTAGGCACATACCACATCATGTAAATTCACAAGCGACAGCGATAAGATAATTTAACATGATACTTCTCCATGCTTCCGCTGCGCCACTCTGATACTAAGCAATAAAAACGGTGTGTGCTTCCGAGACTTCAAAGCTCGATCAACACCTGTCACCACTGAAACTCTCAGAACACGTCCTTTCTTGGATCTTCTTGATCTTTTCAGTCGTCTCTTGCACAATCCCAAGTCCGAGTACAACACTCTTGCCAGACACATATCAACACAAAGGAGTCTCACACCTCCTTCTTATCCATCTTGATCCAACACACGAGCTCTCAACAAATCCTCTACCTACTGGATAGCTCCTTTTGTCTGCCCATCCGTTCAAGGATGCTAGACAAAGTTCAACTTCAACATGGCACCCAAAACGTCCGCAAACTCTTCCAAAATCTCAATAAAAACACAGGTTCCCATATGAAACGATATTAGACGGTATCACATACTACTCAGAATTACCCGACAGTTGCATCAGGCCAATAGTCTCTGATGTTCACACTTCGACTTTGAACAAGTCTAATCAGCATATACAACCGCAACCACTTCTCTCTCCATCCGTGGCCACCAAAACAATTCTTTCAAGGTACTCTCATCCAATCCACATTATTCAGACACATAGACTCTATCACAACATCTCGTGTCACCATTTCCATAAATCCTAAAATCAGCCCTTCGACTTCAATCCATTAAACTCAATCAATCTATTAACTCTAATTAGAATTCCAACCTTCTCGAATCCCATCGAAAATACCAATAATCAGTCTCATCATACAAAGCTCAACTCCATACGAAGTCCCTATTATTTCCTCTGCATCCTATACAATTTTCTCAAACCAAATAAATACCTTAAGCTCTTAAGATCATTAACCATCTCGAATCCCAACTAAACAATTGAGGCTCCCAAACTCTGGTACAAACACACAACAACAACCAACCCTAAGTCACTTGTCAGATATTTCCTCTTGTACTTTTAATTGCGCATTTAACGTATCTCCTAATCATATCACCAAAGCATCACACAACACAACAAATAGTCCCGTCGGGTTCAACAAAACCAACACACAAGCTGTTGACAGCTTTTCCAAAATTCTTTGAACTTTCTTCATAGTGACAGAACACTACTTCCTCTCTAATACTGATAACTCAAACTCCCGATATGCAACATGATCCTCTATATTCTTCTAATACATTAAAACACTATTGGTTACACAACCCTTGGCTCACCAACTCAAGTGTGGAAAATTCCACTCCAAACAGACACGTAGTTGTAAATCTATGGCGAAAACACGAATCGCACTCATCACAACATCCAAACATATTACATCAATAATTACTCAATTCCATGCCACTACCTTCTCGTTACATAGAGAACTGTAATGACTTCCCACGATCCTAACCTTGCGTCATTCCAAATTACGGTCCTCTCGTTACTACAGGGTCGTAGAAACAACATTCTGCACTTAGAAGGCCATTCAATACATCTTCAGCTTCTCGAAATGGTTGAATATTTAACCATACCAATCTTGTGCCCCGTATCTTACTTCCTTTAGTAATCTCCAGAAGTCACCATCCATTCTTTATATACTTAACCTCGGAGTCTATTGTTGTAGCACCCACACCAAACGCGAGTCTCAACTACTTGATCAATTTAACTCATTGACCATCCAAACGCACATGCAACATGGGTTCTCAATCTAGGACCAGTTCCCGAAATTAAGTCTTTCATAACCCCACTTCACATCCTGACCCTGTAACACTTATTTTGTCAGGATAACTTCCAGACATCCATGACTAATCGGAAATTGCCAACTTTCCCACTTCCATTATAACTCGAAGATTTCCATCAAAATTCAAACACTTCAACACTGTTTTGAGTTGACCCGCCTAAACAATTCTCAAGCACCCAGCTGAACTCCAGACAATTCACTGCTCACGCCATCTAAGCTTGCAAGACACGTCCATCCTATCCAACACAATCCAAACTACTATCAACAAGAGATTAAGGGTGATCAGTTCCTCAATTTGTCAACAGACAGCCAAAAATCATGATGGAGTATAAACCATCATTACCAAACTGTATGGGCATTCAACCACACTGAGCTACAACTCCACACTTTGCAGCAACCTGGAGAAGCACAAGTTCTACCCCACTTGGGTCATTCCAACTTTTGCAGACGAAGACTAGACAACAAACACGTACCAACAGTGTTTCACACACATGTCGCGTACAAGCGAACAACCAATATTAGACAAGTTGGTCGGACGGACCGACCTGCTCTGATACCACTTAATGTAACACCCCCTTTCTATACCCCCAAATAACACAATTAAATCATTTAGGCACGAATTAAAAATTCCATCAGAGTATATTTATTTCATGGTATAAAAGAAGTGCGTCACATTACTCACGAAACGACCACATGAATATTAATGTTTATAAAGAAATAATTCAAAAGGGGTAAATCTCAACTAAAAAGAATAAACGCATGGTCCTTAAAATAAGCATATTCATGTTTTCTGTTAAAGCGGAAGACTAAAACATTGAATTACTTAAGACAAGATAAAATACAAGTACACGTCATTAGGTTGTTCATAACATCAATCACAGTTCATCAACTATTACATATATAATGTATCACGAAGATACTCTACAAGCCTAACTACCCGACGTTACATATCAGAGCGACTGACTCAAGAGAAAAGGAGCTATACTCCAAAATACACCTCCAGCAATCCTAATCTGCAATGCCTCATAGAGCATCATAAAACAGCAGAAGGGTGAGAAATATTACCATAATAACAATGCATATAATTATGTATATAAACAATCATAAAATACATATATGCCACATTTCTCAATCAATTCACACACTCACCACTCCCACATCAACATATCGTATATATATATATATATATATATATATATATATATATATATATATATATATATATATATATATATATATATATATATATATATATATATATATATATATATATATATATATATATATATATATATATATATATATATATATATATATATATATATATATATATATATATATATATATATATATATATATATATATACACACATATGCACACTTCTCCTAACAATCACATATACATTATGTTTCATTTATCGCAAATCATATAAGCATATACAATCATACTTCTATAATTCACATCATTTTCACATAAACATTTACAACATGTTTATTTCACCAATGCATCATATGAAGATGACAACATGCAACTCATAAAGACCGACACACGACTCTATGCAGATGCAAATGCGGTATCGACTCATTTCAGCAGGTTCAATTGAAGAACCAAAAATAACCATTGCTAACACCCCACAAGGGCACACGAGGTTCTGCAGATTCTCCGAGGAATCAATATAACCATCGCAACATACGAGGTTCTGCAAATCCTCTGAGGGATTAATAAATAACCATCGCTCACACCCCACAAGGGCACACGAGGTTCTGCAGATTCTCCGAGGAATCAATATAACCATCGCAACGTACGAGGTTCTGCAAATCCTCCGAGGGATCAATAAATAACCATTGCTCACACCCCACAAGGGCACACGAGGTTCTGCAGATTCTCCGAGGAATCAGACACACAAGAATGCACTCCATGATGCTTCACATGCAACATGACTCATGACACTCTTGAAATGCACACATGTTTACAAACATACTCATTCATTCATCATGTTAATCGCATATATTCATTATGCACTCACAATATTTAAACATGGTTCACATTTACAATCATCATACATCACATACGAGCAATATGCACATGCAAATATCGTGCCAAACGGCAATAAACTCAATCATATCCATCATGCATTTTCAATCAATTTAAACAATGCGTCACATATGCCAAAAGGCCACATATTCACAATCAATTCATAATCTAGGATTCACGCCATACGGCTACCCACAACACACATACTAACATATAATTAGTCATCTCAGACAAGGAATGATCGCAACCAAACCACACAATCAATCCACGAATGGAAGGCACAAGAAAAGAAAACATGCTGCTGTGTTCGCTAACCTTCGCCTGGCGAAGCCTCTGGCGAACCTTCGCTGCCCGTTCGCCTGGCGAACTTGCTAGCGAAGACCACTGGGATTTATTCTGGAATTACTCGCTAGCACTCGCTAGTATACTCGCCTGGCGAACCTTTGCCACACTCATTCGCCTGGCGAACTTGCCAACGAAGACAGAGTGTTTGGTTCTGACTTGACTCGCTACCGTTCGCTGGGCTTCGCCTGGCGAAGCCTCGCTGCCATTCGCCTGGCGAACCTGCGAGATCAGAACTTCCATGGCTGTTCAAAAGCCCAAACCTCGCAAAACCAACTGATTTAATCCAAATCTGTTCCAGTAGCACAACCCACTCATCACCCGACTATACTACACCGCCTATTCCCAATTCTAACCGATAAAACTCAGTTTCTACCGATTAAATCCACTTCCGACCTAAAATGGAAAAATGTAGGAAACCCCCAATAAATCCAAATACACACATACATAATCATACAGATTGATTAAGATAGTAAGATTTCACACCCTTACCTCGATTAATCGGAAGCTAGAGGATGTTCTTGATGATTCTCCAAGTTTCCTCTTTTTCTCCTCCTTTTCTCTTCTTTCTTTCTTTTCTTTTCCACTTCCTTATATATATATATATATATATATATATATATATATATATATATATATATATATATATATATATATATATATATATATATATATATATATATATATATATATATATATATATATATATATATATATATATATATATATATATATATATATATATATATATATATATATATATATATATATATATATATATATATATATATATATATATATATATATATATATATATATATATATATATATATATATATATATATATATATATATATATATATATATATATATATATATATATATATATATATATATATATATATATATATATATATATATATATATATATATATATATATATATATATATATATATATATATATCTTTCCCTTTATTTCTATCCAATATATTCCCTCTCTTAAACATCTATAAATCCATTTAAACAATCATCTAGTTATTCCAATAATTAGAATAATCCAAATAAATCAATTAATTAACACAAATAATTAATTATTGAAAATTGGGCTGTTACAACTCTCCCCCACTTTAGGAATTTTCGTCCTCGAAAATGTTACCTCAATGAACCGAGTCGGATACGACTTCCTCATCCCAATATCTCAAATCCCACTTTCTCTAGTTGGTTCACCCAACTGTCTTTACCGAAGAAACCTTCATTACCTCGAAGTTACTTCTTGCTCATCAATCTGAACTAGCAATGTCTCAACAGTCAAATCCTTCCTCACTTGTACACCATTTGCCTAAATGAATGCAATTGCACTTCCTCATTAGGCACATACCACATCATGTAAATTCACAAGCGACAGCGGTAAGATAATCTAACATGATACTTCTCCCACGCTTCCGCTGTGCCACTCTGATACTAAGCAATAAAATATGGTGTGTGCTTCAGAGACTTCAAAGCTCGATCAACACCTGTCACCACTTAAACTCTTAGAACACGTCCTTTCTTGGATCTTCTTGATCTTTTCAGTCGTCTCTTGCACAATCCCAAGTCCGAGTACAACACTCTTGCCAGACACATATCAACACAAAGGAGTCCCACACCTCCTTCTTACTCATCTTGATCCAACACACGAGCTCTCAACAAATCCTCTACCTACTGGATAACTCCTTTTGTCTGCCCATCCGTTCAAGGATGCTAGACAAAGTTCAACTTCAACATGGCACCCAAAACGTCCGCAAACTCTTCCAAAATCTCAATAAAAACACAGGTTCCCATCTGAAACGATATTAGACGGTATCACATACTACTCAGAATTACCCGACAGTTGCATCAGGCCAATAGTCTCTGATGTTCACACTTCGACGTTCAACAAGTCTAATCAGCATATACAACCGCAACCACTTCTCTCTCCATCCGTGGCCACCAAAACAATTCTTTCAAGGTACTCTCATCCAATCCACACTATTCAGACACATAGACTCTATTACAACATCTCGTGTCACCATTTCCATAAATCCTAAAATCAGCCCTTCGACTTCAATCCATTAAACTCAATCAATCTATTAACTCTAATTAGAATTCCAACCTTCTCGAATCCCATCGAAAATACCAATAATCAGTCTCATCATACAAAGCTCAACTCCATACGAAGTCCCTATTATTTCCTCTGCATCCTATACAATTTTCTCAAACCAAATAAATACCTTAAGCTCTTAAGATCATTAACCATCTCAAATCCCAACTAAACAATTGAGGCTCCCAAACTCCGGTACAAACACACAACAACAACCAACCCTAAGTCACTTGTCAGATATTTCCTCTTGTACTTTTAATTGCGCATTTAACGTATCTCCCAATCATATCACCAAAGCATCACACAACACAACAAATAGTCCCGTCGGGTTCAACAAAACCAACACACAAGCTGTTGACAGCTTTTCCAAAATTCTTTGAACTTTCTTCATAGTGACAGAACACTACTTCCTCTCTAATACTGATAACTCAAACTCCCGATATGCAACATGATCCTCTATATTCTTCTAATACATCAAAACACTATTGGTTACACAACCCTTGGCTCACCAACTCAAGTGTGGAAAATTCCACTCCAAACGGACACGCATTTGTAAATCTATGGCGAAAACACGAATCACACTCATCACAACATCCAAACATATTACATCAATAATTACTCAATTCCATGTCACTACCTTCTCGTTACATAGAGAACTGTAATGACTTCCCACGATCCTAACCTTGCGTCATTCCAAATTACGGTTCTCTCGTTACTACAGGGTCGTAGAAACAACATTCTGCACTTAGAAGGCCATTCAATACATCTTCAGCTTCTCGAAATAGTTGAAGATTTAACCATACCAATCTTGTGCCCCGTATCTTACTTCCTTTAGTAATCTCCAGAAGTCACCATCCATTCTTTATATACTTAACCTCGGAGTCTATTGTTGTAGCACCCACACCAAACGCGAGTCTCAACTACTTGATCAATTTAACTCCTTGACCATCCAAACGCACATGCAACATGGGTTCTCAATCTCGGACCAGTTCCCGAAATTAAGTCTTTTTTAACCCCACTTCACATCCTGGCCCTGTAACACTTATTTTGTCAGGATAACTTCCAGACATCCATGACTAATTGGAAATTGCCAACTTTCCCACTTCCATTAAAACTCGAAGATTTCCATCAAAATTCAAACACTTCAACACTGTTCTGAGCTGACCCGCCCAAACAATTCTCAAGCATCCAACTGAACTCCAGACAATTCACTTCTCACGCCATCTAAGCTTGCAAGACACATCCATCCTATCCAACACAATCCAAACTACTATCAACAAGAGATTAAGGGTGATCAGTTCCTCAATTTGTCAACAGACAGCCAAAAATCATGATGAAGTATAAACCATCTTTACCAAACTGTATGGGCATTCAACCACACTGAGCTACAACTCCACACTTTGCAACAACCTGGAGAAGCACAAGTTCTACCCCACTTGGGTCATTCCAACTTCTGCAGACGAAGACTAGACAACAAACACGTACCAACAGTGTTTCACACACATGTCGCGTACAAGCGAACAACCAACATTAGACAACTTGGTCGGACGGACCGACCTGCTCTGATACCACTTAATGTAACACCCCCTTTCTATACCCCCAAATAACACAATTAAATCATTTAGGCACGAATTAAAAATTCCATCAGAGTATATTTATTTCATGGTATAAAAGAAGTGCGTCACATTACTCACGAAACGACCACATGAATATTAATGTTTATAAAGAAATTATTCAAAAGGGGTAAATCTCAACTAAAAAGAATAAACGCACGGTCCTTAAAATAAGCATATTCATGTTTTCTGTTAAAGCGGAAGACTAAAACATTGAATTACTTAAGACATGATAAAATACAAGTACACGTCATTAGGTTGTTCATAACATCAATCACAGTTTACCAAACATCATCAACTATTACATATATAATGTATCACGAAGATACACTACAAGCCTAACTACCCGACGTTACATATCAGAGCGACCGACTCAAGAGAAAAGGAGCTATACTCCAAAATACACCTCCAGCAATCCTAATCTGCAATGCCTCATAGAGCATCATAAAACAGCAGAAGGGTGAAAAATATTACCATAATAACAATGCATATAATTATGTATATAAACAATCATAAAATACATATATGCCACATTTCTCAATCAATTCACACACTCACCACTCCCACATCAACATATTGTGTATATATATATATATATATATATATATATATATATATATATATATATATATATATATATATATATATATATATATATATATATATATATATATATATATATATATATATATATATACACACACACACACACACATATGCACACTTCTCCTAACAATCACGTATACATTATGTTTCATTTACCGCAAATCATATAAGCATATACAATCATACTTCTATAATTCACATCATTTTCACATAAACATTTACAACATGTTTATTTCACCAATGCATCATATGAAGATGACAACATGCAACTCATAGAGACCGACACACGACTCTATGCAGATGCAAATGCGGTACCGACTCATTTCAGTAGGTTCACTTGAAGAACCAAAAATAACCATCGCTAACACCCCACAAGGGCACACAAGGTTCTGCAGATTCTCCGAGGAATCAATATAACCATCGCAACATACGAGGTTCTGCAAATCCTCCGAGGGATCAATAAATAACCATCGCTCGCACCCCACAAGGGCACACGAGGTTCTGCAGATTCTCCGAGGAATCAATATAACCATCGCAACATACGAGGTTCTGCAAATCCTCCGAGGGATCAATAAATAACCATCGCTCACACCCCACAAGGGCACACGAGGTTCTGCAGATTCTCCGAGGAATCAGACACACAAGAATGCATACCATGATGCTTCACATGCAACATGACTCATGACACTCTTGAAATGCACACATGTTTACAAACATACTCATGCATTCATCATGTTAATCGCATATATTCATTATGCACTCACAATATTTAAACATGGTTCACATTTACAATCATCATACATCACATACGAGCAATATGCACTTGCAAATATCGTGCCAAACGACAATAAACTCAATCACATCCATCATGCATTTTCAATCAATTTAAACAATGCGTCACATATGCCAAAAGGCCATATATTCACAATCAATTCATAATCTAGGATTCACGCCATACGGCTACCCACAACACACATAATAGCATATAATTAGTCATCTTAGACAAGGAATGATCGCAACCAAACCACACAATCAATCCACGAATGGAAGGCACAAGAAAAGAAAACATGTTGCTGTGTTGGCTAACCTTCGCCTGGCGAACCTTCGCTACCCGTTCACCTGGCGAACTTGCCAGCGAAGACCATTGGGATTTATTTTGGAATTACTCGCTAGCACTCGCTAGCATACTCTCCCACACTCATTCGTCTGGCGAACTTGCCAACGAAGATAGGGTGTTTGGTTCTTACTTGACTCGCTACCGTTCGCTGGGCTTCGCCTGGCGAAGTCTCGCTGCCATTCACCTGGCGAACCTGCGAGATTAGAACTTCCATGGCTGTTCAAAAGCCCAAACCTCGCAAAACAAACCGATTTAATCCAAATCTGTTCTAGTAGCACAACCCACTCATCACCCGACTATACTATACCGCCTATTCCTAATTCTAACCGATAAAACTCAGTTTCTACCGATTAAATCCACTTTCGACCTAAAATGGAAAAATGTAGGAAACCCCCAACAAATCCAAACACATACATACATAATCATACACATTGATTAAGATAGTAAGATTCCACACCCTTACCTCGATTAATCGGAAGCTAGAGGATGTTCTTGATGATTCTCCAAGTTTCCTCTTTTTCTCCTCCTTTTCTCTTCTTTCTTTCTTTTCTTTTCCACTTCCTTATTTATATATATATATATATATATATATATATATATATATATATATATATATATATATATATATATATATATATATATATATATATATATATATATATATATATATATATATATATATATATATATATATATATATATATATATATATATATATATATATATATATATCTTTCCCTTTATTTCTATCCAATATATTCCCTCTCTCAAACATCTATAAATCCATTTAAATAATCATCTAATTATTCCAATAATTAGAATAATCCAAATAAATCAATTAATTAACACAAATAATTAATTATTAAAAATTCGGCTGTTACAGCCCACACTAATCAATAGTTAGCAATATAATTGACGCGATTGGCTGAATTCATGGGGTACCTCCTCTAGCCAGGAATCAGGCACTGGTAGCAAACGTTCCACGACAAGACTTGGGACACCAACCAGCAGTGGAGATCTAGGGAAGGATTGGTCATCCCGTAGTCGAACTGCCTAGGGTCAAAGCATTGAGAGAGCAGGTTCATGCTCCAGGGGAAAGAGACCCAGAAGTAATTATTGTGAATCGAATCCAGGATGCAGACAATGTCATCCAGCAGGTTCGACGCGATAATGTGGCTGTCGATAATAATCTAGCAGCCGTGGTCGAAAGAATTATGGCTCGAAATGGTTTGAATACTGGGTTCACCCGGCCAAACTACACCTCTCCAATAGTGGATTATATCCTTCAGGCGAAGTTGCCTCCTAGAACGAAAGTACCAAAGTTTACTAAGTTCTCAGGAGATACGACGGAATCCACTGTTAAACATGTGGCCCATTATCTAATTGAGGCCGGAGAGATAGCAAATGACGAGAGTTTTAGGATAAAATATTTTCCAAGTTCTCTCACTAAAAATGCCTTCACTTGGTTCACAATGTTATCCCCCAACATGATGTGTAATTGGACCCAGTTAGAGCGTTTATTCCATGAACAATTCTACATGGGCCAAACCAAGATTAGTCTAAAAGAACTCGCTAGTGTGAAGCGTAAGTTTTCTGAGCCAATTGAAGATTACCTTAATAGGTTTCGATTACTTAAGGCCAGGTGTTTCACACAGGTCCCTGAACATGAGTTGGTCGAGATGGCCGCTGGGGGTCTCGACTATTCCATTAGAAAGAAGTTGGACACCCAGTACCTAAGGAACATGGCTCAACTGGCCGATCGAGTTCGACAACTGGAACGACTTAAAGACGAAAAGGCTAAGTTCAATAAAAACAAGAAGGTAGCTTTTGTCGAATTCAATGAAAATGTCGAAGGGGTATGCGATGATCCCTTATACTTCGACGAAAGTGAAGTGGATCTTGCTGAACTAAAACAAGGTCCACCTTATTCTTGTAAAATACTGGCTCCCCCACAAAGGAAGAATTTTGTCGAATCTGAAAAGAATGATAGGTTCCCAAAGAAAACATATACTTTTGATATCACTAAATGTGATGAAGTCTTTGATTTGTTAGTAAAATACAGGCAAATGATAGTGCCACCTGGTGCTAAATAGTCGTCTGTAGAACAAAGGAAGAAAAGAGGGTTTTGTAAATACCATAATTTTTTGGGTCATAAAATGTCTCAATGTTTTCTTTTCAGGGATCTCGTTCAAAATGCAATTCAAGAGGGACGTATGAAATTTGGGGAGAAGGACAGCAGCCAGATGAAGGTCGACACAGACCCCTTGCAGATGGCAGATTCTTATTATACAGAACCATTGGAAGCCAATATGGTCGAAGCTACTAACGGCTATGATTTTTCGATCGACATGGTAGAGGTTACTGAGAGTCTCATGGATGGGGCTGTAATGGCAAAAGGTATCATGGGTTTCAGACAAGAGGACTGTGTAAACATGGCCACTGACGACCTAGACCAGGTTGATGATAAACTAAGTTCAAATGACAAGGACAATCCAGGTTGGGCAATAGTGACTAAGGAAACTGCTGACCACTTCATCGAGATGGACCAGGCCACTGAAGATTTGGGGTTAGGCTTGGGGAAACTAAATCTGGTCGAAGGGGTCGAGATCAATATGGTAGGAATCACCCAGCATGAAACTATAGGTGATAGTAAATCAAACTACCAAGAGGAACTCACTAGAGAGGCTTACCAAAACAGGAAGAATTAATTGTCGATTTTCTCCACCGTTGCCAGGGGAAAGGGTCCAGTGTGATGTTATGCCCTCGATGCAGTGCCATTTTCGACAAAAAAGCTTCCCATAAACTAGAAGGAACACAGAAGTTTAAACAAAGCAGGGATATGCCCAGATTCGACACTCGAGGTAATACCCAAAGGAGATCTGAGCCTCGCATTAGGCCCCCGATAGCTAAGCCCACCAGCTTCAAACCCATTGCTGAAGCTGCTAATGGTAAATGGATAAAACCTAACAAAGATAGGCAGCAATGACAACAAAGGTGGAAGAACTTTGAGGTAAAACGAGGATCTTCAGTTAGTTATCGAAAGGAGTTCCAGTCTTCAAAAACTGCCCACGTATTTGAGAATTACAAGGGAAAGAATCCTATGTCTCGATCATAGTGGAGACGGGAGCAGCGCAAGAGGAAAGCACTCAGGGAAAGCTTACTAAGGAACCAGGTAGAATCCAATACTTATGCCCCTGTCGAGAATAAAGAAGGACAGTCGAAGACATTTGGAAAAGCGCTTGTAGGACGCAGATTGTTTCCTGCCCAGGTCAAAGAGCAGAGAAAACCAGTTGGAGTCGATGATGAAATGACTGATAATTTTGATTCTGAATCTGACGATTCCTTAAAATTATTGGTTAATGTAGTGTCGGTAATGACAAGGGAGTTTGACAGAATATCCGTAGTTGAAAATCTGGATACTTACACAGATTGGGAGATGGCGGCACACAAGCCTGTGTGCTACTATGTTATGAATAAAGGTTGTGTCGAAGAACAAAATGCATTCTTTGAACGGCCCACAGAGGCAATGAAAAACCATTTAAAACCTCTTTATATCACAACAAAGGTGGAAAAGGTCTCAATTAATAAGATTCTGGTGGATTGTGGCGCGACAGTGAATCTGATGCCACATTTCTTGTTGAATAAAATTGGCAAATGTGACACTGATACAAAACCACACAACATGGTTTTGTCAAACTACGAAGGCAAAGTAGGTTCGACCATGGGAGTCATTCAGGTAGACGTCACAGTCGGAACCATCACTCACCCAACCATCTTCATGATGGTAGAAACAACAACCAACTACAATTTGTTGCTTGGGCGGGAATGGATCCATGGCATTGGGGCAGTGCCATCTTCAATGCATCAGAGGATTGTCATATGGAGACCGATGGAATCATGGAAAACATCGAAGCTGACCAAGGATATTTTAAGGCACCCATAAACCACGTTGACCGAAGGCAATTCGACAAGCACTTGGCCAGCATAGGTCCCTGTGTTCCTGCAGATTTCGAGTTTGTACCAAATGATGAAGTGTACTGCTCACTTTATCTACATCCCGTCGATGGTTTCCGTTGGGATAAGGAAGTACCAGGTGAGAGGCTTCCATACCTTGGTACACTTTCAGTAGACCCCACTGGATGGGGAAGCGAATTCAGCAATGATGACTAAAGCCATAGCGCTTCGAAGAATTTCGGCCTACATGGCTGAGACTAAACTACAAGCGGTCCTGGAGCCTGCCAACAACAAAATGGCTGAGAAAGCCAATGAAGAATCTGGTCGAATGGGTCTTGGTGAAGGTTTCGACCCTGAACCACCTGAGAAGATTCAATATGAAGATCAAAGGCTCGACGCTATTTATGACGAGGAGCCTCTGGGTTTCGAGAAAGATCCCCTGGAGAACGATGCTAAGATGCATGCACAAGACCCATTAGAGGAAGTAGATCTGGGAGAAGGAACAGTCAAAAGGCCGACATATATCAGTGCCAACCTCGACTCCCAACTCGAGGTTGAAATTATCCAGCTGCTGTGAGAATACAAGGATTATTTTGCCTGGGATTATGATGAGATGCCCGGTTTGAAGAGAGATTTAGTTGAACATAGATTGCCAATCAAACCTGGCAAGAAGCCAATCAAGCAAAACCCAAGACGCTTTGCTCCTGAAATCCTCTAAAAAATAAAGGAAGAAATCGAAAGACTCCTTCGTTGTAAGTTCATCCGCACGACCAGGTATGTTGAATGGCTAGCCAATATTGTACCAGTCATTAAGAAAAACGAGTCTTTAAGAGTATGCATATACTTTAGGGATTTAAATTCAGCAACCCCTAAAGACGAGTATTCGATGCCGGTGGCAGAAATGCTAGTCGATTCAGCCGCTGGCCATGAGTACCTTACCGTGCTGGATGGTTACTCTGGTTACAATCAGATTTTCATTGCTAAAGATGATGTTCCCAAAATAGTGTTTCATTGTCCAGGGGCCTTAGGCACTTACGAATGGGTAGTGATGCCTTTTGGCCTGAAGAACGCTGGGGCAACATATCAGCGAGCGATGAATTCAATTTTTCATGATTACATTGAGTATTTCATACAAATATATATTGATGACATTGTGGTGAAATCTGTGTCAGGAAAAGATCATGTAGATCATCTGTGTCAATCCTTCATAAGGATGAGGAAATTTGGCCTCAAGATGAACCCTCTGAAATGCGCATTTTATGTGCAAGCGGGAGATTTCTTAGGTTTTGTGGTCCACAAGAAGGGGATCAGAACAAGACAAAGGCCATTATGGAAGCGAAAACACCGTCGAACAAGAAGGAACTACAATCCTTGCTGGGTAAGATAAACTTCCTGAGAAGATTTATATCAAACTTAAGTGACAAAGCGCAGGCCTTCTCACCATTGCTTCGAGCTACAAAGGAAAGGTTCGAATGGGGGAGAGATCAGCAGGAGGCTTTCGACAAGATCAAAGACTACTTGACTCGTCCTCCAGTCCTTTCGCCACCTTGTCGAAGCAAGAGCATGCGATTGTACATAGCAGCATCAG
This sequence comes from Lathyrus sativus, assembly GCA_963859935.3. Taxonomy (NCBI): domain Eukaryota; kingdom Viridiplantae; phylum Streptophyta; class Magnoliopsida; order Fabales; family Fabaceae; genus Lathyrus; species Lathyrus sativus. The sequence goes on along the minus strand of OZ012741.1, from coordinate 689,639,269 downwards.
ACAAAACTCTAGGGAGCATGCTTGCTCAAGAGGATGAGAATGACGTTGAAAGAGCCATTTACTACCTTAGTAGGGTTTTGAACGATGCAGAAACTAGATATAGTGAGATAGAAAAACTATGCCTATGTTTGTATTTCTCATGTATGAAGTTGAAGCAATATATAAAACCAGTTGATGTGTATGTCTCTTCGCATTTCGACATTATTAAACATATGTTATCCAAGCCTATTTTGCATAGTCGAATTGGTAAATGGGCGTTAGCATTAACTGAGTATTCTTTGACTTATAGACCGCTAAAGGCGGTTAAAGGGAAAATAGTGGCAGACTTTATTGTCGATCACTCCCTAAATGAAAATACCCTAAACGTTGTCGAACTGGATCCTTGGAAGTTGTATTTCGACAGTTCTAGCCATAAAAACGGGACAGGCATAGGTCTGTTGATTATTTCGCCTGACAAAATTCCAACAAAATTCAAGTATAAAATCGAGGGACTATGCTCCAATAATGTGGCTGAGTACGAAGCTTTAATAACCGGACTTGAAATTTTGTTAGAATTGGAGGCAACCCGAGTCGAAATAATGGGAGATTTGGAGTTGGTTGTAAAACAATTAACAAAGGAGTACAAACGTGTCAAAGAAAATCTCATCATGTAGTTTGTAATAGCTAATAGGCTACTCAAAAAATTCGAAGTGTGCACTATTCGAAATATACCACGACTACACAATCAGGTGGCCAACGACTTGGCACAAATTGTATCAGGATATAGGGTCTCGAAGGAAAACTTACAAGAATTAATCGAGGCTAGGGGTAAGGTTGTGTCTGTAGGCCTGCGACCGTCGGACCTTGAAGTGACAAAGTTTGGTTACGCTAATGAAGAAACTTTTGAAATTTTTACAGTCGAAGGTTTGACAGACAAAGATTGGATGAAACCGTTAGTCGAATACCTTCAGAACCCTTCAGCAGCCACAGAACGAGAAGTGAAGTATCAAGCACTAAGTTACGTTCTTTTAGGAAACGAGTTATTCAAGAAAACCTCTGAGGGGGTGTTGCTTAAATGCCTTAGTGAATCTGAGGCGTACCTGGCGTTGTCATTAGTCCATGGTGGGACATGTAGAGTACACCAGGTAGGCCATAAGATGAAATGGCTACTGTTTCGCCAAGGGATGTATTGGCCCACGATGCTGAAAGATTGCATTGAGTTCGCCAATGGTTGCCATGAGTGCCAAGTCCATGCTAGCATACAACATGTTCCAGCAAGCGAGTTACACTCCATAGTCAAGCGATACCCCTACCAAAAGTATATCCTAGTGGGGATAAACTACTTCACCAAGTGGATCGAAGCGATACCCCTACCAAAAGTAGACTAAGAAGATGTCATCGAGTTCATTCAGAAGTATATCATTTATAGATTTGGGCTGCCAAAAACAATAACGACGGATCAAGGGTCAGTGTTTACGCCCAGGCTAATGGCCAAGTCGAAGCAACAAATAAGATAATAATTGGAATGATAAAAAAGTGGATTGGGAGTAAGCCAAAAAACTAACATAGAACGTTGGACCAAGTCCTATGGGCATGTCAAACGTCCCCTAAGGAAGCAACCAATACTACCCCATATCGGTTGACCTTTGGCCATGATGCAGTACTGCCGGTCGAGATCTATATACAATCGGTTAGAATTCAGAGACATCACGAAATCCCTCAAGAAATCTATTGGGATATGATGCTCGACGAGTTAGTAGATCTAGATGAGGAAAGACTTAAAGCTCTGGAACTTTTGAGAAGGCAAAAGAAAAGAGTGGAGAAGTCATATAACAAGAAGGTTAAAATGAAGGCCTTTTTGGTGGGAGATTTGGTTTGGAGGGTAATCCTGCCTATGGATTGAAAGGTCAGATCCCTAGGAAATGGTCCCCAAAATGGGAAGGCCCATTCCAAGTTTCAAAGGTTTTCTTCAATGGGGCATACGAAGTGGAAGAGCTAAACGAGGATAGGAGAAGATTAAAAGTGAATGGAAAATATTTGAAAAAATATAAGCCTGCGCTTCAAGAGGTTAAAATATCAACGGAGTAACAACTAAATATAAAACAAAACCATAAATGGTGTTAATAAAATACGCCAAAACGGCCCAGTGTATTACAACATGAAATTAAAACATGGCTTACAAAGGCCAGCAAAAGATGCGCTATTACAAAAGCTTTAATAAACTAAAAAGGGAGATTGGCCCTCATTTTGAGAAAGTTCGACTTTTGATGCTCGAGGTGTTTCTGACATAGGGCCTTGTTTGTTCTCAATTGAGCGATTTCTACTTCTAAGCGATGGGCTTCCTCAGCAAAGTTAACGGCATGATCAAGTTCAGTTGATAAGGAAGAATCATCAAAAGAAGCCAATTCAGCATTCTTCTTCTTGGCTTTCACTATTTTATTGCGAAGTTTTTTGATTTTTCGTTCCCAACAAGCAATGTTCCCCTCATTGGAAGTGATCTCCTGTTGGTTCTTCTCTTTTATCTCCTCCAATCTTGCATTTTTTCTTCAGATTCAGCAACAGCGATCCAAGCGGCGGCTTCACTACCCGATTTCGTCGAAAGATCATTCTCAATCTGGGGCAGCAGTCAAAAGTCTTTATGGACTTGATCAATCAAAATACCAACTTCTTGGATGACACTCGCGACCTCGGGGGAAATCAATTTGAGATCCACTTGCTATAGGAGAGCCTTCAAGGATAGGTGGTTGACTGGGCCCATTTGCAAAAGGGAGAAAAGATCCCCTTTGAAGATCTTTCCCTTGATCTTCTCAAGAATGCTATCAGTTGGGTGGCTCTAAATAACCTAGCTCCGTCATGGAGATACCTAAGGTCTACGTCGAAGGAATCTAGACTATCAGGACCATCAGCAGGAACCCTGCTAGAATCCTTTTGCCCTAAGGGTTTGGTTAGTCTGTAAGAAGGGAAGAAGTCGTGGATACTGGAATAATCAAGACCTAAAGGAGGAAATGGGCCAGACATTACTAAGGGTTTAGCTGCAACATTAACAGGGATGATTACCTGTGGTTCGTAGATATGGCGCTTTTCCTGCAACAGGGGTTCATGAATAAATTGTTGATTCTTCACTACTTTAGGACCGCTCAAGGTGGCGAAAGGAGGGACAACTAATGTATTTGGGTTGTGTCTTTTTCTTCTGGTGCTCATCCATTGTTGAAGTCAGAAGTGTTCTTAGGAGAAAAAGGATATTTGAAAAATCAAGAGTTAAAATAATACCTGAGGAAATTATTTATATGTAATAGTGAAAATCAAGAGTTTTTCTATCATAATTGGCTAGAGTTAGTGGGCCACGTGTGTGTCCTAAGGTGGAGAAACGGGGGTGGCAGTTATAACCTGTACCCCCTAGGCTCTAAAAGAATGATGATGGTCTGCGATTTTGGTGATTCCCGAGAAACCCGCCATAATGACCATGACATCAAGAACGTGCTCCAAGGTGATGGAGCAGTTTCTTGCATGTTATTTTCCGTTTTCTTCTTTCTTCTCTTTTTTCCCCTTTCATTTTCCCAGACATTAGTTGGCCAAAGTATATTGTTGGACACGTGTAAGTTGAAGTAAACGGCGTCGAATTGGATGCTGTCAAAAAAATGTGCTTTTCTGCGTAGGGGTCGAAAAGACATTTTTTTGGGGGAAATTTGTTAGCTCCTAAATTCGACACCCCTTGCAAGTTGAGACATTTAAGAGAAAGTATTAGAATCTTGCTGGAGGTGAGAGCTGGTCGAAAGGTGTAAGACCTTTGAGGAAGAGGAGTCGAAACACTTACAAGACTTAAGGAAAATCATGAAGGGCTTCGACCGTAACGCTACTTGGTAGTTATCCTAAGGATTTGAAATTTAAATGAATTGGAGGGAATGGTTTTGTTCGCTGGATGACTAAGAGGACATGTGGCGCCCTGTGGGCGACAGACCCATGTATCACGACAAGTGGCGAAAGATGATGATATAGGAAGTTATTGGTAGTTATTTTTTACTATTATAAATATGAAGTCTTAGACATAGAATCCGTGTGTTGTAATTTACTGTTGTACAAGTTACTCTTAAAATTACTCCAAGTATCCGAGTGTAGAGAAAGAGAGTATCAAAGAGAATGTACGTGATGTAAACACACCATCTTATACTTTCCAATGAAGTTTAGTTTATTTGTTTAAACTTTACGAAGCTTTCTTTATCTTTCTTGCAATCTTCCCCCCTCTCTATGAATTTTATTTCGTCTTCATTCTCAACCCATTTTCTAAAGCTTTTATCTTTTCCTCATTGAAAACTTTATCTTCTTTTTCTCTTATAGTTGAATAGATGCTTTTTAGAATCTTTCACTCCAATATTGTCAAAGTGTGAAACTTAGATAGATTTTCCAAGGAAAACCTTTTTAGCACATGTCCTAGGATCAATCTGATCGATCCTGTGAGTCACCAAGGTTAGATTTGGAAGATCAGCGGTTGTTTTCCAATTTTCAAAGGAATAGCTACTATAACTCTGCTACTGACTTTGTTTATTGACATTCAAAGAGAAGCTACTCTGTAAAATTTACTATACTTAGAACATCTTAACTCTTGAATATTTTAGAAGTTCTAGAGTCTTATAGTCTTTTTAATTTATATTCTGTATACATCTTTGACCGTATATCAAATATAGTTGTTACCAAAATCTCGTAACAATTTGTTATAGAGTTAGAAGCCTTTTGCTTTAATGTTTGAGCATTTGAAGTCTTAAGCTTGTGTGCTTAAGCAAGGAAGTGTCAGACGTGTGGTTTGAGCAAATAAGTCTTTAGCTTGTGTGTTAGAGCAAGGAAGTCTTGAGCTTGTGTGCTTGAGCAAGGAAATCTTAGACATGTGGGTCTATGCAACGAAGTCTTATACTTGTTTGTGTAAGCAAAGGAAGTCTCTTGCTAATAGACTTGATCATTTGTAATCCGATTTAGTTATAGTGGAAATTCCTTGAAGAGCAAGAGGATTAGACTAATCTCAGGTTGTGAGAGGAACTAAGATAACTGCTTGTTCCCGTGCTTTTATTTTATTTTATTTTCTTTTATACTTAAATATTCCATTGTTGTCAATTTTATGCTTACAAATTAGATTCTGGTTCAGAATCTGATAAGGTCCTTTAGAAGTCAAATTAGTTTTCCGAGTCAAACTCAGAACCAATTATTCAGACTATGATAAAGAAACATCAGAAGATGAAGCTGAAAACGCCTTAAAGCTTGAAAAAGTCAACATAATTCAACCCTCATCCTTCTTGTGTTTCCTCACTTTCTGTTGGCATTAGAGCACAATCTGTGTTGAACACTTAATAGCGGTATAGAAAAGATCCTGAGAAAAATACATATTCTTCATGGCTGATGAATCTGAAGTATATGGCTATAGTGGGGGTCCCACCAACCCTTTTGGTACAGTTCATCATGATTACATTAATTCTGAGAAAAATAATTATACAACTATGCCTCCTACTTTCAGTGGAGATTCCACTAAGTTTGAATTGTGAAAAATAAAAATATACACACATTATAAGTCTTGATGATGAGTTGTGGGACATTTTGGAAGATGACATTGATATCAAAGTCAATTGTGTTGGAATTGTGGTTGATAGAAAATCTCTCACACTTTAGTAGAAAAAGATTTTTTGAAGTCAATTCTCAAACATAATGCATTTAACACTTCGGGTTCTACCCCATTATAGTGAGGGAAGAACCTAGACTATTCTTCAAACTTGGCTGCATAATCTGCAACAGTCTATTCCCTTGCTTATGTTCAAGGAATTTGATCTCTTTTTTGCTACGCACATCAGCTGGGAAATATTTTTCCTAGAATGTGCCCCTGAAAATAGTCTAAGTTATCGCAGTACCATTAACCTCAAATATTTGTCTAGCATTATCCCAATAGTACTCAGCTTCCTCTGACAGCATGCGAGTACCATAAAGAATCTGTTGAGCTTTTAGACAAGCCATCACTCTGAAGATTTTCTCAACCCCTTGTAACCAAAATTGTACACCCTTAAGGTCATACCTTCCTTTGAAGGTTGGTGGCTTATTACTTTGAAACCTATCTAGCCCACGGGATTAAGCATCTTCAACCCATAGATTATGCTGAGGTTGCAAAACCTGAGCCATAGCTGCCAAGGAATTAACGATTACGCGATCATTTCTTCCATCCATTTCTCTGTTACAATAGCAAACAATTATTAGAAGAAACATTGTATCGACATCGTTCACACATTCTTCATATGCAGAGGAATAAACAACATTATAAAAACATGGATGGATGAACTAACCTGCTCTGATACCACTATGTAACAGCCTAAATCCGGTATGCAATTTCTAAAATAAATCAGAGTATTTTTCACCAAAAGGGTGTCACATATATTTTTCACACAAATATTCTTTATAAAAAAAGTCCAAAAATAAGCAACTGATAATTCTTAAAATAAAATTAATTGAATATTTCAAAATAAAATATTCTAAACTCAAGCATAAGGGGAATAGTCCCACAAAACATTTCAGAAAAGTAAAATAGAAACAACACAAATCTTGTCCAATTGTTGCATATCAGAGCGACATCGCAGAACTAAACAAAATTTGGAAAATAAATAAAGAAGAATGCAACATGTGCCATTCCTTAACACATTCGCTACTACTCGCTACTTGTATCTGCAACACAGACCTAACAAGTCATAAGACAACAGAAAAGAGGGGTGAGAATAACTTTACACATATTAATGGTAAAATTAAGGTATTCGTCATTTAGCAAAGCTTGATGAATAGTTTTGATGAAGACAAACATATCAACAAAAAGAACTCAAAGCTTGAAGAATAGATCAATCAAGTTTCTATTCATCATTTAAGGTATATGAAACTTCCATATCATATACATTCTTTTAGTGCTCAAATTCTTTTATTCATGCATTGAAAAAGATTTTTCATTATTTATAATCATTAGGTGCTCACAATTTTAATCTCATACCTTCTAAAGTTTGGAAAAATGTGTTACATGATTCACTTTTAATTTGGATTTTAACTTAGTCAAATTTTGTATTTTTGACTAGCGAAATAGGTTTCCCTTTTAGAGGAAATATGTTTCCTTCCTCTCTGCCAAATCGTTTTTAAAGAAATGCAAAAGGGAAATTTGTTTCCCTCTCTGGTAAACATGTTTACCTAGTTCATTTTTCAAATTTTCTATTCGTTCGAAACAAAGAAATATGTTTCTCTCTAAAGGTAAACGTATGTCCCTTGCAACTTTGTGAAAAATTCTAAATCGGTTTTTACACCTCTTCACTGCCCATTTTCATCACACATTTTCCAAATCAAGTTCAATTGATCATGAATATTTTATAAAGGTTGTCATGATTTCTAGAGTTATCATAAATACTATAAAATCAGAATTTTTCATCATTCAAATTCATCTCTTTCAAAATTTTCACAAAATCTCTCTTCATTATTTTTCAACAGAACTTTCATAGTATATGTTGTTCAATCACTACGCCAAAATTGGTTTTTTGTATCGCCTACCTTAATAGCGCTTTTTAAATAAGCGCTATTAAAAAAGAAACAAACATATTTATAATAGCGCTTTATAGTAAAGCGCTATTAAAGAGTACAGAGAATATGATTTTGATAGCACTTTGTAAAAAAGCGCTATTATAGGTATTCACTAAGATAGCGCTTTTCTAAAAAGCGCTATTAAAATGTTGTATTACAATAGCACTTTTATAAAAGCGCTATTATTAAAAGCACTACGATAGCGCTTTTTAAAAATCGCTATTAAAATATGTAACTACAATAGCGCTTTTTATGGAACCGCTATCGTTTCTATAATTGTGTTTTAAGATAGCGTTTTTTTAAAAAGCGCCATTAAAATATTCCACTAAATTAAATTAATTAAAATATGAAAACCTTTCCTGGCCCAAATGTTTTTCGTTTTGGCACAAAATTCCTTCTTCTTCGTATCATTACTCGGATTCCACTCTCTCAATCTCGTTTCACTGGCTCTCTCTTTCAAACTCTCTCAATCTCCTCTTATTCTATTTCTGAATCTGGTTTAAGTTTGTTGATGATGATTATTCTGAACGGTTTGGTTTTGATGATGGAAATCGATTGAAGTTTGAGGTTTATGGCGGAAGGAATGGAGATTTGGATTACTGAAAGAGGGGTTAGGGTTTATGATTGGGTGTTCGGTTGTTTCACTTTGAATCTCTCTTCCACTTTCGGTTCTGGTTTTGGGGGTGTTTTGAAGTTGGATTTACGGATGAAATAGGTTTGAAGCCAGTTTGAAGTGAGGGATGGATTAACGGTCGGAGGTGAATCAATAACCCGCCAAACCAATGTTTCCTTCACCATCGCTAACCATTTGTTCTCAAAAGTATCTCATCAAGATAAGAACATCGTGTTATCTCCACTTTCGCTACAACTCGTTCTTAGCATCATCGCTGCTGGCTCTGAGGGTCCCACACAACAACAGCTTCTTGAATTCCTCCAATCCAAATCCATCGATCATCTCAACTCCTTTGCCTCTCAGCTCGTTTCTGTTGTCCTCTCCAACACTGCTCCCGCCGGCGGACCTCTTCTCTCTTTCGTCGACGGTGTGTGGATTGAACAAACCCTATCTCTTCAACCTTCCTTCAAACAAATCGTCTCTACTGAATTCAAAGCCAGTTTGTCTTCCGTCGATTTCCAGAACAAGGTATTTATATCTATTATCTCCCTCTTATTGCTGGAATTAATCTATGCCCTGTTTCTATTTTCTGTTAATGTATTAATATAACTTCTCGAACGATTTTGTGTTAGGGTTTCATAGTTCACATCTTTTGGTCATTACCAATTTTAAATTGATTGTGTGTTTGGTTTTTAGGTGACAATATTTGATTGGGAATGGATTTTGGAGAATTGATTTTGATTAAAAGAAACTACAAATTCTAGCTTCAACCGGAAGCAATTTTGCTTTTGAAAAAACTAACATTGCAAAATCAATTTTACACCTGAATTGCTTTATCATTGTTCAAATGCATTTAGCTTTAGCCTATAGACCTGTTATATGTCAAGCATGTTCTAGTTCTAGTACTATGGAGAACAACTTTCCCCGTCCTTTAGCATATGGATATTTAAGCTAAAATGAATTTAACTTATCTATTTATACAATTTTCCCTGATATACTTGTGAAAGCAATTGCAATTCAACTTATTTATTTATACCATTGATTTTTAAATTTGATATGGTTTTGAAGGTTGTTGAAGTGACCAATGAAGTGAATTTATGGGCTGAAAAAGAGACTAATGGACTTATTAAAGAACTTCTTCCTATAGGATCAGTCAACAGCTCAACCAGGCTCATCTTTGCTAATGCACTGTACTTTAAAGGAGCATGGAATGACAAGTTTGATGCTTCGTTAACGAAAGATAACGATTTTCACCTTTTGAATGGTAGCACAGTCAAGGTTCCCTTCATGACCAGCAAGAAGAAGCAGTTTATTAGAGAATTCAATGATTTTAAAGTTATTGGTCTTCCTTATAAGCAAGGCGAAGATAAGCGTCAATTCTCCATGTACTTTTTTCTTCCGAATGCAAAAGATGGGTTGTCAATTTTACGCTATTGTTCAATCATATATTCCCTCATTGTAAAGAGTTTCTAAGTAAATTGTGATTATTATGCAGAAGTACAGTATGCAGAAGCACAGTAAATTGTGCCCGCATTGGGGTTGTTCATTCGCTGGTTTGGAAGAATGTGTGAGGTTCATTTCTGATTACAAGATATCTGAAGATGAGATTCATTTCATTTAGAATAATTTGCCTGCTTCATGTGAGGTAAATATATAATCATAATCTGAATTGCTTATGATTTTGGTGTTTCATTATGTGTTGACAAGGTTTATCAAATAAGTGCTTATACTTTAAGTATTAGTAGTATTATTTTGAGATGGTAGCTACTAGCTGCAGCAATTGGTGTCAAACCTGAAACTCTGACAGTATGATCTACTGCTTCTAATATAAATGTTCTTGACAGGTTTCTCAGTACTGCCACACTATTCTTGCAACATTGCAGGTTGATAGGCTTTATGGCTGGAAAACAAGTCGCAATGCTCCAATTCGTAAAGCAATGTTGCAGCAGTCCAATTCGTGTAGCTATATGAACTTAGTACTTGGTTGTTATTAACTTCTTACATAAACACCGCCATGACCACCTGAACAATATGCAACATATTGACTGTAATCGCACAGCCATGACAAAACCGCTGCATTTTGTCGCTTAAATACAACGACAACCTTGCAACAATTTCAGCGTGTCAGCACATCACAATATCATACCAACATTACTTAGACGTTTTACGGTAACGACGTGCTTCGTATTTGTTTTCATATTATTTCATTCCGTATACATTTTCTGTTCATTTCGAGTTGATTTCATCTTAAAACTGTGTTTTTCCTACTGCTTATATTTTAATAATGTGATGCCATTGTGAGTTTGGTTGCTACGTGGCTGTTTTGTTTAACCCATGTCGCATAGCCAATGATTTTCAGCGGCTGTTCTACCGGTAGTAACATTTCAAAATTACTTTTTGCAACATTTTGTATGGTGCTCTAGTTTGTTCTTACTTTACGTTGGCCTTTCAATTGTGTGTGCATTATGTTTAAGATGTTTCGGTTACAATTTGGTGATGTTTGTCTCGTGGTTCATAATAAGTTAAGATCTATTCACTTACTGTCATTTGCTTGATTTGCTTGTGAGTGTCTTGGATTTAAGATTGCAGTTGTGAGCTTTCCGGCACGGTACGATGCGGTGGCGTGAGTGCATGATTTAGCAAGCTAATGAAGAAGGTTTGCCATGAAACAAATTTGTTGTGTTGCTATCTTGTACAGTTAAATTGAATCCATGCTTTACGGCGATGTTGTTAAATAGCCGCTGCGGAATTTGGGCCACGACTGTTCTGTGATACTCTATTTAGTATATTATGTTGACAAATAACCGCTATAGTGACACTAGCATTATTGCATAGTGAAAATTTAACAATATGCTATTTTCTGCTATCCGCAATTAACATTTTGACCTTGTGTCGCTACTGCGAAAATCGGCGCCGGCTGACAGAAGAGTCGCCACCGTGCGTTATTTATCCCAACGGAGGGAAAGGAAACGCTCGAAGTAAACCTCGCAAAAAACGGGAAAAGGTATGGTCATCGCAACCAAAACCTGGGTTCGGGAGTTGGTTACGCAAGGGGAAGGTATTAGCACCCCTCACGTCCGTCGTACTCGACGGGATCCACGCTTGCTTGGGTTGTCTAAAGGATGAAAAAACAATCTATCTACGGCTGCTAAATCTAAACGGAAGGGATTTGACTCGATAGAGCGTCACACTCTATGCCTACGTATTCTCAAGAGAGAAAGTCAGAGTCAACGTAGTTCGGGACTACAAGGAAATTGGCTCGCCAAGACCTCGCGTCTTGTGCCTACGTACTTCCACACATCATGGAAGATCAAAGCTTACGTAGTTCAGGCTAACTACGGATAATCTGGGTGTTCTCACACAGCAGTGAGAAATTAACTGGTTTCAAAGGTACGGGAACCTATGGGAAAAACTATGGTCTAGTCTCAAATGCACTCGGGCAAGAGAAAAAAGGGTAACATCAGTCGTCAGCGGGAAAGTCTCGATCGCACAGCAGCGAGAGAACAAAAGGTTAGTTGTTAGTGTGCTCGCTAGGATATCGCATCCTATGCCTACATATTCTCGTCTGGTACGAGAAATCAGAGCAGCTGTAGTTCGGCTACTTCGGGACCACAGCTCAAATCTCGTTCTATTAACATTCTGAAAAGATGGCTACAATGATTGAATACTGAAAATAAACTCCTAGGAAATACTATCCTATCCTATCCTGAAAAAATCGAATGGAAAATAGTCCCCTAACAAGTGGACTTCTAAACTATCCCTAAAAGTGTAAAATAAACTCTATGAAAATTATATCCTAAAAGAAAAATATTAAATCTACAATGTAATATTTTTTACCATTTTTTCCAAGTATCTTTCTTCTCTATTTTCTTTTTTTTCAAAATATTTTCCATATATTTTTCCATATTTTTTCAATATTTTTTCTATATTTTTTTCACTATCTTTTTTAAATATTTCTTTTTCCAATATTTTCTTTTCTTTTTTCCCATATTTTCTTTTCATATCTCTTTTTCAAAATATTCTTTTTCATTGTATTTCTTTTTTATATATTCCCTAAACAAATGAATCTAAAAGAAAAAAGAAAAATACAAAGGGGAGGGGGGTGCAGATGGATACAGGGATTACAATTAGCAAGAAAATCTCAGCCCAGCCCATCAAAAAAATATGCACAGAGAGGGAGGTGCTGAAATTGAAAACAGAGGCTGTAACCAATAATGATGCCAAGCCCGACCCACTTCCTCAAAACATACACACAAGAGGGAGGGGGTAACAAAGAGTAACGGAGGGTGCATGCTGGCCATTGCATTGGGCTCAGCCCAATATCCTTCAGTAAAAAAATGGAGGGGAAGGTGCAAGAAAAAACGTTGGGCCTCGTGGCCCCAAACACAAACCCGACCCATCTCCTCATTCTCTCCTTTCACTCTCTCATTCTGAAACCCTAATGGATTTTCCTCCCTCTCTCACGGCGCCGTCACCTACCTCCGAACTCCCTCTTCTCAAACAAACACCTTGTTCTTCCTTGATCTCTCTCTGAACCTCTCTCAGACTTAACTTCATCCCAACCTTTCTTGATTCATCCACTCAAACAAACACCGACATCTACAAACTTGGCTCCGAGTTTATGGACATTCGAACGATGAAATTCTTGATGAAAAATCATGCTGAAGACGGGAAAGCATGTATGTTGCTCGCGGATAGAAACGTCAACAAAGAAAATCAACAAAACCTAGAGATCTGAGGATGCGTACTCTTCATAGATCCAGGTGTTGACGAAGGCGTTCTTACGAAGATCTTCGATGTTCTGTAACCTGGAAACGTTTATTGGTGGACGTTCGCGGACGGCTCTTGAAGATAGAGAGTCCTTCAACGAGGATCTTTGGAGCTGATACGTGTTTAGTGATTCCTGGAGAATCTTCGTGAAGGTGAAAAATCTTGATGAATTTCCTGGATAAATCGTAGCTGTAGATGCGAAGATGGCGTTGTGGAGGTTTTTCTGGAAATTCTTTGAATGGAGGTCTCGCTGTTGATGAGCGATTGAAGGAGGATCTGGCAATTTTCTGGAGGCGTACTGATGCATGCGGTTCTTGATGGTTGGATGAGCGTTGATAGAGATGACGATGATTCTGGAAAGAAACTCGTAATGAACAGCTATAATCTTCAAACGAAGAACACAACGGAATTTCTGAGGAGATCTGGATGATCGGACGAACATTGCAAGTAGGTTGAAGGTTGCTGAAGATTTCATGGAGATTGGATGAAGTTGATGAACAGTGGTTGAGTGTTGATCGGAGGAGATGATGATGATCGGAGATGGTGATCGGTTGAAGGTGATGATGAGAGGAGAAAGATGAATTATGGAGTTTTTTGTGTCTCCGGCGGAATTGACGGTGGCCGGAGGGTTGTTAGGGCTGCCGGCGGGGAGCTGTTAGGGTGGTTGCATGGCCGGCGGCCATGCAACCGGTGAGTCTCCGGTGGGGTTTGAGGCTGCCAAGTGGCAATGGTAGTGGAGAGAACTGGTGCATGGACGCCACGTGGGGGTGGCGTGGCAGAGAGAGGGGGAAGAGAAGTTGTGATGTGGCGTGATGTGGGTGATTCTGAAATGAAGTGGTGGGTCCTCTCTGAGATAACACGTGGATGACTTATATAACACATGCAATTGATTCTTGGACTCTGAAAAATGGACAAAAACGGCCATAAACTGGGCCTCCAAAAACGAAAATCTGGGCCCACGAAATGGATTAACAAAACCACAAAAAACTGAATTGAAATGGGCTAATTACCATGGATTAAAGACTAAAAATTAATCTACTTAAAACCTAATTAATCTAATAAATCCTAATTAAATCTAAGAAAGAGGACTAACCTAAAATCTATATTAACTCTAATCAATTTCTATTAATAAAACTCTAATAAACCCACTAATCTAAAAAAACTCTAATAATTCTCTATTAATCTAAAATTTTATTAAATCTCTATTAAATCTATATTAAATTCTATAAAAAAAATCTATTATTAATAAAAGAAAAAAAATTTATATTCTTCTATTAAAAAATGATTAAAAAGCTATTTAATATCTAGTATATTCTAAAAAAAGATTAAAACTATTAAAATATTAAAAACCTATTAATATTCTATTAAAATCTATTATACTCTAAAAATGGCCAATAAAATCCAGAAAAAACACAATAATTCCCGAAGGAACAAAAATAGCACCGAACGAAAAATAACACCACGAGAGCACACCGGAGTAACCGGTAAAAATAAACGGGCACCGAAATATCCCTAAAAACAACAGCGCGAACTGCAAACACCGGGAATAACACGAATTCCCAAAAATACGATTCTACCTATCTAAACTGATTAAAAACACCTGAAACGCGAGAAGAGGGTTGTGATCCCGATAAAGCCAAAACAAATGAAAAATGCACTGTATGCGATATGCGGATGCGAATGCTGTCATGCGTCGGAACATAGAGCCAGATACGGGACCCGGTTGGTCAAATTTTGGGGTGCAACAGCTGCCCCTATTCAAGCGGCTTGGACCTGAATGGTTGAAGAGCGCTCAGCCTTCAAACATTCAAAGGTAGATGACGGTTGAATACAAATGAAACCCTGAAATTTGCCAACCGTGGGAGTATACTGCAAAACTGCTTGGGAAATAGCCTCCAATGAACTGAAGTTTGATTGTCACGGCAACAACTGGTCAATTATCTGATAAAAATTTTCTTCTCCTTTTCAACATCAATCACCTGTGCGACGCCACAAGTATTGGAATAATGCTTCGAAAAGCAAACGACTTGATTCCCATCTCTCTTATGGGATCAAATCCTGTCATCTCACAGTTCCCTGCGAACTTGAGGACAATTCTCCTGGGGAACTTCTGAATCGACATCTCGGCACCTATTCTTTCAACAGGAGGCGGCTTCAGAAATCTGATATATGTCAATCTTTTTTTCAGTGCCGACGTAACAACCAAATGTGAAGAATCACTCCGCTGAGGAAGAAGAGAAGCTTAACCAAACAACTCTGCGGGGGAACATACTCGAAATCCAATGATGTAACTAACCTGGTCCATGTTTCGAAATGCGTATGTTTGAGAATGATGCAATGCCCTATATGACATGGAAATGCTATGCGTTATGTTTGAAAATGCGAGGCCCAGACGGCATGGAAATGCTATATGTTGGTATAAATGCTATGACGATATATGCAAATGCAAATGCAGGCTCGAGCTGCCAGAGAACACTAGGTCTGAAAACCACTTGGCAAAATAAATGCCGAAGGAAACATTAACTCCACTGAAGGTAACCTGATATCACAGAAACATCTCAGCAAAATAAATGCTGGAAAAGAGAAACCAAATCCGCTGGGGATAACCGTCCTGCTGGGGAAATGGAAAAGGCAACCCTGCTTGGGGAGAAAGAAAAAACAACTCTGCTCGGGGATGCTCTCTTCAAACCATTGGCAACTGATTGTGCTCTGCGGGGATTGACCCAAACCGGGGTTGATTGCGCTCAGCACGCTGCTGGATATGCCCCTACTATCAAGGATATCAATCTTAATCTACTGGGGATACTCCTGATCCTACTCTGATATGGGGTAAAATACAATCTCGACTCTTCCGGGGATAATACACAACTTTCATCTGCTGAAGAGTAGCAATTCTGATTTAACAACACCCACCAAGAATTCAAACATTAATCGGAGCACTGGTATTCGTCGAGCTTCGCATCGGGGAACATGACAACATGCGAGTCATTGGGAATTACTGTGTCAGATACCTTTAGGTTTTTGTTTTTCTGGTTTGGGATAAACATGGATTATGTACAAAACGGAAGATGAGGGAAATACTAGACGAGAACTAGCATTCAGAGGTAGACTACCAGACGAGAACTGATAGAGAAATAGGTTAGGAAAATTGAACGAAAATTGATTTGATAACGACATGTACCAGACGAGAACTGATACAACACTTGAAGAAACGGCGACCAGACGAGAACTGGTTACAATAAACTACACCAGACGGGAACTGATGCTTACAATAAACTACACCAGACGAGAACTGATGCTTATGATAAACTACACCAGACGGGAACTGATGCTTACGGAAGGGTGGGCCAGACGAGAACTGGTTACCGGTTTGCCAGGCGAGAACTGGACTTTGGAAACGACTGGTTACTGACACGCAACAAGTTTAGACTGTAGGATAATGATCTAACGACAGCAAGGCCTTTCTCGGAATGTTAAGGTTTTTGATAAAGGTAATGACACGATTCCCCGATACTCGACTCCGGCTGGGGATAAACAGACTGGCTTGAGTGACTTGCCCCAGTGCACTCAGCTGGGGATAAAAAGACTGGCTTGAACAACTTGCCCCAGTACACTCAACTTGCCCCAATCTAACTCTTGGGATTACTGCTCTGAACAGCTCTCTACGAGACGACTTCGAGAATATTTGCCCCGGTATCTGTATGACAACATAATTCCATCTCCATCAAACCCCTATCAACCCAGTTGGTTTCAACATTCTCTGCGGTGACTTGCCCCTGAATGAGCGTTCTAGCGACTTAACCTGATCTGATTATCCATCTGAAGTATCTGCTTTCAAATCTCCACGCTCTGAATAATTGCCCCTGATCGGCTCTCGAGAAGACTCACTTCTGATCAACTGCTTCTCAAACAAACTGCCCCGTAATCAACTGAAGCTTCGGGGCTTGTCCTCAGACTAACTGATTCTGAACTTACTGGAAAATAATGCCCCTGACTCACAGGTCTTCACAACATACACCATTCTGGTTCAGACTGCTGAATTACTCAGTCCTGCTTGACGATTCCCTGCTGGAATTTCTTTCATGTCAACTACCAACCTGCAATTAAAATTGTCTATTCGCGAATGGTAATCTTAATGCAGTGCTCATGCAAATTTTGAAAAAATTTGAGCTGTCACTCATTTACATGTCATGATTGTGAGTGACGAATGAACCAGAGTTCAAACGTAGTGCTTACGTGATTTGATCAGTGAAAAATACAACAAGGATGTGACTAGCAAGTCAAGAAGGAGTTAGGTTACTCAACCTTATCGTAATGCGCTTTCAGAATAAACCCTACCTCAATTAGGTCTTTTAAGGGTTGTATCGTGGTCGGGTTCACGGTTCGTGAAACAAAGGATATTTGGCTCAAATTTTGATTTGTACCCACCCCTTCTACGTGATGATCTCCGATCCTAAGGTTCAGTTAACCTGGCACAAGCGCTCGCCTCTTCGAGAGGTAATGTCGAATGGTAAGGACCACAACTGAGGAATTCACAAGGCTTTTCTGGAGTGATAGTTACTCCTTCTCGTTTTCGGTGTTTGTGTACACGACTTTGTGACTCGCTGGGGAAAAAATTTCTATCCCTCTTTTTCATTCTTTTGATTCCCTAATTTTTGCCTGGACTGACTCCCTTTGAGTTCTTTTCGATTTTTTCTTTTGAAGTCCAGCGGGATGCCCTGATTTTTGCCTAAGTATTAGCTTTCCAGCTTTTTCTTTCTTTTTACTTAGCGGGCTTTCTTTTCTTTCTTTTGGAACAAAGTCGTGTGACACTGGTTGTCTTGATTGCTCCGAAAGGATTGTAACTGTCTCACTCCTGATTGGTGAGGTTTGACCTCTTGAAAGGTATAAACTGATTGATCCTCGAAGGACAACACTCCTCTGTAAGACTTGAATGCTCGGTCAAGCTAACTGACAACTACCCTGCCCCGGGTTAAGATGTGAGGGCTTAAAAGTCCGAAAAAACTTCTACTTCCTGGCTCGAAGTGGTTAACAAGGGATTAACTCCTTATATCTCTAGTGTTTGGGGGATTTGAAACAACGCCTTGTACGTCATCGGCAAGGTTTTATCTGCAAGCATACGATCATCGGCTATGAGTTTAGTTTCGTCATCCTCCCTCCAATCTTTGCTAGTCACAGTGATAAAGTGGATTGAATAAAATGCAAGTGTCAGTGCAATGCAGTAAATGAGCGACAGCGACATGATTAATTCAGAAAAATGCATAGTCACTTTATTATTATCACCATTCGAAACATACAATGTTTAAAGCAGATAGTAACTAACAGAAAAGAAACTACAAATGCAAATGATATAAAGTCTGAGGACTGCCAATGCTGAGGGGCCTGCCTATCTGAATCACTGGCTTTTGCTGGGGAATACTTTCCGAGTCTGCGAGCTTAGACAGCTGAGAAGTTGGTATGAACAAACAGAAATCCTTCTTGAAAGGAAATGCAATCCTGGTCAATCAACTGCTGTACCTTTGCCTGAAACGCTTTACAATCTTCAGTTGAATGCCCCGGTGATCCGCCATGGTAACCACACTGAACGTGGGGATTGTACTCAGGAGGGTAAGGTTCTGGCACGGGCTTGAGAGCTTTCGGCTCCACCAAAGAACTCTGGATTAAAGATGGTAGCAGCTGGCTATACGACACAGGAACTGGGTGAAAAGGAGCTTTCCTTCGTTCCAGATTGTTGCGAGGTCGATTCTGATTCTGATGCTGATTCTGATAACCTCGACCACGAGTTCGCTGCTTTGCAATGGAAGCGACATAAGATTCCTGATAGGGTGCCCCAAGCACGGCTGTCTGTTCAGTATAACAAGCCCCAGGAGGTACTGATCCAACAGATTTCACCGATTCATCTCGAGGATACCCATCATCTGGCATGACTGCATTGATCACAACCCCTTCTTCGTTCTGATAGTCACACAGAGATTCAGTTTCACTAGCCTGACCGCTTGAGGTAATCTGAATTTTCCCAATCTTTATAGCATTCTCAATACGTTCTCCAACTCCCACTAATTCGGAGAAGTTCAGCGAAACTCCAATCAATCTCTCAAAGTACGAGCTTTGCAATGAGTCTACGAACATGCCTGCTAACTCTCGGTCAGGGATCGGTGGTTCCACTCTGGAAGCAAAATCTCTCCATCTCCGAGCATACTTTTTGAAAGGTTCATTGATCCCCATAGACAAAGACTGCAACTCCATGCGAAAGGGAGCTATGTCCATATTGTAATCATACCGCTTCAGGAAAGCTCTGGCTAAATCCATCCATGACTGAACCGGATTTCTCTCTAACTGCATATACCAACGTAGAGATGCCCCAATCAAACTGTCCTGAAAACAGTAAATCATTAGCTTGTCGTTTTGCACAAATGAAGTCATCTTCCTGTAGAACATCACCAAATGTAGCCTCGGACAGCTATCTCCTTTATACTTCTCAAATTTTGGCACTTTGAACTTATAAGGCAACACCAGGTCAGGAACCAAGCACATGTCTGCAGCATTCAGGTTAACAGCATCTTTCATTTTCAAAGCTTCAACTTTCTCTTCCAACACTTGGAGTTTTCTCTCCCTCTCAAGAGCTCTTGGATCTACGGTCCTGACTATCGGGATATCTCTTCGGTAATTCATCACAGGGAAAACAACACCTTGATTGTCAACAGGAGGAAAACGCTCATTTCGGACAGCAAACTGCTCATGTCGATCTCGGTTCTCCACAGTAGGCTGTACAACTTGGTCTGCAGTAACGTTGTTCACTTGCGAGAAGTCTTCCATAGAATCATACAGAGGGTTGGACGTCATAGTGAACCCCGTCAAGGTGTTAGGAGACTGGAAATTGCCTTCAGACATAGCTACCAATAATCTTCAGCTAACTTCAAGGCTCGATTCTGCTCAAATCTACTCAACCCCTAGGTCGGTCTTCTGACAATCAACAGCTGCTCAATCCAAACTCCGGGTAATCATCTTCAGGAAACAAAGGCTGGATCAGAACTCTGGCTAACTGGAGGATGATATGCAATATGATGCAACACTATTATGCACATGATATGCAAGATGCAGCAAACAACGGGACCACAACCCCCCACACAAATCGGGATATCTCTTCGGTAATTCATCACAGGGAAAACAACACCTTGATTGTCAACAGGAGGAAAACGCTCATTTCGGACAGCAAACTGCTCATGTCGATCTCGGTTCTCCATAGTAGGTTGTACAACTTGGTCTGCAGTAACGTTGTTCACTTGCGAGAAGTCTTCCATAGAATCATACAGAGGGTTGGACGTCATAGTGAACCCCGTCAAGGTGTTAGGAGACTGGAAATTGCCTTCAGACATAGCTACCAATAATCTTCAGCTGACTTCAAGGCTCGATTTTGCTCAAATCTACTCAACCCCTAGGTCGGTCTTCTGACAATCAACAGCTGCTCAATCCAAACTCCGGGTAATCACCTTCAGGAAACAAAGGCTGGATCAGAACTCTGGCTAACTGGAGGATGATATGCAATATGATGCAACACTATTATGCACATGATATGCAAGATGCAGCAAACAACGGGACCACAACCCCCCACACAAATCTGGATACTGCTGCGCTGCTGACGGAGTACGTTCGCTCTGAAGAGAAGACCAAAATAACGGGTAGGTTGGAAGTCAAGTTCCCTGCAAAAAACCCCCCCACTCACAGGTATGGACCTATATCTGACAAGGTACGGCATCATATGCGGTCGTCAGCGTCACAGACTTTCAAAACTGACGATACGATTCCCAGAAGGAGTGGCATCATCAAGTCTTGAAGAGGCCTCACTTAGCTAACTTCCAAATGATCGGTTCCCAGAGTCGACAATCCAACTAACCAGCAACCTGAACCACCCAAAGGGTGGGACAAGAGGCCAACCAGAAGAACCTCGTCTGAGTGTA
Source organism: Lathyrus sativus (assembly GCA_963859935.3). NCBI lineage: Eukaryota > Viridiplantae > Streptophyta > Magnoliopsida > Fabales > Fabaceae > Lathyrus > Lathyrus sativus. The sequence goes on along the minus strand of OZ012741.1, from coordinate 689,618,371 downwards.
GATTTCGCGGGACACTAGGACATGCAAAGCATGTGCGCGCCCGCTAATTTCTACTCTAATTCTAGGTGCACTCAAGCCCAGGTCCGGCTTATCTCTCAATCATAGAACACCCGTCACACCCCAATAGCAACAGATAATATCAATAAATAAACACCAATAGATAAGCAAACAAGCGCTAGGATTGACTCTCTCTTAGGGGACATTGGATCCCACATGCATGGGGAACTATCGCAGTCCCCAGCAGAGTCGCCAGCTGCTGGGGATCGCCCCAAACAGCTAGGAAAAAACCTAAGGCGAGACTCGAATAGGGAACCATCGCAGTCCCCAGCAGAGTCGCCAGCTGTCGCTACTGCGAAAATCGGCGCCGACTGACAGAAGAGTCGCCACCGTGCGTTATTTATCCCAACGGAGGGAAAGGAAACGCTCGAAGTAAACCTCGCAAAAAACGGGAAAAGGTATGGTCATCGCAACCAAAACCTGGGTTCGGGAGTCGGTTACGCAAGGGGAAGGTATTAGCACCCCTCACGTCCGTCGTACTCGACGGGATCCACGCTTGCTTGGGTTGTCTAAAGGATGCAAAAACAATCTATCTACGGCTGCTAAATCTAAACGGAAGGGATTTGACTCGATAGAGCGTCGCACTCTATGCCTACGTATTCTCAAGAGAGAAAGTCAGAGTCAACGTAGTTCGGGACTACAAGGAAATTGGCTCGCCAAGACCTCGCGTCTTGTGCCTACGTACTTCCACACAGCATGGAAGATCAGAGCTTACGTAGTTCAGGCTAACTACGGCTAATCTGGGTGTTCTCACACAGCAGTGAGAAATTAACTGGTTTCAAAGGTACGGGAACCTATGGGAAAAACTATGGTCTAGTCTCAAATGCACTCGGGCAAGAGAAAAAAGGGTAACATCAGTCGTCAGCGGGAAAGTCTCGATCGCACAGCAGCGAGAGAATAAAAGGTTAGTTGTTAGTGTGCTCGCTAGGATATCGCATCCTATGCCTACATATTCTCGTCTGGTACGAGAAATCAGAGCAGCTGTAGTTCGGCTACTTCGGGACCACAGCTCAAATCTCGTTCTATTAACATTCTGAAAAGATGGCTACAATGATTGAATACTGAAAATAAACTCCTAGGAAATACTATCCTATCCTATCCTGAAAAAATCGAATGGAAAATAGTCCCCTAACAAGTGGATTTCTAAACTATCCCTAAAAGTGTAAAATAAACTCTATGAAAATTATATTCTAAAAGAAAAATATTAAATCTACAATGTAATATTTTTTACCATTTTTTCCAAGTATCTTTCTTCTCTATTTTCTTTTTTTTTCAAAATATTTTCCATATATTTTTCCATATTTTTTCAATATTTTTTCTATATTTTTTTCACTATCTTTTTTAAATATTTCTTTTTCCAATATTTTCTTTTCTTTTTTCCCATATTTTCTTTTCATATCTCTTTTTCAAAATATTCTTTTTCATTGTATTTCTTTTTTCATATATTCCCTAAACAAATGAATCTAAAAGAAAAAAGAAAAATACAAAGGGGAGGGGGTGCAGATGGATACAGGGATTACAATTAGCAAGAAAATCTCAGCCCAGCCCATCAAAAAAATATGCACAGAGAGGGAGGTGCTGAAATTGAAAACAGAGGCTGTAAGCAATAATGATGCCAAGCCCGACCCACTTCCTCAAAACATACACACAAGAGGGAGGGGGTAACAAAGAGTAACGGAGGGTGCATGCTGGCCATTGCATTGGGCTCAGCCCAATATCCTTCAGTAAAAAAAAATGGAGGGGAAGGTGCAAGAAAAAACGTTGGGCCTCGTGGCCCCAAACACAAACCCGGCCCATCTCCTCATTCTCTCCTTTCACTCTCTCATTCTGAAACCCTAATGGATTTTCCTCCCTCTCTCACGGCGCCGTCACCTACCTCCGAACTCCCTCTTCTCAAACAAACACCTTGTTCTTCCTTGATCTCTCTCTGAACCTCTCTCAGACTTAACTTCATCCCAACCTTTCTTGATTCATCCACTCAAACAAACACTGACATCTACAAACTTGGCTCCTAGTTTATGGACATTCGAACGATGAAATTCTTGATGAAAAATTATGCTGAAGACGGGAAAGCATGTATGTTGCTCGCGGATAGAAACGTCAACAAAGAAAATCAACAAAACCTGGAGATCTGAGGATGCGTACTCTTCATAGATCCAGGTGATGACGAAGGCATTCTTACGAAGATCTTCGATGTTCTGTAACCTGGAAACGTTTATTGGTGGACGTTCGCGGACGGATCTTGAAGATAGAGAGTCCTTAAACGAGGATCTTTGGAGCTGATACGTGTTTAGTGATTCCTGGAGAATCTTCATGAAGGTGAAGAATCTTGATGAATTTCCTAGATAAATCGTAGTTGTAGATGCGAAGATGGCGTTGTGGAGGTTCTTCTGGAAATTCTTTGAATGGAGGTCTCGCTGTTGATGAGCGATTGAAGGAGGATCTGGCAATTTTCTGGAGGCGTACTGATGCATGCGGTTCTTGATGGTTGGATGAGCGTTGATAGGGATGACGATGATTCTGGAAAGAAACTCGTAATGAACAGCTATAATCTTCAAACGAAGAACACAACGGAATTTCTGAGGAGATCTGGATGATCGGACGAACATTGCAAGTAGGTTGAAGGTTGCTGAAGATTTCATGGAGATTGGATGAAGTTGATGAACAGTGGTTGAGTGTTGATCGGAGGAGATGATGATGATCGGAGATGGTGATCGGTTGAAGGTGATGATAAGAGGAGAAAGATGAATTCTGGAGTTTTTGGTGTCTCCGGCGGAATTGACGGTGGCCGGAGGGTTGTTAGGGCTGCCGACGGGGAGCTGTTAGGGTGGTTGCGTGGCCGGCGGCCATGCAACCGGTGAGTCTCCGGTGGGGTTTGAGGCTGCCAAGTGGCAATGGTAGTGGAGAGAACTGGTGCATGGACGCCACGTGGGGGTGGCGTGGCAGAGAAAGGGGGAAGAGAAGTTGTGATGTGGCGTGATGTGGGTGATTCTGAAATGAAGTGGTGGGTCCTCTCTGAGATAACACGTGGATGACTTATATAACACATGCAATTGATTCTTGGACTCTGAAAAATGGACAAAAACGGCCATAAACTGGGCCTCCAAAAACGAAAATCTGGGCCCACGAAATGGATTAACAAAACCACAAAAAACTGAATTGAAATGGGCTAATTACCATGGATTAAAGACTAAAAATTAATCTACTTAAAACCTAATTAATCTAATAAATCCTAATTAAATCTAAGAAAGAGGACTAACCTAAAATCTATATTAACTCTAATCAATTTCTATTAATAAAACTCTAATAAACCCACTAATCTAAAAAAACTCTAATAATTCTCTATTAATCTAAAATTTTATTAAATCTCTATTAAATCTATATTAAATTCTATAAAAAAAAATCTATTATTAATAAAAGAAAAAAAATCTATATTCTTCTATTAAAAAATGATTAAAAAGCTATTTAATATCTAGTATATTCTAAAAAAAGATTAAAACTATTAAAATATTAAAAACCTATTAATATTCTATTAAAATCTATTATACTCTAAAAATGGCCAATAAAATCCAGAAAAAACACAATAATTCCCGAAGGAACAAAAATAGCACCGAACGACAAATAACACCACGAGAGCACACCGGAGTAACCGGTAAAAATAAACGGGCACCGAAATATCCCTAAAAACAACAGCGCGAACTGCAAACACCGGAAATAGCACGAATTCCCAAAAATACGATTCTACCTATCTAAACTGATTAAAAACACCTGAAACGCGAGAAGAGGGCTGTGATCCCGATAAAGGCAAAACAAATGAAAAATGCACTGTATGCGATATGCGGATGCGAATGCTGTCATGCGTCGAAACATAGAGCCAGATACGGGACCCGGTTGGTCAAATTTTGGGGTGCAACACCTTGTTATTTCAGGGACTCTATGCGGGATACATTATATTCTTTGTTCAGTCAGCATTGATGATTGCCTGTTCCAAAGGTATAAATATTTACTTATGCTTATTTTTAGTTCTTTCTTCAGTTAATTAACATGCGTTGCTGTTTTCTTTTCAAACAGTCATTTATAGATGGCAGCAAGCCGCGCCTTCAACAATTAAGAATATCTTGGTGTTCAGTAATTTTGCTTTCACGATTTTGGTTCTAAGTTATTCATGTGTTGGTTTCATGGTTTGTTCCCTCTCTCTTTCTCTCTGTGCCAAGCACACTCATTAATATTCATATGTTCAATTTGTTTGCTCATATTTACAACAATTCAAGAATAAACCATTATAGAAGATAAATTATATTTATAACTAAACAAAATATTCCACTTTGCTAAATAGGGTGAAAAACAAATCTCATTGCATTGTGGATATATCAATATCTAATATTGACCAAATTCAAGAATAAACCATACAGTACACAGACAAATACCAATATCTCCAGACTTTAATGGAATAAATCACTCACTTTTTTCTTGACTTACACACAATCATGTTACTATCGGATGGTTTACAAGGCTTTTTTGGCTGAGTTATTTCATTGAGCCACTGCAGAAAATTGTATTAACCCAATATAGTAAAAATAAAACTAACAAAGTAAATGCACTAGATTTTACTTAGAATGATTTCTATAATGATTTCGGCATGGGAGTTTGCGCAGAACTCTGTGTAGATCAGCATTCCATAACTAGAGATGAGCAGGTACTGTTGCTAGCCAATGGAACTTTGTTAGAATTTTGCACTAGATTTTATTATCGTTTCTTGCTTTAACAACTTTCGCCAACTCCTTTAATTGCTTCAATTAGCTTAATCAATATTAACATTTGAGAAGCCTGTCAATATCACTGAAAGGGCTATGATTCTCAGAATACCATGAGCCCCATTTAATTGTTTTGGAATAGCGAAGTTCTTGATTTGATCATATATTTCCTAACTTTGATATGATAATTTTACTTTCTTGTCGCATGACTTGAAATTGCCTGCATAATATTTTGCTTGAGTCATGTGCTTTTATAACTGAAAACTTAAAGGGTGTTTTAGTTAATGATTTTTATTCTAAACATGTTAGATTCTAATGGTGATGGTAATGGCATATCCAATCAAAGCAGTAGCTGACAGTTTCGAAGACAGGAAACTCGGAGTAAGTTAGTTCGTGAGAAGATTCTACTAGTTGCAGACTTTCCCACTGTGTTAAGCAGTTGATATGGTGATAGGAATGTTAGCATGAAGAATAATGATTAGCAGTTTCTTTAATTTTTCACACTTTCTTGTGAAGCAGCCATGAATGCTCTGAAGCTGCTTTAACATGATGAAAGCAGCCATGAGTCATGTGCATACTACAAGACACTAGATTATCAGCTAGTAGAGCCTGGTAGGTTCCGTAATCTTCTTGATATGAATGCTTACTTTGGATCATGTTTGGGTCATGAATGTTGTTCTCGTCGAGGCCGAGATCAACACCCTCGACGTCGTTTTTAAACGAGGATTGTTTGGAACATATCAGAACTGGTATATTTTTCTTTCATTTACTAGCCCATTTTCACTAACAGTTCTTAACTAGATTATGTTACATACATAGTAGAGTACAAAGTAACTTTTATTTTGTTAGAGTGGAAAGTAGCTTTTTGTTTGCCTAACTAGATTTGCAGCATGAATCTTTTAAAAAGTGAATGCATTATTTGTAACGTGCACCATTAACTTAATTTTGAAGTGCTTTTTGTCATAGAGAATTGAATAATCTGTTATTATTTAATAATCTGTTATTATTTGATCAACTTTAAGAAGTTTCGGAAATCAATTGTATATCTGTTGGTGTTTGATGGTGTCGGATGAAATGCCGTAAATAGATTCTCAAACTTTGTTCTCTTAGTCAATGGCTATCTTCATTGTATTTGATTGCTCTTGCTGTAATCTTGAGAAGATTAGGCTATAATCTTGTCTCCGCTTCCTATGTACATGTAAAATGGTTGCACAAACTCAAATGATATTGAAAAGTTATGTTTTTTTTGCTCTATTTTTATGTATTTAGAACCTCACTGTTCTATAATATTAGGTTTTTCCTCCACCAAACGTGACAGGAGCTCTCCATATAGGTCATGCTCTAACAGCTGCAATAAAGGTATCACAAATTTCCCTTTTTCACCGTTCAGTTTTGCTGTTTAAAATAGGTAATGCCAATGTGATATATTTCTTGCAGGATACAATGATTTACTGCTCTGTTGTTGTTGTCAATAATTCGACGTGGCTGTAATATTTTGAATAAGATTTCGGTGTTTCTTTGAATTCTCTTTCGCGTGGTTCATGCTGATTTGAGAAATTATTTATCTTGATATGAACTCTATTATCCACCCATGTTTTCATCCCAACGATGATAACATCAATGTTCGTTACTCTCACTCTCTCTTTTACTACTTCTCTCTTTCTTCAACTTATTAATATATTAATGTCTTTCAGAGTTGTCCTCCAACAACATTTATGGAAGTGTTTGCAAATATGTTTGATTACATTGATCACCTTGTTACCATTGTTAAACCTCGCAAGCTTTTGTACATGGTTGAATGATAGAGCTTTGGTGTTTATTTTTATAGGAAGCTGAGGAGGAGAGACTGAGGAAGCTATTTGAAATGGAAGGAAAACAAGTTGTTCCTAAACAAGAATGTGAAGTGTCAGATTCTAATATAATAACACCAGGAACTGAGTTCATGCATCAACTCTCAAAGATATTATTGTAATATAATATTACTATCTTTTGCATATATAATGCAATACTAATTCACACTCTATCTTCTTTAATAGTATTAATCTACATTTTTTAATGTTTTATACTTAGGTAATTTTATCTGATGCCAATGTTCCTGGAGAAGGGGAACATAAGATTATGTCATTCATAAGAAAACAACGTGGCCTTCCTGATTATAACCCAAACACTGTCCACTACTTATATGGCTCGGTACGAAATCAATTTTTTTTTTCTTTTCCTAGCAGGTCTATTTGTTAAGAGTGTTGAAATAGTTGAGCTAATTTTGTTGAGTTTTGAATGCAGGATGTTGATTTGATAATGCTTGGATTGTCAAGCCATGAGCCTCACTTTTCAATTATACGAGAGGTTATCAATAGACTATACATTAAATCTTCTATAGCTTAACAATACGAGAAATGCATTTCATTGCAATTTATAAAACATTAACGCGTTACACACACTAGACATAAAACTTACAAGTCGATTCTGTATAGTTTGAATACATTTTGCTGATGTGGTATGTGCGTAAGAAATTCCTATCTTGTACAGGATGTTCCTAATTTTTATGATAAGGTGGAACAAAATGCTGTTAAGAGGTTCAAGGTAAAATAATATGTGATTTAAATCTATAACTTTGAAGTTGATGAGTAGATTATAATTTTCAGTATATATACTTGGTTGCAGCTTTTGCATATTTGGTTGTTGAGGGAATATCTTGAACTAGACATGAAGATATAAGATCCTCCCAAAAATTGCATCGTTGATTTTGAGCGGATAGTTGACAATTTTATCTTTATTTGTTTCTTTGCTGGAAATGATTTTCTTCCCCAGTTGCCCTCTTTGGATATTTATGAGGTTGTTATTAACTTTCTCCCGAACTTAAGAGTTGAATGAATTTGAATCTAGTTACCTATGTTTATTTGTTTTGCTCCATTTTGTTTAGGGTGCTATTGATTTACTAATGACTGTTTACAAGAAAGAGTTTCATAAACTTGGAGGGTATCTTGTTGACATAACTAAGGTAACACTAACAATGTTACATTATGGTTTATTGTTTGTAGTATATCTCATTATTATCTCAAAGTTTTAATTATTTTATGTGACATTGATTTGAAATAAGATGGGGGAGAAGCATAGTGCTTTTGTGAAGCTATCAAGAGTTGAAAAATTTGTAATCATGGTTGGTACATATGAAGAAAAAATCTTCAATAGAAGAAGTCCAATTAGAGCCAAGAAACTGAGAAGACTTATTATTGATCATGAAAACTCAGTAAGTTCATTGAGTTTTTCTGGCAAAATTATTAAATTTCGTTTGTAGTGATACTGTATTCAATAAATGTTGTTCAATGTATCAATCATTCCTAAGGAAACAGAAAATGTTCCCTCAATGAGAATGTTATGACAAAAGATTCTTAAATTACTTTTAGCTTGTTCGAGATCTCAACAAATTATAATAGATATATCTGTATCACTAATGACTTGTATTATGCATCTGTTCTTAGCTTGACTTAATGGAAATGATTTGCATCAATATTATATGTATGCATTAATACTGTGGATCAATATATTGTATCAATATTATATGTATGCATCAATACTATGCATCAATATTTTATATATATATATATATATATATATATATATATATATATATATATATATATATATATATATATATATATATATATATATATATATATATATATATATATATATATATATATATATATATATATATATATATATATATATATATATATATATATATATATATATAATGATTTGGTGTAAAAAAAAAGTGTATTATAATATATAGCGGTTTGAAGAGAGCGTGCTATAATAGCGCTTTGTTAGAAAGTGCTATCAAAATTAAAGCAATTTACCGGTATTTCAATAGCGCTTTGTTTGGAAGTGCTATCGAATATGTGGATTATAATAGCGCTTTGTTTAAAAGTGCTATTAAATATGTGTCCTATAATAGCGCTTTATTGGAAAGCGCTATTAAATATGTGTTCTATAATAGCGCTTTGTTTGAAAGTGCTATCAAAATTAAAGCAAATTACCGGTGCTATAATAGCGCTTTGTTTGAAAGCGCTATCAGATATGTGACTTATAATAGCATTTTTGTAAAAGCGCTATTAAATACAGGTCCTATAATAGCGCTTTTGAAAAAGCGCTATTAATAACCAGAACTATAATAGCGCTTTTAAAGCGCTATTAAAAATTTTGTTTTACAATAGCGCCTTGATTAAAAGCGCTTTAAAGTGCTATTAAAAAACAAAAAAAGCGCTATTAAAAAACGTTTTTGTAGTAGTGAATCTACATATTTGAAAGAGAAGAAGACTTTATTTGTTTGAATAAGTCTTAACCATTCTATAAAATTTATTTATTTCTATCTATTGTAATTGTTACAAATTTCAAAGTATCAAGGATTGTTTGGTATTATGAGGTATCTATAGGAAGGTGGATTGTATCTTTTTGTATTGACCTTTACTTATTGTCCAGGATTGTTAGAAATAAGTGTGTTGTAAACCACAAGAGGATTGTTCTTGGTGATTGTGTTAGAGTCTTGTATACGAATGATGAAATTGTTTGTCCATAAGAGCTAACAATATTAAAATATCTTACATGTGGTAAAGGGACTAGAGTACTCTCAGATTGTGAGGGGAACCAAAATAACTCTCGGTGTTCTTTACTTTTCCGCACTTTATTGTTTTCTAAATCATCGCCAAATCAGAAAGTTAAAAGCATAATTTCAATAAACCAAAAATCGATCAAAGTACCTAATTCACCCCTATTAGGTGCACTCAAATACTTACAATAACAAACATCAACAATAATTATAATGCAAATACAAGATGCAATATACTCTGGCCTCCTCCAATATGCATGTGGTGCTTAGTTTTGGGGCTTCAAAGGTGTGTTACTGATTTCATCCATCTCTTAAGTTTCTCTTTAAACCGTGTCCCTCTCTATACACGTGATCGTCTGTCGCACCTCGAAAAATAATAATATTTCGAAAACACGACCCTCGCGCTAAAGGCGCGGAAATACGGTTCGACAGAGTCGCCATCTAACTTTATTTATCCCAAAGAGATGGGAAAGAAAAATATCGAGAAAATTTTTTAAACGACGTATAAGAACGACGGTCGTCGCAACCACGATTTGGGTTCGGGAGTCGGTTACGCAAGGGGAAGGTATTAGCACCCCTCACGCCCGTTGTATTCAACGGGAACCTCTTCGTACGATTTGCGATGGGTGTTATCTAAGATTGATTGTTTTCTTCTCAATGTTATATTAATGTGTATTCATTGTTATCATGTTTTTTGGTGTATTTTATACTTATTTTTTCAAATAATATATTTCATATAATATATCTCATGTTGTACTTTTCAAACAACTTACAAGTTGTTATTAATCAATACAAAGCATCTGCATGATTTTAATTGCATCCTTAAATAAGTTCACTATCTAATACAAAAGTTGGCACTTAGTATGAGAAGGTTGGGAAGAGATTTTAAAGATTACCAAATAAAACACAACAATAATAACAAAAAATTTCAATACACATAAATTGATGAAAACTAACGAAGAAAACTTAAACTCGAATAAAAAACCATAACCTATAAGAATGAAAGTGGTGAGAGAAATAGTTGTTTCAAGCAGATAGAGCAACAATTTGGCTAGATCAAATTTTTGTGGCTTATGGTTTCTATTTATCATGTTAGGAGTATGGTTTTGATAGCCTATTTTATTAAAAGGAATGAAGTGTCAAAAAAGACGGAGAAGATTGAGACCGATATAAAATTTGGACTTAACAACGAGAAAAATAAAAGATTAAGCAGGTATGTATAGTCATTGGTTTATTTAATAGGTTTGGCGGTTCTAAAAAACTAAATCTGAGATCCGAACCAAAACACTTCGGTTTTTATTAGTTTGGTTCAATTTTTAAACCAAACCAAAAACAATCGATCTATTTTTTGTTTGGTTTGATTTGGATAGTCGATTTTTCCTGATCTACTTACACCCTTAATCGAGATCATTCGAAACCGTGTTGGTCCATTGTAAATGCCACCTATAAGTTAACATGAAAAATCTAGAAGAAAAGTAATTGATAGAATCTTCATTTATTGATAATAATGATAGAGAACAAAAGAAGTACAAAGAGAATACTTTATGGGCTAATTAATAAAAAACACGACATAAAAGAGGAATTAATAATCGAGATCCACCTAGATAAACTCAAAAGGTTCAACTACAATTTAACTTCAAATTTATTTGCTTTTATTATAGCAACTAGCACTTAATTTCATAGTTACCAACACTCAAAGAACTTAATATCAACACCAAGTCGGAAATAAGCTTCGCCTTCAAATGCATCAGTCGTGATAGTAGCAATTCCTCTATGCATAAAGAAATCACCAGTACCACCAGTGACAGAAATATCTCTAGTTTTGGCGACAATGGGGTCAGCACCAGCAAAAGTAATGGTTCCTTGATGATGAGTGGTATTAAGAACAAATGTGAAACTAAGCCAAGAAGTGTATGTGTTTTTGGTATCATAAATATAAAAACCTTGTGCTCTTCCAACTTGTTTTGAATAAAGGCTATGGTTTAATGTGATAGGGTCATCAAAAACTATTATGTCACCAAAGTGGGATTGAGGTGCCAATTTAGTTAAACTAGCACCTTCTGGAGCTGCTACTATTGCTGATGTTGCATTTGCTGCATTCTTTCCAGTGTAAAGTATGTCATGAAAATAAAAGACCATGTTTTTGCATGGTTTGTATGGCTTTCTCTTGTTTGGAATGGCTGAAGTTAAAGCAAACAACATCACAAAAACAAATAGGAAGGAAAGTTTGGAAGCCATTTTATTTCTTAGCTATTGGAACTTGGAAGTAAAGAGAGAGTAGAAGAACTTGGTTTAGACTGTGGTTGTAGTGCCCTTTTATAAGAGCAGAAGAACACAATTGTTATATGTACGACAAACTTATTTATTTTTCTTTAATAGAATCTAATTAAAAATTAATTTATTTTGCGTGTGAAATTACGTTTAGTCAATTGAGGTTAGGGGTGGCTATGTGATCTAACCTTAATTATTTTATTTTTTTAACAACAAAATATCTAACTTTTATGAACTAAAAATTCAATTGAATTCGGAGCAAAAATGTATGAAGTAACTGAACTCAATATCCGCAGTCGAATTTGAAACTACAAAATAAATCTAGCAAGGAGAGAATTCTATCCTTCTTTCTCCTGACAAAAGCATTATCTATAACATTAAAAAAACCAGTTTTTAGTGTCGGCTCCAGAAAGTTAATATTTTCATTTTTTTATATGATTATTAATGCATTGTATATATTTTTTACGTATACACGTATCCTAAAAAAATAAATCTAGCATGGAGAGAATTGTATCCTTATTTCTCCTTCAAACAAAACAAAGGAAGAAGAAATTAAGCTTTTTTTTTTTAAAGTGATAGAAAGGACAGAGAATCAATTATGTATGGAAGGGAGTAGTTTAAGGACTCGTCCATTGCGCCGGCGTTCTATAGTCAGCTTTCCCTTTTTTTTTCTTTCTAAATTAGACTTATTTATTTTAGACCTAACAACACGTTATACTTAAATGAATATATAAATTATATTGTACTACTAATAATCTATATCAATTACAGTATTATTATTGTAAAAAAATTGTCTTTAATATAACTTATCGTATCGGATCAGACGGTGATCAAAGATCTGTCACGCGTCGTTGATCTGAAAGCTGTTCACAAAAATATTGAAGATGAATGAATGTACCTGAAACATTCTCCGATGTCAAAGTAAGTGACGAGCAGAGTGGAAACAAGTACAGAGAGAGAATTAAGTTACCTGACCCTCTAGTGAAGAAGGTATTTATAGTGAGCCCCCAGCGCAGGGCCAACGGTTACGTAGCACTGGGCTGCGCTGTCAGACCCAATGTTAGTAACTGTTAGGGCTAACGTGGTGTCATGAAGATCAGCATGTGTTCTTCGCCCTAGGGTAACTGTTTCCACTACTAGAAAACTTCATTTTAACTGCGAATTTAGCCTCGGCCACTGTCACCGAGGCTAACTAGCCTTGACAAAACCGAGGCTATTCAAATGCAAAAAAAGCCAAAAAAAGCCATTTTAAAATTTTTCTTTTACAATTATTTTTATTTAATTCATTAGACACGACTAGGCCAAGGCTAGATATTTATTAATTTTTAATTTTTTTTTTAAATATTAGACACAGTCTAGCTGAGGCTAACTATTTTAAGCTGCAAACTTAGCCTCGGCCACCGACACCGAGGCTAACTAGCCTTGACAATACCGAGGCTACTTAAACGCAAAAAACCTCATTTTAAAGTTTTTCTATTTTTTTTTTAAATATTAGACACGGATGAGCCGATGCTAATGTTTTTAATTTTTTTTCGAATATATTTATTTTATCTGATAGACACGGATTAACCGAGGCTAACTATTTTTATTTTATCTAATAAACACGGATGAGTCGAGGCTAACTATTTCCCACCTTGTTTTCCATGTTTCCCTCTTAATTCCTTTCAGAATGAAGAACCCTAAAATTAAACCAAATAGATTTTCAGAACAAAAAAACCCCTAAAATAAAAAAAAATCGATTTTGTATGGTCCTTGAGAGATCATCTCTTCGTTTTCATCTTCAAGATCAATGAATGTTGATAAAAACACCAAGAATTATGTCATCATTTGCTTTAAGGTTTGTCAACTTCTAGTACCATTGAGCTCTATCTTTAAAACCATATGTGTTTAGTAATTGGCATTGTAATGACCAACTCTCATCGTCATGGATTTTTGTGTATTGAATATGTGTTTTTGCTTCTCTCGAAGTGTAGGTTTATAGCTTTTGGTGTAGGTAGCGGAGTTTACGGGGAAAATTTCAATGCGGTTGGTAAGGATCTCGGTAAACGGTTGAAAGCGCTAGGGGTTGCTGAGTTGATTCCGTTGTGGGAAGGGGATGTTGATGGTGGTGACTTGGATGGGTTTTTGATCACTGGTGTGGGAAGGTGGTTGGATTGTTGAAAGGGGATGGTGATGTTGTTGGTGGTGATTTGGAGAACGGGGATGCAAAATATGGTGTTTTGAGTTCTGATGAAGAGGAATCTGACGAGGAAGAGGCGGAGTCGGAGATTTTTGATCTTGAAGACATTGTTGGTAAAGCTCCTTCGAGGAAGTCGGTCGCAACAGTGAAGGAGACTAATGGGAAGTTGAATGGCAAGAAAGAAATGGTGACTCCTGTGATTAGAGCAAATTTGGTGAAGCAGGTATTGTATTTTCTATAATTCATATATGCCTTACTGGTGGCTTACATATTGTTCTCAGTTGAATTTTGTTAAATAAGATATGAATTATGACTCTGTAAAAATATTATGAGTTTGCAGGATATGATATATGATATAGGGTTTAAGGTTTAAGCTTATTAAGTGTTCTCAATTGAATTTGGTTAGATAAGATATGAATATGATTCTGTAAAAATATTATGAGTTTGCAGGGATATTGAAGGTGGGAAAAACACTTAGAAGGGGGGGGGGGGATGAATAAGGGTTTCAAAAACAAATACGCCAACAGAGAAAATAACAAGTTATTTTTATCCTGGTTCGTTTGAACTCAAACTACTCCAGTCCACCCTACCTAGGTGATTTGCCTTTCTCAACAAGGACTTAATCCACTATTATCAAACTTGATTACAGTGTCAACCACTAAGACAACCGTCTTAGTCTTCTCAAGAAATACTGACCAAACAACCTTGATCTTCTTAAGGAACTTTTACAACCTTGTAAAAATAAACTAAATGTGTATAAGGATTGCTTCTAAAAAGCTTTATCACAACTGTGATGTTTTACACAAATTTAAGAACGAAAGAAACTATTCAGCTTTGAGAATATTTGATTGAGAGTATTTGAATAATTTGTCAATGGTTTCGTCAACTTTGAAATGTTGTTGAAGACTTCCTTTTATAGTGAGAGAAGTACAATACTTTGAAGACCGTGTATGATGTGTAGCTGTAGCCTTTTGTCTTATTGCCTTTTCCCTTTCCTAGATGAGGAATGTTCAGACAAATGCCTTTTGTTTGATTTCATGTGCCATACATGAATAAGGAAAGAGTCGTTCAAATAAGGACAAGAGCATATACCAACGAATCTTTATTTGAACGGTATCTTCTTCAACAAGCTTCTTTATCAAAGTCTGTACATCAACATTGATGTCATCAGAGTATGCAGCTTAGTGCTTCAGCGTAAATGATGATCATAACATGCTTGCTCATTTGATCTTCTGTACTTGCAGCGTAAAGTACATTCAGAGTTTCCTTTACTCTTTGCTCTTCTCAATTGCTTCTTCACTTTGTTCAGAGTCTTGCGTATCAGAGCATCTTGCGTATCAGAGCAGATTCTTCTTCAAAGCAGCGCTTCAGAATCTTCTGATGAGTGCATCAGAACTTGACGTTGTGTAGCTTCTGATGTTCTGATGTATTTTTGCTTCCATACGATTATTAAATTAAATATCTGAAACAAAAACACTTGAACAAAATTAGAGTATATATTTCCTTAATGCAAAATTTCATTAGTGTTATCATAAAAATATTGAGATATATTAAACACCAATCTGTGTTCTAACAATCTCCCCCTTTTTGATGATGACAAAAACAAACATAAATTTTGTTCAAAGGTAAAGAAATATATAACTCCCCCTGAGATGATGAATCTCCCCCTGAAATAAATACTTATAAGAGAAATAAAAACTTCCCTTTTTGCATAGTATACTTTCCAGATTCAGAGTTAACTTGGAGAATCTCAGAGTTAGTTCATAGTTGCTTCTGATGAATATATTCAGATGTAGAATTGTAACTTCTGAAACACTTAACAATTGGTTAGATATTTTGCAATGTCAGAGTTTCCATTTTGGTAACTGTTATTTGAATAATCAAAATTTCATTTTCTCCCCCTTTTTTTGTCATCAAAAAGTGATTTTAAAATAAGAAAAAAACATTTAAGACAAATATAACAGAGATAGAGAAAAGACATAGATAATATTTCATTCAGATTGAAAACAAACAGTCACAAGGAACATAGTTTAGATAGAAAACATAAACAGACATAAAAACATGAAATTCAAAACAGAAGATAATCAAAGTTTAGCAGCCAGAATCTTCAAAAGGTCAGTGATCTCGGAGGATTGCTTTTCTTGCCTGTCCATGCGCTCATCTTGTTTGACCATCCAAGTTCTGATCTCAGAGTTGCTTGCTTCTAGCATAGCCAACTTTTCCTTTAGATCTTGGTCTTCTTGCTTGACTTCAGAAGGACCTGGAGCAGATGCAAAAGCATTTGCAGGAGCAGAATCAATGGCCATAGCAGATACAGTCTCTTGAAGCACAAAATCAGCTTCCTTTTCTAGAGTCACTAATGCAGACTGATTTGAAACCAGAGTTTCTTCAGGAGCAGAACTTGTAGGATTGACTTCTTCAGAAGGACATGCAGCCAGAGTTCCAGAGGAAGAATGCTCAACTTCTGAAGGAGCATTTTCCAAGAGCAATGTAGGAGATCTTCTGATGTTAAGCAGAGTTTCTCTTACAGCTTCAGAAAATCTTATCCGAGCATCTTCAGCATACATTCCTTGCAGATTCGTAGCAACAGAATTGAATCTGGCTTTGAATCTTGTCCAGATGGCATCATAATCAGTTGGATTCAGTGTAGACAGACATTCCTTCTGTACTGTGGAAAACCATATTTTTACCTCTGTTTCAAAACAAGATAACAGATTACCAACATCTAGTCTGGTTTTAGGTTTAAGATAGGTTTCCAAAGATGATGGTTTAGGTGTGGTGGTTTTGGTGGATGTTAAGGGTATTGAGAACTTGGGAATGATAATAACAGGATGAGGTGGAATGGGGACAGAAGATGTGTGAGTAGGTGTAGGTGCAGAAGGTCTGGGAGGTGAGGGTATATCTGAAGTAAGGTGCAGAGAGTTTAGGAAGGAATCAGCATCGGATTCAGAAGACGAGTCTGCTAATTCACATGTCCCAAAAGATATAGGGTATACAGTCTTAAGGGGTTGTAGATCCAGAATTTCAGGTTTAGGATCAGAAGGTATAGGTTCAGACTGTTGTTGATGTTCTGGTGATTTTGGATGTTCTGGTGAAAGTGGATGTTCTGGTTGAGAAGGTGATGGATGTTCAGGGATGTTTAAAGGTGCAGAGTTTGTAGTTTCAGAAGGAGGTGGAGATGATGGTTGTGGTTGAGAGGGTTGTGGTTCAGAGGTTATTGGTTGGTTCTTTTGAGAGGAGGGTTCAGAAGACTGAGTTTTAGTAGGAGTGGGTAGAGGTTCAGAAGATCTAGATGTTGATAATGTTATATGTTCAGAAATAGGAGGTAAAAGTACATAAGGATTACCTGATTTTCTGATACGTTTGACTTTACCAGAAGATGATTATTCCTCTGAAGCTTTCCTTTTTCTGGTTGGTCCTTCAACAGTTGTCTTTCTCTTCTTCCTTTTTACCTCTGAATAAAAATCTAGACCTGGTTCATTTTCCCTTTTCAGAATATCTGCATCTATGGGAGTGCCTTCATCCAGACAGGTCTGAATATACATCAGCAGAACTTCCTTTGGTTCTTCTGCTGAGAACAGAGGAAAGTCATCAAGTGGTATTCTTCTTTGACAAACCTCAGCAGTCTCTCTCTTAACTGGAGCATAAGTGATCTTCTCAATCAACTTCATCTTCACCAAGCTTTTTCCATTCAGAGGCCTTCCATGTATAACCTCTAATTCTGCTTTCTGCCCAACTTCTGTCAAGTGAGCAACCAGACCATTCTCAGTCAGAATGTCTGAAATCAATCTTCCCATAGGAATCCAATTCCTAAGCTTCTGAGTCTCTGTCTTCAAATTTTCTCTTGTCTGTTTTATCTGATTCCACAGATGATTGAACAGAAGATATGGTAAATCCACCTTGGTTCCTCTTCCCAAGCAATACATAAAATAACATTGATCAACATTAATATAATCTGGTGAATTTGTTGGCTTCCTATGATGGATGCAACCCAAGAAAATCTTGGCCCAGATTCTGTAAACTGTTTTTAGATCATTCATCTTGCTAGACGACTGTTCAAACTTCATTACTTCATTAAAAACTTCTTCCAGATTGACATGATCATCCTGAAGATGGGTAACTCCATCTTTCTCTTCATACCCAATCAACTTCCTAATCAAATCTTCAGATATAATGATTTCTTTGCCCAAAACTGATGAAACAATGTATTTTGGGTAAACAGTAGCATGTATCCAAAATTCCTTGACTAAGTGAGGATAAACTGGTCCAACCAGACGATCAAAATATTTTACCCAGCCTTGAGCATTTATAGTTGGACGAAGATCATACCCATTTTTGGCGATATAGTTAAAATCAACCAAAAATTCACATAAAACTTTCAGTTCTTCAACAGGAGTAAGGAGTGTTCGAACGGGTTCCTTGTAACCAGTGGTACCCACGACAGATGAACTAGTAGCAGCCATTGTTGAAGAAGATTGTTGAGAGGTTGAAGATGAAGTGGCCATTGTTGAACTTGAGAGAGAATGGGTTCGTCTTAGGGTTTTGGGTTTGGGAGAGAAAAGATAACCGTGCAGCAAACAAAAATGCATAAACTGTGTTTGTGAGCGTAAAAGAGTGAAGTGTGTTGTGTTATGGAATATATAGAGGCAACAATTAGAGCACAGAAATTTCAAACATCAATTAGCATTTAATGCAATTAATTAACACGTAAAACAAAAAGAAACAATGATGAAACGCATTTAATGATACTGACAAGCGTAGGGAGTGATGAGAATTTTAATCAAATCAAACAGTACCTTTGAAACGGAACTTCTCTTTGTGCACTCAAACGTTTCCATCAGTCAGAAAATAAGTGACACGTGTTTAATGTATTTCTGCCTCTGAAACTCTTTGGAAATGAAACGTTAGCAATACGTTCAGATCTTCTGAGGTGGTTAGTTCAGAGTTTCTCATAATAAAATAAATAAATAAATAAATAAAGCAATAAATAGACATCAGATGATAATACTACTTCAGAGTATAGAAGTTAAACATTTTTCATCAGAGTACAAATTTGCTTCTGATCAATATTTTCATTCCGGACAAAAGTCCATACTAATATTTTTCAGAATAAACTTGAATCTATCTTCAGCAAGGGGTTTTGTGAAGATATCAGCCCTTTGATGGTCTGTATCAACAAAGTTTAAAGTTAAAATATCCTTCTGAATATAGTCTCTTATAAAATGATGTTTAATCTCTATATGTTTTGCCTTGGAGTGTAAAATTGGGTTTTTAGAAAGGCAAATTGCAGAAGTATTATCACAGAATATTGAAATCTTACTCTAAAAGATCTGATAGTCTTCTAGTTGACTCTTCATCCAGAGCATCTGTGTGCTACATCCAGCAGTAGCAATGTATTATGCTTCTGTAGTAGATAATGCTATTGTGGGCTGTTTTTTGCTATACCAAGAGATTAGATTACTCCCCAGAAACTGGTAGCTTCCAGAAGTACTTTTCCTTTCAACTCTGTCTCCAGCATAGTCAGCATCACAGAATCCAAGTAATTTAAACTCATCATATCTTCTGTAACATAAACCCATGTTAGTAGTACCTTTCAGATACCTTAGAATCCTCTTAACAGCTGTTAAGTGTGATTCTCTAAGATCTGATTGGAATCTTGCACACAAATAAACACTAAAGAGAATGTCAGACCTAGAAGCAGTTAAATATAAGAGAGAGCTAGTCATACCTCTGTAGAGCTTCTAGACTACTTTCTTACTTACCTCTTCTTACCAAGTGGGTTTGTAGGATGCATTAGAGTCTTTGCAGATTTGCTTTCAGTCATATTAAACTTCTTCAGAAGTTCCTTCACATACTTTGTCTGATGTATGTAAGTACATTCTGGAGTTTGATTGACTTGAATACCCAGAAAGAATCTGAGTTCTCCCATCATGCTCATTTCAACTTCTGCCTGCATGCATTGAGCAAACTCCTTTCCAAGAGTAATATTTGTGAATCCAAAAATAATATCATCAACATAAATCTGACTGATTAAAATCTCTTTCTTAATTGATTTACAGAAGAGAGTAGTATCCACTTTGCCTCTGATAAAATTCTTTTCCAGAAGAAAATTACTCAATCTCTCATACCAAGCTCTGGGAGCTTGTTTTAAGCCATAGAGTGATTTCTTAAGTTTAAAAACATGTTCTGGAAAGTTTTCATTTTCAAAACCAGGAGGTTGGTGAACATAAACTTCCTCTTCTATAATACCATTTAAGAAGGCACTTTTAACATCCATCTGATATAGAGTGATGTTATTCTGTGCAGCATAAGAAATTAATAAACGAATGGATTCTAACCTTGCTACTGGAGCATAAGTCTCAGTGTAGTCTATTCCTTTTTGCTGGATATATCCTTGAGAAACTAGCCTTGATTTGTTTTTGACAACTTCTCCTTGCTTATTTAACTTATTTCTGAAGACCCATTTTGTTCCAATGATGTTAAATCCTTTTGGCCTTGGTACCAGATCCCAAACATCATTTCTTGTAAATTGGTTAAGCTCTTCTTGCATTGCGAGTATCCACTTGTTGTCTTCCAGAGCTTCAGAAACATATGATGGTTCAATTATTGAAACCAAACCAAATAATGATGTTTCAGATGATCTGAGGAAGGATCTTGTTTTGATTGGGTCATCCTTCTTTCCAATTATCATTTCTTCTGGATGGGAAGATCTGATTCTGGATGATACTTTAACATTTGATTCTTCAGAAATATTCAAGTTGTTCATCTGAGCAGTGAGAGGAGTTGCATCTGGCATTGCTTCTAATTCTTTAACTTGAGCTTTATCTTCCTTTGAGCCTTCAGAGTCTGTGAGAATTACTTCTCTATCTGCAGAAATTTCAAGCTGCTTTAGCTTTTGATTGCCAAGCTTATCATCAAATCTGACATGAATTGATTCCTCTACAATCTGTGTCTCAGTATTGTAAACTTTGTAGCCTTTAGAGCGTTCAGAGTATCCAATCATAAAACACTTATGTGCTTTAGAATCAAACTTGTTCAGATTGTCTTTAGTATTTAAAATAAAACAGACACATCCAAAAGGATGAAAATATGAAATGTTGGGCTTTCTATTCCTCTACAATTCATAAGGATTCTTCTCCATAAGAGATCTTATAGACACTCTGTTCTGAATATAACATGCTGTGTTTATTGCCTCTGCCCAAAAATGTTTTGCCATGTTAGTCTCGTTGATCATGGTTCTGGCCATTTCTTGCAATGTTCTATTTTTCCTCTTTACAACTCCATTCTATTGAGGAGTTCTAGAACAAGAAGAATAATGTGCAATGCCATTTTCTTTAAAAAATTAATCAAAAAATTTATTTTCAAATTCTCCACCATGATCACTTCTGACTTTAACAATTTTAAATTCCTTCTCGTTTTGGACTTGAATGCAGAAGTCAAAGAACACAGAATGTGACTCATCCTTGTGTTTTAGGAATTTTACCCATGTCCATCTGTTGTAGTCATCAACAATGACTAATCCATACTTCTTGCCTCTGATGGATGCAGTTTTCACTGGTCCAAACAGATCAATATGAAGTAACTCTAATGGTCTAGAGGTTGAAACAACATTTTTAGTTTTAAAAGAAGATTTTGAAAATTTTCCTTTTTGACATGCTTCATAAAAAACATCTGAGTTGAACTTCAAATTAGGAAGTCCTCTGACCAGATTGAGTTTATTAATCTGAGATATACGTCTCATATTAATATGCCTCAATCTTCTGTGCCAGACCCATTACTCATCATTAACAGACATAAGGCATTTTACATTCTGAGCTTTATGATCTGAAAGATTGATTTTGTAAATGTTGTTCTTCCTTTTACCATTAAAGAGGATTGAACCATCTTTTTGACTAACAGCTTTGTAATATTTTTGATTAAAGATTATATCATAACCATTTTCACTTAATTGACTTATGGACAATAGATTATGTGTTAATCCTTCAACAAGTAAGACATTAGTTATGGAAGGAAAGTTACCATTGCCAAATTCCATATCGTATACATTCTTTTAGTGCTCAAATTCTTTTATTCATGCATTGAAAAGAATTTTCATTATTTATAATCATTAGATTCTCACAATTTTAATTTCATACCTTTTAATGTTTGGCAAAATGTGTTACATGATTCACTTTTAATTTGGATTTTAACTTAGTCAAATTTTGTATTTTTGACTAGCGAAATAGGTTTCCCTTTTAAAGGAAATATGTTTCCTTCCTCTCTGCCAAATCGTTTTTAAAGAAATGCAAAAGGGAAATTTGTTTCCCTCTCTGGTAAACATGTTTACCAAGTTCATTTTTCAAATTTTCTATTCGTTCGAAATAGGGAAATATGTTTCTCTCTAAAGGTAAATGTATGTCCCCTGCAACTTTGTGAAAATTTCTGAATCGGTTTTTACACTCTTCATTGCCCATTTTCATCACACATTTTCCAAATCAAGTTCAATTGATCATGAATATTTTATAAAGGTTATCATGATTTCTAGAGTTATCATAAATACTATAAAATCAGAATTTTTCATCATTCAAATTCATCACGTTCAAATTTTTTATAAAATCTCTCTTCATTAATTTTCAACAGAACTTTCATAGTGTATGTTGTTCAATCTACATATTTGAAAGAGAAGAAGAATTTATTTGTTTGAATAAATCTTAATCATTCTACAAAATTTATTTATTTATATCTATTGTAATTTTTACATATTCCAAACTATCAAGGATTGTTTGGTATTATGAGAGATTTATAGAAAGGTGGGTTGTATCTTCTTGTATTGACCTTTACTTATTGTCCCGGATTGTTGGAAATAAAATTATTGTAAACCACAAGAGGATTGTTCTTAGTGATTGTGTTAGAGTTTTGTATAGGAAGGTTGAGATTTTTTGTCCATAAGATCTAAAGATATTAAAATATCTTACATATGGTAAAGGTACTAAATTACTCTCGAATTGTGAGGGAAACCAGAACAACTCTCAGTGTTCTTTACTTTCCTACACTTTACTGTTTTCTAAATCATCGCGAAACCAGAAAGTTAAAAGCATAATTTCAATAAACCAAAAATCGACCAAAGTACCTAATTCACCCTGTCATACCCCCAAATTTTACCCTTAGATTATTAGGTTCATTTTGCATTTCACTCATTCCGTGTTTCATTTTTAACTAACCGCTAACCGGTTTGCTCAGTCTATTTATTTTTGCAGGAAAATAATACTGTGTGCGCTTTAATTTAGGAAGTGCAGAAGGGTCGTCAATTTACAGTCTGTTGACGATTATGAAGAAAAGTCATTATCAGAGATTCCTCAAACAATTAGAGTTTCTATCTCCGAATCATGCGATTTTTATTTGAGAATGGGTTGAATTTTATGACAATATTAACGTCAGATTCCTCTCGACTCAGTACATCTTTATGTGAGAACCGGGAAGTAGTCATCAGTTGGGTTTTGAAATGTTGTTCGATTCATAAACTGATCGCGACTTTCTATGTCTAATACAACCTAACTGCAAGTGCACAGTCTATCGCATAGTAATAATAGATATCGATCCCACAGGGACTCGTAATCAAACTAGTGTTCTCGGGAGTTACTATGTTTAGCTAGGTAGAATATGTTTAAGGGGATAAGATTGTCACTAAAAGGGAACGAAGAATACTACTTAGATTATAAATGATTGAATCGATACGTAGTAATTGTGTTCTTCAGGGATTTGATAAGCTACTGGTGTATGAAATAATTTTCAAACTTTATTTAAGCAGAAAATGGTGATTTGAAGACTCTCGCCTCACGATGGTTATTTACGCTAATCATAATCCAAAGGGCCAAACGTACACTTTCGTATCCCGTTCGGGGTTAAAATTACTTCTTTGGAAATCTCTAAGTTCTAATTCATTTTAAAGTTCTTTCGCTGTTATTAAAATGAATGCCTAGTGTTTACTATCTGACCTTACCGCAGCTTTCGCTTGTTGGTTCGTATCTTAATTAATTTCCCACTTTCGTGGCAAAACTACTTTTAAATAAGTTCTCACTTTCGCGACGAAGTTTATTCAGTAAATCAATTTTAAACACTTAGACCATAAGTTACTTTTGAAAAGAAGATTTTTCAACCAGTTGTTATCAAATCCCATTCGAATTATTACTACATATCAATTACCTAAGTTTAGCTAGACATGGATTTGGGAAAGATAAAATATAAATAAAAACAATAAATAATGATTTGCATTATAATAAAACTGGAATCGATTGAAATGAGAAACCTGTAAATATTCCAATTGGCCTTTGGGCAGATCCTCCACAGATGTTGGCAGGATTCTGATCTCTAATGCCAATTTGATCGTACAGTGAAAGTAGAAATTACAGAAGAATGAAAAATGGAATACAGGAAAGGTAAAGAGAAACAAATAAGAATATTGTTGGAAAATATGCTCTGGAAATAAATTTGGCAGCACTTCGTTGTATGAATGCAGCACACCTTCTGAGGTCCCTTTCTTCCCTTTTTATAGAAGTGGAATTCCAACGGTTATCCTTGAAGCTGATGGACTTTGAGGCAGATAATTTAGGGAGTCATGGTCCACTCTGTGGGAATTGGAACTGATTCTTTAACGTGTAATTGAAGTGGGGCGTTTTTGCCTGCATGACGGTCGTCACAAGGTGTGACGGTCGTCACCCGTGTGACGCCCGTCATGGAGCTGTGACGGTCGTCACATCAGCAAAAACAACTTCCTGCGCTTTTCATGATGTTTTCACTCCTTTTTCGTCCGTATTTCATCTGAGATTGCTTCTTTTCTTCATGTTGCCTTGTTTAGACGTGACCGTTGAATACCTGCAAAACATCAGACAAATAACACGGAAATAACCCGCAATCGGATCGAAAACGGTTAAACTTTAGTTGAATTATGCATAAAAATATCTATATGATTTCGTGTTATCAAACTCCCCTAAGCTTGAATCTTTGCTTGTCCTCAAGTAAAACATGAAAAAGTCGGCAAGCACGAGGCAGCTTCTTCGTTCGCAGAGTTTGGAAAAACCGAGATTCTTGGTAGGAAAAAGACGAGTATCATGACGACACTGAACTACAAGTCTTCGGAGGTCTCCTTTTTATGCAAATTGGTCCCAGTCATGCTACTGTAGCTTGGTGTCAAGGTTCTCGCGGCAAGTTCACCCTGTTTGTTCTAGCGCAATCACATTAAGCCCGTTGTCCATACACTTTCATGGCAAGTCGACCTGTTAGTGAATATGATCTCATTTCTGTTTTTGATCTTCTTCATTGATCATAAGCTTATGTCATTGATTTTTCAATGAGTTTTTCGTGCCGTTGGGCTAAATGCTCGGGTGAGGAGCACCTAACTTAGAAGGAAACATGTCTTGTATTTTTGGGCTATTTAGCTCTCTTTTCATGATTTTTCATCTTTTTGGAGATCATACACTTATTTGCATCGATCGCTCGCTTAGAAGTGTTTTAGGATGGTGCTGACTGCTAGTATAAACTACTTGGGGTTGAGTTTGCGTAGACACTTGAGACTTTGGTACGCGTAGGTAGTGAAACCGACTCGCATAAACTAGAGATCTAAGGTGTCAGGACGGTACTGGTTTTGTTAGAACTGTCGTTTCCTCGGAGTTCCAAAACTTGTTTTGAACTCAGGTGCATTCTCGTGGTGCTTTTGCTTTTGAGGAACGAATGAAAGTTTTTGTTTACGTTGAATAATGTGGGGATTGTTTGCGTAACGGGAAAGGTATATAGACGAGCTTTATTTGCTAAAAATAGAAAGTGTTAAAATAGAAATTACGAAAATTCAAAGTACAGTGGAATGGAAATAAAGGAAATAAAGGAAATTCAGAGTACAGTGGAATGGAAATAAAGGCTCTGCTCCCACACTATCTCAATCAGTGTCCTCACTGATTTTTGAAGCATGCGAGAGGGAGATACAACTGAAAATGAAAATACAAATAACTGAAATATAGTAAACAATGAAGGAAAAAAATGGAAAACTAATCACGTCCGCTGCCTCTGTCACGTCCGCGCTGGCATCCTCTGGCTCTGGCGAGGGCTACTCGGTCCTCATAACTCATAGCTCCTGTGTGGTAGACGGTGTCCCGGAGTCCTTCGACCTGCAAGGTCAGATTCACCAGGCTCTCAGTGATAGTAGCTTGGCCAGTGTGAAGTTGTTGCATTTGAGTCCGGTGCCAAGCTTCGAACTGGTCAGCTCGCTGATTCTGCTGCTGCAGCATCGCGAGTATCTGTGCCTGCTGGTCTAGGGAGCGGCGGAGGTCCTCTTCTATGTAGTCTTGCACGGGATGATGTCGGCGGCGGCGAGAGGATGTACCTTCGGGAGGAGGAGGCTGCGATGCCTCTGGCTGCTCGGACCTGTCCAACTCAGCTTGGATTTCATCGTCGGAACCGTGAGTGTGGTCCTGAGTAGGAACAGCGGCAACAGGAGGGGCAGTGAGGTCGAACAACCAGTTGGTACGGTCCTCTGGGTGTGTGCGGGTGCGGGACGGAAGGATGATGCTTCGGACGATCTTGCCTCGCACTACCGGATGGTATTTGCCGTCAGCTCTGGAGCGGATAAGATGAGAGGCTCTGCAGTGGTCAGTGTCAAGGAACACCGAGGGGATGGACTGGAGGTGCTGGAGGCGGTCGCCAAGGTTCAGCCCAAGTGAAATAGCAGTGACTATCCCGCCAAAGTAGAATGGCTTCGAGCCACGGTTGCAGTTGGCCTGAATATGAGCCAGCAGAAACGGAGCAGCGTTGACAGGTTCATTGTTGAAGATGCAATGGAGAAAGAAGAGCTCTTTCGAGTTCACTTTGTGGTTGCTGTCTCTGGCGAAAATAGTGTTTCTCAACGATCTGTGAAAGTACCGGATGGTTGGGTTATGGATATGAGTGGCGTGCAGGGAGTCCCAACCATCGGCATTGATGCCGGTCAACTGATACCACAGCGCGAAAGCTTCGTGCTGGAACTGATCGGTGATGCGGCGGTGAGCGTTGTCACCGCGAGGTAGCTATAGGATGCTGGCAATCTGATTTTGGTTCACCTGATAGTTGGTGCCAAACATCCGGAAGCATGCGGCACCTGAGTGCTGGTTAAGTTCGCCGCTGGATGTGGCGTAAGTGAACGAACTCAAGAACTCAAGAGTGAGTTGTTCGTATGTTGGCTGTGGGTTGGTGCAGAGGTGCCAGATGCCTGCTCGTTGAAGCATCCAGGTTACGCCTTCAAGGAGTCCGAGCTCCGTAAGCGATGGAAGGTGCGGATAATGAGTCGGCTGGAGTGACCTCTGATGAAATGCGATGTAGTTTGCTCGTTGTCTTTCGCCTAAGTCTCCTTCACTGAAGATAATGTTGCTGACATCTGGGGTTTCTGCATTCCTTGCCATTGTTGGAAGATGGAGAGGTTTCTGAAGATTGGGGTTTTTCTGCAGAGTGGGAAGAACTGACAGAAGTGTGGTTTGGAGGTTGAGGTTGGAGTTGAAATATATAGTTCAATGTGGGGAGGACGAAAATTCGTAGTGGGGTAGGAGTTAGGATGATTGGAAGTGGTAATGGGGGAAGTGGAAGAGAACACGAACCCTGTTTTATCAGATATCAGTTTTTGAATGCGTGACGGTCGTCACGTAGGTGTGACGGTCGTCACCCGCGTGACGCTCGTCAGGGTCCTGTGACGGTCGTCACAGCAGCAAAATCTGCAGAACACAGAATTTTGCTCTGAGGGCGTTCTCGTAGTGACTTTAAGGCTTAGTAATGATACTACAATGTAATTGAACAGCCAACAAACAACGGATAATGCAAAAATAGAATAATTGCATAAAAACTAGAATTGAAATAACATAAAATTGAAATGATTGTATGTAGTACATGAAGAAAACTAACAATGCGAAAAATCCAAATGAAACTAAACTAGACTAAACTAAACTGAAACTACTGCTAAGAACTAGTAACTAATCTTTTCGTGTCTTCAACTCATCGAATTTCCGTGAATAGTAGTCGAGTTGGTCGCAGACTAAATCCATGAAGCCTACCAGTTCGCTGTGCATGCTTGCGATGTTAGCTTTTACATTAGTCAGAGTTGCATCAACGTCGTCCAATCTGAGTAACAAGGCATCCATTTTGTCGGTGGTCTCCTTAGGGATAGGCTCAGGATAAGTGTTGTAGTGCGGAGGAGTCGTAGGGTCTACTTCAGCTTCGGATACAGCATCCTCATAGTACATATAGTCGTGTGCCTCAGAGATGTGGTCACTGTCATACATATAGTTATGTGGTGTTGACTGTGGTGAAGGAGGTCCCATAGGCTCATCCAATTCATAGAGCCAGTTGTCCTTGTTGTGGATACTTGTCATCAGATGATCAGGCAGTGTGAATAGCTGTACTGGTTTTTCGTTAATGAGGTACTCATACGGTCCAGGTCCCATAGTTCCTAAGATGCGCCTGTTAAAGCAGAATTGTATGTTCATGGGTCGGATGGTGCCAAAACGAGTGCTGGCATTTAAGTGGAATCTAAGGCCAAGCTCGTGGGCAATCATTGTTACTAGGCCTCCTATAAGAATAGGTGTCTGTGGTTCCAGTGTGAGGCGTTTGAAAGACCTCATCATGAAAGGCATTGCATTTACTGTACGTCCCTGAGAAGCACAGAACATGATGAATAACTCCTCTTTAGATACTGCAGTAATATTTTCTTCTTTTCCAAACAAGGTGTGAGCTAGTATTTTATGGAAGTATCTGAAGGCTGGGTTATGAATGTCATCATTGTACATTCTGTCTGGTTCAGGGTGATAGTCGCCTGTGATTCTACCCCAGAATTGATCGAGTTGAAAATCAATATCGTCATCTTCTGCACTGATGAACACATGCGGCCCGCTAGGAAATCCTAGGAGGTTAGCTAGTGACATCCGACTATGGGTTTGGTCCATTCCAAATAATCGGAAGGTAATCAGCTCTGTGTTGGATCCAAAACCATAGTTGGGTATGTATCTGAAAGAACTAAGGAATTCATAGGTAAGATCCTTATAGGTAGCGAAACGTGTTTTCAGAGCAGTGTTCTCCCAACCCAGTTGATTGAACAGGTATTGAATGCTATCTGTGATCCCTAGTTTATCCATAGTAGCCTTATCATAATACAGCGTTAAGGCGAATTCTCTTTCGGTCAGTGCTGCAAATCTTGCCTTTTGAGCTAGTCCTCGGAAGTGAACCTTTGTGAAGTCGTATTCGGCCATACTCGCAGGTAATTCGGAGAAAACAGAAGGAATGTTTTGAAGGATTTTAAAAATCCTGAAAAGTTTAAAACAGGAAATTGAAGTCAGGATTTTTAGAAACGAAAAGCGGTAGAAACAAAAGACAAAAGAGAAAAAAAAATAAAATAGAAGTAGAAGTATGAAAACAAACGAAAGTAGAAAGTAGTAGTAATTATAAGTTTAGAATTTTTGTTGGATTTTTCAAAGTAAAATTTTAAAGAAAAATGAAATACAATAACGAGGGAAATTGGGTTGCCTCCCAGTAAGCGCTGTTTTTAAGGTCTAAAGCCTGACGATAGCTTGGTGAGAAGCTATTCGGATGTTTGAGATGGAAGCTCAAGCAATGCTATACTGCTGACTTGGGGACTGTTGTCGTTCTTATTATAATGTTTTAGACGTTGCCCGTTTACGATGAACGGTGCATTCGTCTTATCGGTAATTTCAACAGCTCCACTCTGAAGTGCTTTAGTCACTTCATAAGGTCCAGACCACCTAGATTTTAGTTTACCTGGGAAGAGTTTTAATCTTGAATTAAATAGCAATACGATGTCTCCCACACTGAATTGTTTCCTGATTGAACGTTTATCATGCCACTTTTTAGTTCGTTCTTTGTAGATACGGGCATTTTCGTAAGCGTCTAATCGAAGTTCTTCCAACTCGTGTAAGTTCAAGATTCGCTTTTCTCCTGCCTTGGTGTAGTTGAAGTTGAGTGTCTTAATGGCCCAGAAGGCCTTATGCTCTAATTCTACAGGGAGATGGCAGGATTTACCGTAAACCAATTTATAGGGGGTAGTACCTATTGGTGTCTTAAATGCGGTCCTATAAGCCCATAAAGCTTCTTGTAGCTTTGACAACCAATCTTTCCTTGAGGTAGCGACAGTCTTTTCCAATATCCGTTTTATTTCTCTGTTCGAGACCTCTACTTGTCCGCTAGTTTGCGGATGATAAGGTGTAGCTACTCGGTGTCGGACTCCATATTTAGAGAGAAGTTTATCGAATATTCGCGATATGAAGTGAGATCCGCCGTCACTAATGACGAGTCTCGGTACACCGAATCTAGGAAAGATTGTGTTTTTGAAGAGTTTGATTACTACTCGTGCGTCGTTTGTTGGAGCAGCTATGGCTTCTATCCATTTAGACACGTAATCGACAACGACGAGTATGTAGTTATTACCAAAAGAAGGTGGAAATGGTCCCATGAAATCTATTCCCCAGACGTCGAAGATTTCTACCTCTAAGATTCCTTTCTGGGGCATTTCATCGCGTCGTGAGATGTTGCCCGTTCGTTGGCATCGATCGCACTTTTGCACAGCGATGTGAACGTCTTTCCAGAGATTAGGCCAAAATGAGCCGGCTTGGAGAATCTTAGCGCACGTCTTGGATGTACTAGCATGACCACCATACGGTGCTGAATGGCATTGGGAAATAATATTTTCTATTTCTTCCTCTGGGACACAGCGACGATATATGTTGTCGGCCCCTCTCTTGAAGAGTAGAGGTTTGTCCCAATAATAGTGTTTCAGATCGTGGAAGAATTTCTTCTTTTGCTGATAAGTAAGATACGGTGGAAGCACGCCCGCAGCGAGGTAATTAACGATGTCAGCGTACCAAGGTAATGTGACTTAGGCATAGACGGCTTCTACGGCTTTTTCGAATTCTGGATCTTCCGAGATTGAATTGGGTGTGTCACTTTCTAATTTGGCTATCAGACGTTCGTACGGGAAATCGTCATTTATCAGTACTGGTTCATGTTTGATGCCTTCTATTCGGGATAAGTGATCTGCAACAACGTTCTCGGTTCCTTTCTTATCTTTGATTTCTAAGTCAAACTCTTGTAATAACAGGATCCATCTCAATAGTCTTGGTTTGGCATCCTTTTTGCTTATTAGGTACCTTATGGCAGCGTGGTCTGTGTATATGATAATTTTTGCTCCTACTAAGTAAGAACGGAATTTGTCAAGCGCAAATATAACTGCTAGAAGTTCCTTTTCTGTGGTAGCGTAGTTCATTTGGGCAGGATCTAAGGTTCTACTGGCATAGTAGATAGCATGGAGTTTCTTTTCCTTCCTTTGTCCTAGAACTGCGCCTACAGCATAATCACTCGCATCACACATGATTTCGAACGGTAGTCGCCAATCGGGTGGTTGCATGATTGGTGCGGTGATAAGGGCTGATTTCAATGTTTCGAATGCTTTTAAACAGTCATCGTCGAAGACGAACTCAGCATCTTTCATCAACAGGCCGGTCAGAGGTTTTGTGATTTTCGAAAAATCTTTTATAAATCTTCTGTAGAAACCGGCATGTCCTAGAAAACTCCGTATTTCTCGTACGGATTTTGGAGGTTGGAGATCTTTTATAATCTCTATTTTAGCTTTGTCTACCTCAATTCCTCTATCTGATATGACGTGTCCTAGAACTATTCCTTGTCGGACCATGAAATGACATTTCTCCCAATTTAGGACGAGGTTCACTTTTACACAACGTTCTAATACCATTTCTAAGTTTTGTAGGCATCCTTCGAAACTTTGTCCACATACCGAGAAATCGTCCATAAATACTTCCATGATGTTGTCTATGAAATCTGCGAAGATTGCCATCATGCATCTTTGGAAGGTTGCTGGAGCGTTACAGAGTCCGAACGGCATTCGGCGGTAAGCAAAAGTACCATAAGGACAGGTGAATGTAGTCTTTTCTTGGTCATCGGGATGGATGGGAATTTGGAAGAATCCTGAGTAACCATCTAGATAGCAGAAATATGAATGCTTGGCTAATCTTTCCAACATTTGATCTATGAAGGGTAACGAGAAGTGATCTTTGCGTGTAGCCTTGTTAAGCTTTCTATAGTCAATGCACATCCTGCTTCCAGTCACGACTCTTTTTGTTATTGATTCACCTTTTTCGTTTTTAACTACTGTGACTCCTCCTTTCTTTGGTACGACATGAACTGGGCTGACCCATTCACTATCGGAGATCGGATAGATGATTCCTGCATCTAGCAATTTCTTTACTTCATCTCTGACTACAGTGCTCAGGATGGGGTTCAGTCTCCTCTGATGCTCTCGAGAGGTTTTAGAGTCTTCCTCTATTGTAATTCGATGCATACAGATCGAAGGGCTTATACCTTTTAGATCGCTTATGTTATAGCCTAACACGGTGGGGTACTTCTTTAGGACTTCTAATAGCTTTTCGGTTTCTGGTTGTCCTAAGTCGGCGTTGACTATCACTGGTCTTTTTAGTTCATCGTCTAGAAATTCATACTTAAGGTTTTTGGGTAGTGTTTTAAGTTCTAAAGATGGGTTCTTCGGACCTGGCATATGGTTTGGGGTCAGTGCTAAGCTTTCGCTTAGGCTGTCGTCTTTGTACGGTTTACGCCAATTATCGTCTTCAGAAATATCGGGTATTTGAATCTTTATTATTTCTGAATACGTGGTCTCTTCATTTTCAAGTTCTCTTATGCATTCGTCAATTTCGTCTACTAAATAGCAGGTATCGTCTATTGCTGGTGCTTGTAAGAACTTGGTGAGAATGAACTCTATCTTTTCTTCTCCTACTTCGAATGTTAGCCTTCCTTTCTTCACGTCTATAATCGCTCCGGCTGTAGCTAGGAATGGTCTTCCTAGGATAATTGGGGTTACAGTGTCCTCCTTGATGTCCATGATTATGAAGTCGGTTGGAATGTAGAATTGTCCTATGCGTACTGGAACGTTTTCCAGTATTCCGACTGGGTATTTTATTGATCTGTCAGCTAATTGAACGAACATTTTGGTTGGTCTGAGGTCTCCCATATTCAGCTTTTTGCATATAGATAAGGGCATAACACTGATACTGGCTCCTAAATCGCATAGAGCTTTGTCTATTACGAACTTTCCTATGACGCAGGGTATGGAGAAACTACCTGGGTCTTTTAATTTAGGAGGCATGCGGTTTTGAATAATAGCGCTACACTCTGCAGTAAGTGTAACTGTTTCATTATCCTCGATCTTTCTCTTATTCAACAGGATTTCTTTGAGAAATTTAGTGTATGACGGCATTTGAGTTATCGCTTATGTAAAAGGAATAGTAATATTCAGCTGTTTAAGGAGCTCTACAAATTTCTTAAACTGTCCTGAAGTTTTGGAGTTTATTAATCTTTGCGGATAAGGGATAGGTGGTTTATATGGCGCTGGAGGTGCTTGAGTTTTTTCACTTGCGGTATCCTCCTTCTCGTTGTCTTCCTTCTTCTCTAACTCGGATTCCTTTTCTGCTTGTTCAGTTGGTTTTTGTTGCATGGCTGAGTTTTCGGTCCTCAGATCGATCGGTTCGTCCAATTCTTTTCCACTTCTTAGTATCACAGCATTTGCTTGGCCTTTTGGATTCTGTTCGGGTTGTCCAGGAAATGTGCCAGCTGGTGCGGCAGCAGAGGCTTGCTGTTGAGCCACTTGTGATATCTGAGTTTCTAACATTTTGTTGTGGGTGGCTAAAGCGTCTACTTTTCCTGTCAACTGTTTAATTTGCTCGCTAGTGTGTATGTTTTGATTCAGGAATTCTTTGTTTGTTTGAGCTTGAGTTTCTATGAACTTTTCTATCATCAATTCGAGGTTTGATTTCCTAGGTGCATTCTGAGCAGCTGGTTTCTGATATCCTGGCGGAGCAGTAGGCATTTGCAATGCATTTTCGCTTTTCTAAGAAAAGTTTGGATGATTTCGCCAACCTAGGTTGTAGGTGTTTGCGTAGGGATTTCCTTGAGCATAATTTACCTGGTCTGGTGGGATTTCGGCTAGCAATGGGCATTCGGGTGCATTATGAGTGGTGCTTCCGCATAACTCGCAATTTGGAGTTACTGCAGCGACAGTTGCAGTGGGGTTAACGGTCAGACTATCGATCTTCTGTGCTAGAGCATCTACTTTAGCGTTGAACTTTTCAAGGCTGCTGATCTCGTACATCCCACCTTTCGCTGTGGTTTTCTCAGTTGGAGTGCGTTCACCTCCCCATTGGCAATGGTTTTGTGACATGTTTTCTATTAATTGATAGGCTTCATCGTATGGCTTATCCATAAGTGCACCGTCCGCGGCAGCGTCTATTGTCAATCTAGTATTGTATAGAAGCCCATTATAGAAAGTATAGATTGTCACCCAGTCTTCTAGACCGTGGTGAGGACATGTTCTCATCATATCTTTGAATCGTTCCCATGCTTCATAAAGAGATTCAGTATCTTTCTGTCGAAATCCGTTGATTTGATCTCTAAGCATGGCAGTTTTGCTTGGCGGAAAATATCTCGCTAAGAAGACGTTCTTCAATTGCTCCCACGTTGTAACGGAGTTGGATGGTAACGATTGTAACCATGTCCACGCTCTGTCTCTAAGAGAGAATGGGAAAAGACGAAGTCTTATCGCGTCTGGAGTTACTCCATTTGCTTTCACTGTGTCTGCGTATTGTACAAACTTCGTTAGATGTTCGTTCGGATCCTCAGTTGCGTTTCCTGAGAATTGGTTTTGTTGTACAGCCGACAACAATGATGGTTTCAGCTCAAAATCATTTCGGGTAATAGCTGGGGCACCAATGCTACTTCTAGGCTCCATCTGGGATGGTGTAGCGTATGCCTTCAGCGGTTTGTTCGGAGGTCCTTCAGCCATCTTTGGTTCTTCTTCTTCTGATTTGGGAATGGGAATGAGAGGTTCGGGAGTGTTATGTTTGAGTTGTTTGAGTTGGTACTCAATGATTCGACTTCTTAAATGTAAGAAGCGTTCTAGTTCTGCGACTGATGGTTTTACGATATCGCCTTGCGGACGATTACTTGGCATACAATCGACAGAACTAGTAAAGGAAGAATGAAAATTGTTAACCTAGTCTATATGGCGTAACAGAAGGTTACACTATTGACTAAACGGGTCCCCGGCAACGGCGCCAAAAACTTGATCGCGACTTTCTATGTCTAATACAACCTAACTGCAAGTGCACAGTCTATCGCGTAGTAATAATAGATATCGATCCCACAGGGACTCGTAATCAAACTAGTGTTCTCGGGAGTTACTATGTTTAGCTAGGTATAATATGTTTAAGGGGATAAGATTGTCACTAAAAGGGAACTAAGAATACTATTTAGATTATAAATGATTGAATCGATACGTAGTAATTGTGTTCTTCAGGGATTTGATAAGCTACTGGTGTATGAAATAATTTTCAAAGTTTATTTAAGCAGAAAATGGTGATTTGAAGACTCTCGCCTCACGATGGTTATTGACGCTAATCATAATCCTAAGGGCCAAACGTACACTTTCATATCCCGTTCGGGGTTAAACTTACTTTTTGGAAATCTCTAAGTTCTAATTCATTTTAAAGTGCTTTCGCTGTTATTAAAATGAATGCCTAGTGTTTACTATCTGACCTTACCGCAGCTTTCGCTTGTTGGTTCGTATCTTAATTAATTTCCCACTTTCGTGGCAAAACTACTTTTAAATAAGTTCTTGCTTTCGCGACGAAGTTTATTCAGTAAATCAATTTTAAACACTTAGACCATAAGTTACTTTTGAAAAGAAGGTTTTTCAACCAGTTGTTATCAAATCCCATTCGAATTATTACTACATATCGATTACCTAAGTTTAGCTAGACATGGATTTGGGAAAGATAAAATATAAATAAAAACAATAAATAATGATTTGCATTATAATAAAACTGGAATCGATTGAAATGAGAAACCTGTAAATATTCCAATTGGCCTTTGGGCAGATCCTCCATAGATGTTGGCAGGATTCTGATCTCTAATGCCAATTTGATCGTACAGTGAAAGTAGAAATTACAGAAGAATGAAAAATGGAATACAGGAAAGGTAAAGAGAAACAAATAAGAATATTGCTGGAAAATATGCTCTGGAAATAAATTTGGCAGCACTTCGTTGTATGAATGCAGCACACCTTCTGAGGTCCCTTTCTTCCCTTTTTATAGAAGTGGAATTCCAACGGTTATCCTTGAAGCTGATGGACTTTGAGGCAGATAATTTAGGGAGTCATGGTCCACTCTGTGGGAATTGGAACTGATTCTTTAACGTGTAATTGAAGTGGGGCGTTTTTGCCTGCATGACGGTCGTCACAAGGTGTGACGGTCGTCACCCGTGTGACGCCCGTCATGGAGCTGTGACGGTCGTCACATCAGCAAAAACAGCTTCCTGCGCTTTTCATGATGTTTTCACTCCTTTTTCGTCCGTATTTCATCTGAGATTGCTTCTTTTCTTCATGTTGCCTTGTTTAGACGTGATCGTTGAATACCTGCAAAACATCAGACAAATAACACGGAAATAACCCGCAATCGGATCGAAAACGGTTAAACTTTAGTTGAATTATGCATAAAAATATCTATATGATTTCGTGTTATCAAAAACGTAGGGGGTTGAGGGCGTTGAAATATAAATGAATTTGGGTTGAATCGGTGTGAGAATCTGCTTCGAGGAATTTATTCCAACAAACGCACGTTTTTCGGTTTTTCTACTGGTTACAAATTAATTTTTAGGAACAGTGAATTTATGGTTTGCATTGAATTTATAATAAATATCAATTGGTTTAATCACGAGTATCACTTGAATTGATTCGTCTTACAATGTCCGGTTACTCAAGGTACATGCTAGATTTAAATGCGGAGAAATGTTCGTTTTGCCACTAAATTGGATTTCTCTATTTATCTGTTCAAGGCCATATTCATCAATTTTATTATCAAGTATGAATTAATTTGCAAGGGATTCGTTTTAACTCAGAAGTTACGTTTGATGTAATTTAATTTCAAGTTTCGTGCAAACTTTAATTGTCGAATTCAGATTGTGAAATGTCAAATTTATTCGAGAGAGAATGAAAATTGAATTTAGTCAAAACAAAATAATCAAAGTTTATTAAAGATTGAATTTATTGAAGTTCTATACAATTTTTATTACAACATTTATTCGGAAATACAAATTAAATCATAACTTTGTTCTAAAAGTTCCTAACTTTTCCTAAGAGATTTTCATGTCTGATCTTCAATCTTCGAATCTTTGAACCTGCGAAAAATCAAACAATGTCAGAAAAATATTCAGTGGAGGTTAAATTAATTTTTCAGATCAAAAAGTTGGTTTAGTTATTGCGATACCCTCAGAAAATTATCATCATCGGGTATGTCGGGAGGGGAAAAAAGTGAATGTCGCCACGCCCCCCGATTCCCTTTCCCGACTCCGGCAAAAATCTGGTAGCTTTTGTCCTTTGAGAAAGAGAAAAAGAGTTAAAAAAATTTGTTTTTCCAAACGAATCCTTCAAGTCAAACAAGTCCTGAAAAATCCAAAAATCCATCTAAATCCAGTCCATATTAAGGAAATCCAGATTTCATAAAAACCAATCTGGATATCCAAATCATATAAAAAAATCCATAACCCAAAATCTGGATCAGCAAGCCAAAACCAATCTGGATATCCATCAGTAATAAAATCCAAACCCAGTTCATATCAAAGATAAACTGAAATCCGTAAAATCTAAGGTCAGATCATCAAATAACACCAGCAAATCCGAAAATTCCTCTGTGCCAAAACAGAATCAAAACAAAATCATCAAAACAGAAATAACATGAAGCAAACCAGGCCCAAAAAATAACAATATAAACATCAATATAAGTTCATCAGTGAGGAACATCGAAAAGAGGGGATGATTTTTAAGAACCCTAAAAGTTCATCATCAATAATAAGCCCAAAGGTGCCGCAAACCAGAAGAAGGAAATAAAAGAAAACCATCCTCAAGATCAACGACGACCGTAAATCCATCAGGGAACCACTACCACCGTCACCCAAATCGCCCACCAAAGACTCAGAGAAACGCATTTCTCATCATCGTCCGTTAATCATCAAAAACAAACAACAACCACCATCCGCAAACGGAACAACCAACAACAACCATCCAGAAACCGAAAATTGTAAGATTTCATCATATTGGGACTGTTTTTGTGTTTTTTCAAGTAATACAAGAAGGAGAAGAAGAGGAGCATTTCTCAGCAGCCATGGATGTAGAGGGCTGGAAAACACGCAAGAGGAGGAAGGGATTTTCAGAGAAGATGATAAGGGATTAAAGGGGGAACATCGGAACAGAGGCACAAGTGGAGAGAAAAAAAGATGGAAATGCTGCAGACAGGCCTAGGAAGAGCGGTCGCCGCTGTTGCATTTTAGGGAAAACCCTAAAATGTTCAGACTCCTCTTTTTATACCCACACGACTGGATCGGGTCTGGGTTGATGGCCAGCCCAACCCGTATTGCATTATATTTATATTTTCTATATTTATTTTGTTTTTCATTAATATTTTTGTATTTTCTGCAGTATTTAAAATATGAATTAGTAATAAAAAAAATTTAAAAAATTAAAACTTTTAGGAAATTAACCCAAAACTCCTATTAATAAAAAATAACTTTTTAAAACTAAAACCCCTTTTTTAAAAATTAAACCAAAAACCCATTATTAATAAAAATTAAATTCTTTTAAAACTAAAACTTTTAAAGAAATTACTAAGTTTTTAATTAAATTTTCCTATACCTTTTAATTAAAATTAACTTTTTAATTTTAACTTTTTTAAAAAAATTAACAAAATTAACTTTTTCTTTAAAATTAAAATCCATCTTTTTATAAATAAATTAATAATAAAGTTTTTTAAAATAATTACTAACATTTTTTAAAAACATTAAAATTATGATTAATTTTTCAATTAATTTTAAAAACTTTTTCTTAAAAATATGTCTAACCTAAATTTTTAACATTTCAATTTTAATTTCTAGCCGAACCCTCACCTAAAAATTCTAAAATAAAAATTCTTAACCTTTCCCGTTTAATTTTCATCTGACTTTCATTGTTTCTCATTTTGTCTTTGGTTACTAACCTTTTATTTTTCGTATTTATTTTTCATGGTTGTAAATCATGCGAGGACATCGTCGCTTCTTATTCCGTTATTATTCATTCTTGCACATTTTCCTATATTGCAATACTGTGGCTTGATAATTTTTATTATATTTATTTTACCGTAATACCCCTCCGAAGGATAGGTCTAACCGTTTGACCGTTGTGTCAATAGTCCTCAACCCTCGTCCATCTTTCACCTTCCTAAACCTTAAGACGTTGAGTCATCGTACTCATACTTTTAGGCGTCCCGCCGTGGACAACGTTACCCTTTACCCTAGCATTAGGATAAGGAGTCGCTGCACTCCGTATTAGGTTTTCTTCCGTATAATACCTATCTTACCCTTTTAAAATCAAATTTTCAACGTAGAAATAGGAGTCGTCGCACTCCACGTAAGCGCTTCCTTAAGAATGTTTGGATCCCTATTGGAACCTTGACCACCGTCAAGAAGTTTCTCTTCCTCCCTTTCGAGGGGAACTACGATTACTCTGATTCCATCCCCTACCTCGGATATGTAGGCACAATATGCGAGTCTTGGCGAGTAAACTTAGGACTAGCCCACTACTAGAAATGTTGTATTTAGCCTCGACCATTTTCCGACACTATAAGACAAAAAACCGCCGCTACTAGCCAATTAGCCTCGGCGTAGCGTCGGTGTCGGGGATAGGCTAAAAAGATCGAAGCTAACATTTAGCCTCGGCCAAAAAAAGAGCCGTGTCTACAGTAGCCTCGATCTAGCTGTGTCTACATTAGCCTCGGTTTAGCCGTGTCTACTTTACCCTCGGTGAAGCCGTGTCAAAAAACAAAAAATAGTCTGGGCCTGACCGAGGCTAAAGTCAAACTCCATAAGCCAACAAAATATTTAACTTCGGCCTAACCGAGGCTAAAGTCAAATTGTAAAAGTCAACAAAATCCTTTTCTTGAAACCGAGACGTCAGTATCGAAAGAAACAGAATAAGGGCAGTAACAGAGGAGCAAAGTGCAACAAGTGATGCTACATCATAGAGTTTGAATGCAGGCTTTTTTAGCAGTAGTGGTATACCGGATTCTTGATCAGGACCGCCTGGGATAGCTGTTGAGGTTGTGAATGCAACTGATGCAACAAGTGCTGCTACCACTGAACATGATTCTGAGGTTTTTGTGAGCTATTTACTACCTTCTTTTGCAAGCTGTCCATGAGTATCAATAAAAACTTGTTTAGCTGTTTTCCCATCCTTATTATAACGTTCATAGAAATTAGGTGGCATGGAGTCCTTAACAGCCTGAAAAACACAAACATCATTAGTAACTTGACATGATCAATTGCTAGTTTCTGAAGATCTCTAAATCATTAGAATAACTATGAAGAACTTAATATTATTTACCTTATACCATTTGTATTCCCACTGCATTTGCATTGCAGCACCAGGTACACGCCAAGGTCGAAACCTCCTATAAGTAGCAGCAAGGTGCAATGCACTGTTACCATTGCTATCGACTTGACGAAACACAGTTTCTTTGATTACACTTCTCTTATTTAACATACTATACACATGAGGTTTCCTATTCTCTATGGCCAACAAAACAACATTCTTGTTCTGAAAATCCACATCATGAATAGCCAGCCACATGATAGATATCTAGAATCTTCTCAATCATTTCTGTTACTCCCATTTTTGCTGCAATTAAAATAGGTGACATCACTATTCTTTTCTCAACAGCTTCTTTTTCTGCTTTTCCCTTTACTTTACCTGTGTCGTCATCATCATCGTCACCATACTCTTCAATATGAGGACTTGGTCCTGTAAAATCATACTTATACAAAGAAGCGCGCCGAATCAGTTCATTCATCACTTGCTTTGCTCGAATGTAAAAAAGGAGAGTAATAAATCAAAAAAATTTGACATACTTGTTACTTTAAAACAACCATTCAACGAAGATAAGAAGGTTATGCATGTTCCATAGTTCAATGGATAGTTGTTTGAAGTCTGTGTGTATGCTGAAGTATTATAACTTTGGTTGTATCTTTCTTCCTTTTCCTCATCGACAATCGAACCTGAAATTCACACAAACACATGTTAAAGAAGAAATCATATAAATTAGCATAGAAAAGTGATTTTACATACATGCGTGGATGATATTATCGATTAACTCCATCCTTGTGCAGCTTCTGAAACAATTAGGTTTCTTAGCAAGAATATGCAGAGGTGATAATCCTTCATGGTTTACACCATTCACAAGCTTTAGATACATTCCAATTATTCTAAGCGCCAAATCTATTATACACTAGCATCAAATTAATATACAAAAGGGTGTAATTTATATATGTTCAATATATGGCAATGAAACTAACCAAAGTATTCTGATGATATGGTAGAATGAAGAATGGTATCTCCATTGTTTTTTCTTGAGATCGAGTCATCATCTTTGTTATGATGTCAGCCGTGAAGGCAGAGGAAAGCATCTTTTCTTCCATGAACAACATCCAAGAAAAGAGGAGTTTCGCCCTCGAAATTCCGGTACGAAATGAGGGTAGGATCTCTTTTGGCAATGTTGTTGCAAATGTCCATATTCCCAAGCTCAGCTGCAACATGAAGGGGAGTGTTTCCCTTTGAGTTTTGCATTCTTAAGATGTTCCTACACATGTTTTGGCTTATGTTGTCTAACAAGGTTGTCACAAAGAAGGTTCGGCTTACATATACAGCAATGTGTAACACCGTGTCTTCTGCTTTTGTGATCTTTGCTTCTAGTGCTTCAGGGTTTTTCTGATATAATTCTAGAACTTCTCTCCATTGGCCTCTCATGGCATGATTGAATAGACTTTCAAACTCAATCTCAGCCATTTTGTGAGCTAGCTAAATAAGCTTTGTATATTAGCCATTTTCTTATAAGCACAACATCAATAGACAACATCTCTAAAACCTAACACAACACAAACTTTGTTTAATCTCAAAATATGTGATATAATGGGCATATCTGATGTTTGGATAACACTCTATAGATGGGTTCTAGTATCATTATCCATACGGTTTTACACCAGTGCCAAATCAACAAACTGAAACTGAAACAATAAAACTTTTAAAGAAAGAAAAATCAATTGTAACGGTGCGGTATTATTCATGCTACAGGTTGCTAACATGATCATTCACATCACTTGTAGCATCATATCAAACTCTAAAAATTAATTATAATGAAACACAAACAATACCATTTTAATGAAGTTGAAACATTTAAATAAAGTTATTGACCAACAAACTTATTTCAAGAGAAATAGCAGGAAGAGAACAAATGACTTCCTTGTGATTTTGACACTGTATTGTAGCAAGTATCACAAACAATATTCGGAGAAAATCGACTCTCAAAGCAACATACATGATACCACCGATATTAATCGTAACAATGCAAAGCTGCAACGTTTCGCCAAAACACAATTGCGATAAACAGGTCTCAGAGAAAATAGCTAAAAGTTGAACGTAATACCAAACAACACTTGAAATTATCACCGTTAAGTGTCGATGCCGTAATATTCATTAACATGATGGAACATAACTTGAAATCCAAAAGCAGGGCAGCATACAAAGTGCAGATCCGCTGCAAGGCACCATTCAATTGTTACAGTCTTCAGGGTTTGCCCCCAACAAAGAGTTATCGAATACACCTTCCCTGAGAAATTTCTGAAAATAAGTTAGCCCCTTCTTGAATTCAAAACTATCAAACATAATACTAAGGCTGCATATGAGACAACAATGTCGTTCAATAACTTTGATTCCCTATTCCGGAAAGACGGAATTGAAATTTATATTCAAGGACTATAACATAAAAAAACAAACCAAAGTAACACTAGCAGATTCTAACCTACCAGAAAGTTTTGCAGCATCAACCACATGGAGATGCTTCAGTAATTGCTGCTGCTCTTCATCTGTCAAGTTTCTTGAAAACTCCTCATCGTTCACCACATCCTAACCAAACATAACAGATATTGCATTTAGCATTTGACAATTTTATCGATACGACACAAAGCTTCACCGACCGATATATAATTGCAAGAGATTAACTGGTATGCACCGATTATGTAAGACATATGAATCCAATTAAATCAAACCATAATGTCTCTTTGTTGTGTTAGTTCTTAATACATCTCCTCGAATATCTACATGAATGGAATTCATGTGTAAAAAAATTACACTAGTTTAAATCCTAATCATGAATGTATTTGCAAAAGTTGACACAAGATTACAAGACCCAAAAACATGATCGTATTATTTATGCCACCACTGTTAAGTCAGTATTGTCACTAAATTATGTTGAACAAACTATAAAAAGAGAAGGGGAATTAACATGCAACTCACATTTGAATTTATTAAGCCCAGTGGTGAATCATGATTTCCAAGAACATCTAGTTTTTCAAGCTGAGACTTGTTCCTGATTTCATAACAAAAAAGAAAATGAAGTCGTAACAATTCAAAATCATCATCACTTCTCAAAAACAAACTCGAGGTAAAAGAAAACTATCCTTAAACATCTTGAGATTCCCCTACCACTTTTGGGGAAATGCCAAATTCATGCTAGCACAGGAATTCGACTATTTTCGGTAGTGACAGACAATATATAACTTTATTTTAGAGTTTAATTTTGATACAATCCCAACAAATAACAACCAATTGTATGTGTCGTTATGATTGAAGTAAAAACATACCTCTCAAGTTTCTCTTGCTTCATTCTTTGGCCAGCTGAGTTTCCGACCTTTGCAACTCCTCGGGAAGAGAAATTCATGCCTGTGTAATCACTA
Organism: Lathyrus sativus; assembly: GCA_963859935.3. Lineage (NCBI taxonomy): Eukaryota > Viridiplantae > Streptophyta > Magnoliopsida > Fabales > Fabaceae > Lathyrus > Lathyrus sativus. The sequence goes on along the minus strand of OZ012741.1, from coordinate 689,574,606 downwards.
AGCATGGGAATCGGACCATAACACGAATATCCCTCATTCATTAAGCATTGTTTATTATCAACTGAAAGAGAGCTAGCCTCAAACTCTTCATCTCGAGCAATAAAGCTAGGATGCCTAATGAGCATGCTTCCATGTCCTATCTCAACTGAGACCATTGGCGCTTCATTTTCATAAAGAAGTTCCTCTTCAGAAGAAGCTGAAAAACAAGATTGTTGTTGCTGTTCGTGAAGAATATTACACAATTCTTTTGTGAGCTTCTCAACAGAAGAATGCTTCAGATGACCAGCACATGTTCTCTTTTTTGACGGCACCGCAGTATCCCAGACCACTGATTGAGAAGCACCTAAATTAACCAAACAAATCAGGCAATGCTGCCATGATCGGTTATAAGAAACAAATTTCAATGAAATTAGCAAACAATAATAGTCCAACCTGTCAAATCACTAGCATCGGTGCCACCAAATTGAACATAACTTTCAGAATTAGGGATGGCTGACCCTGAACTTGATCTATTACTTGTATCCACATCCACAGCCTTTTGAAATCCTTGATTATATTCAAAGAATCAAATAATTAAACATGGGCGTGGATTTGTCGTTCGTCATGAAAAGTTTGCAAACAATTACAGGATGTACTCTAGGAGTCACTTTGTCAAAGGGATTGAGCTCACAATATTGCTGATCTGTTATATGATTTATGGATCAGCAACACCTGACTCAGCAACATATGCTCTTCTGTCATGGTCAATGTGGTTTTTGGTTTGCTCTTGGTTGTTTGCTCCCTTCCTTTTCAATTCATTAGGATTTGAGTGGTAGAACTGAATCAAGCCTTTTCTGCAACATTAAACCTGACTTTGTAGGGTATATTGCTATCCTATTAGTCCTAACTCTACCACAACAGCATACAGGTTCAAAAAAAAAACTGGTTTGTGCTTGTCAATAGAACAATTCTTGCAACCAGTGCATATAAAATCTTAAATAGTGATGAGAGAAGTATATCATAAGTGTTCTAAGACTGTAACTAATCGCTCCCATCACTTTGATTCTCCGTTGTCCATGTGAAAGCTATAGAATTGAATATCAAATTCTTGCAACACACATATTATAAAAATCACCCTCTAGTGTAGATTTGATAGCAAAAGCACATATACACCCGAGCCAAAATCACCCACCTAAATTACTCCAAAACCATGCCCCTAATTCAATACCCTTTTAGACTTCAAAATATTCAACCTCAAAATTATACTTCTAATAAAGGATTAATTTTTCTATATTAATCAAACAAACAACTGAATAAAAATTAGAGTGTGAATCATTAAACCTAACAGCAACAAAGACAAAAGCAGGATTGTGTTAAATCTCAGTTAGGGTTGGAATTAGAAATTCATGAGTTGAATGCAAAACATCATAATCACATAGCTTTTCCCTAAGTGGCTAATTCCATTTTCTTGCATGAAAAACATAACAAAATCTAACCTTAAAATGGAAAATAACACAAACAAATTGATTCAGAGACCAAGACTCTTGGAAGCACTTGCAACTCTATCTTCTAAACATCCTTCAACAGGTAAAGGCCAAGATTGAAACTCACTACATTGAAAAAAAGCAGAAGAAGAATCAGAGATAGTGTCGCTACCGCGAAAAAATAGAGAGGCCGACAATGACTAACAGAGTCGCCACCTATCGTTATTTATCCCAAAGGAGGGAAAGGAAACGATCGGAAAAAACCTGACGAAAACGGGAAAAGAAGAGGTCATCGCAACCAAGTCCTGGGTTCGGGAGTCGGTTATGCAAGGGGAAGGTATGAGCACCCCTCACGTCCGTCGTACTCGACGGGATCCACGCTTGTTATCTATCTAAAGGGTATGTTGAACTATCTACGCTAAAGGCTTAGGGACAAAGGAAAATAAAAAGGAAAATGACTCGACAGAGCGTCGCTGCTCTGGGCCTACGTATTCCCTTGTGCAATGGGAAAGTCAGAGTCAACGTAGTTCGGCTAACTACGGCTAAAAGGGGGGAAGGTTGCTCGCTAAGACATCGTGTCTTATGCCTACGTATCCTCGTCTGGTACGAGAAATCAGAGCAAACGTAGTTCGGGCTGACACAACCACAGGTTGGTTCAAGTGTTTTAACCGAGTAAGGTTAACAAATAGTTCTAGCAGTTTGGTGTATGCAGCTCGACCATTGGAGACTTAGGCGTTACCGTTTGCGATAGAACCAAGAGTTAACAACACTCTTGTTTATCAAAACGGTTTTCCTGGATTAAGGGTCCCAAGGGAAAAAAAGAGTTTGAAGTTTGTTTGTATTTTTTAGGAAGAAGTGTTTTGAGTTTTTTGTTTGTAACTCATATTGCACTAGAGACTATGACCTAGGAGTGAATGCGTCGCATGTCACCCAAAGGGTGCCACACTAAACATCCTGATTATTGAAGGGAAACCCTCCAACAACCATTTCCTAAGTAGCTTAAGGCTCGTAACGGGCAATATTCATTAGCCTTTATTATTTATTTTGCTTTTTGTTTGAAGATAAGAAGAGAAAAGGACTCTATAGGGGAAACTGAATTAAAACCTACTGTTGTCATGCAAAATGGCCCTAATGTTGAGTTTGAAAGGGGACTATCCTAATGTTGTCATGCATGGATTAGAACCTAGTGTCTATCATCACTCCTTAAACAAGGAAGTGAGAATCCTAAGGGGACATGGCAAAAGAAGGAAACAGAACAAAGGAAAACATGCAAATGCAAGGATGCAAACATAAATGCACAAATAGAATGAAGGTGAGGGAGGAAAATAGTGTGGGGCAGTAGCCTCCACAAGCACATCTGAACCTCGAGCATGCATATATATGGGAAATATGAAAGGAAAAGAGATACATTGAAACAAGCGTACAAGTGCAACGGAATGTGGGATGAAATGGCCTAAACCATTCAAACATCGACCACACAAAAACAAAGCATAAGTGTAACAAAATGTGGGATGAAATGGCCTAAACCATTCAAACATCGACCACGAAGTCATGAACCGAAGTAAAAAGGAAATGCCAAAAAATAAACCTGAGCCAAAGTGAGGACGGGAGGCTATATGAGGACAACAAGGTACTCATATTATGCGCTCGACCATAAGCATCACTGACATTGGGTAAAAGAAAGTAGGCACGACACGAAGGAAAGTCCTCAAGGATTCGTCACTTTAGGTGAGTTTCAAGTTCCTCCAAAGGAGGGACCAAACCACCTTAAGTGACACTCCAAGGTCATAGGAAAACAGGAAATATGGGAAAAGAAAATGTGCAAAAGAAAGTAAAGCAAACAAAACAAATAAAACAAAAACGCACCACTTTGAACGACAACACATAAGTGTGCATCCGAGCGGAAACCGACGAGTACGTGTCGATCAAATCATGATTAAACAATCAAGACCTAGTGATATATATCCAAAATATTTCACTCCTAATGCATCATAATGATCCATGATGATTCGAAGTGAAACGATATCAAAACAAACATGAAAAACAGCAAAACAGGCGTTCTGGAACAGTGTTAATCGATTAACGCCAGGGGTTAATCGATTAACCATTGAAAAATGCTTGAAAAATTGAAAAGTTGTGATGGTTAATCGATTAACCATATAGGTTAACCGATTAACATTGTTCTAGAGGCGAAAAACAGCAGAAAACAACAGGAAAAAAGCACTTTTTCAGCACAAATCACTTAAGCAAACATCCATATAATCTCATGATTAATTATGCACGAAATTAAACCCTAAAGCAATGATCTAATGCACATGTAAACATATTTAAACAACAAGATTATGATTCACAAGAGATCAACCACAAATTAAAATAGGAATGTTACTATATAATGCAAACAAATTCAGAATTACGACAGGTTTAGGGTTCCAACCTTCGGATCGGAGAATTGATCCGGTGATTGTTGATTTGCCTCGGATGTATAGATCTAAGCAAGAAACTCCGAAGAACTTCAAGATCCAAGCTAATCCTTGTAGTATGAATGATGATCCACCAAAATTAAGCCAAATTACTCCGTATAAGCACTTCCAGAACCAACTCAAAATTCAGATCTGAGCTTGCACGAAAATTGAATGAGGATATTGATCCGATTAGAATGATAGATGAAGGTTTTGGCTCAAGAATTCATTGACTCCAATGAAAAATCAATGAATCCAAAGGATGGAGAGCTTTGGTGAGGGTTTTGGGATTTGGAGAGAATTGAGAGAATTTCAGAGCGTGAGTTCTGAAAAGTGGATTATGAGGATTCTGATTGTGAGGTTTGGAGTGAATCATTTAAATACCATCTAGGGTTGGATCCAAAGCAAGTAGGGTTGGAAAATTAGGTTTGGAATATGGATTGGGCTTTTGGAGGGAATTCTGAATATTGAGAGGTTCTAGATCCTTCCCTCTTGCAAAATTTGAATTTCAAGTGATCAGAATGGGCCTCCAAGTGCAATGGGCTTGAAACTTCACGTGCAAGGCAAAATCCTCTTTGGTTAATCGATTAACCATATAGGTTAATCGATTAACACCTTTAAAATTTTAAATCTGGGCTATTTTTGCATTGGTTAACCGATTAACCATATGCGTTAACCGGTTAACGCCTTTGAATTTTGAATTTTGGCGCCTTTTGGAGGGAAAACTGCCCCACTACGCCAAAATTGATATTTTGTATCGCCTAATTTAATAGCGCTTTTAAAGAAAGTGCTATTAAAAAGGAAACAAACACATCTATAATAGCACTTTGTAAAAAAGTGCTATTATCAAACTTCACTAAGATAGCGCTTTCTTAAAAGCGCTATTAATATTCTTCACTAAGATAGCGCTTTTAAAGAAAGTGCTATTAAAAAGGAACCAAACACATCTATAATAGCACTTTGTAAAAAAGTGCTATTAGTAAACTTCACTATGATAGCGCTTTCTTAAAAGCGCTATTAATAGTCTTCGCTAAGATAGCGCTTTTAAAGAAAGTGCTATTAAAAAAGAAACAAACACATCTATAATAGCACTTTGTAAAAAAGTGCTATTATTAAACGTCACTAAGATAGCGCTTTCTTAAAAGCGCTATTATTAGATTATATTATAAAATACATAATCAATAATAAAATAAATAAGTTAAGTTGGAGGATTTTTGTCTTGATAACCAGACTTGGTAGATACTCGACGCATCACCAACGCCATTTCTTGATAACCATATTTTTGTCTCTCCCCAAATTCTTCACTCTCTCCAACCCCATTTCCACCCCTTCACCCATCACCAACGCATCCACTCTCATTCGCGCCACCTCTTCTTCTCCTTCTTCTTCCTCTTCCTCCTTCGGCTCTCGCCTCGAAGAAACCATAAAAAACACCCTTTCCCAAAACCCTGTCGCTGTTTAATCCAAATCCCGGTGTTCCTATTGTTCTGAGGTGAAATCGTTGTTCAAGAAGCTCGGTGTTCAACCGCTGGTCCTCGAATTGGACGAAATGGGTATTTCAACTAAACCCTTTCATGGCCATCTATGCCTTTGCAAGACCTCACTTTCCTTCCTTCTCGTTGTGAATCCAGACTTCGACGAGAGAATATGGAAGATACGGTGGCGCACTTGGCGGTGAGGCCACCGGAGTTCAAAGGAACTCCATCTAAGATTTATGTAACACATTTAGAGGAAAAAAGAGTTCTGTCATTTTTTATAGCAGGCTAACCAAAGTTGTAGCATACAAGAAATCAACAACAATAATATAAGCAAAGCAAATACTGGGATTTAACATTTTAAGTACAAGTAATAGATGTAGGAGGGACTTAGGTATACCAGGTTGAAATTTTGCCGAGAAGCTTTGAATTCCAGGTATTCTATTCCTTCTTGTTTTCTATTTCTTTGTGCTCTTGAGATGTTTAACGGACTGTTTTTATTGTTGATGATTTTCGTGGATACAAAGAAATTCGATTATCTCTATTGGCAACTAGGTTTTGTGTTATTCTTTATGAGTTCGGGATACAAAATTTTGTTTGATTTGTTGTCTGCTGTGAGCTTTCCATACAACCGGTGTTGTTGCTATGTCGAAGCTTATTCAACCAAATCCAGATGATCTTGGATATGTCGATTAATTTTAGTTGAGGAAATTGATGGTGCAAGGGTTACCATTATTAAAAAGGAAGAAGGTAGCAATTCTGTTTCAGTTGTTGTCTTGAGAGGAAGTACTGATAGTATACTTGATGATATTGAAAGAGCACTTGACGATGAAGTGAACAGTTACAAGGAATTGAGTTACAAGGAAAGAGCAGTTGATGATATTGAAAGAGCAGTTGATGATGAAGTGAACAGTTGATGATACTGAAACTGCTGCAACTGGTATTGTGTCTGAAACTGCTGCAACTGGAATTGAGTTACAACCAAGTTTAAGTTTGGGAAGTTAATTTTATTGATCAACACCTCTTTTTTTCAAGTTTCCCATTCAAATTACTACAGTTTGGTTCAAGCATTTATATTACCAACTCATTGCCTTTGCTTGTTAATATGCTTAGCTTGTATAATCCTATGAACTATGGTAATTGACACCTAAAATTAGAGGACATATCTCAAAGCATAAATATAAGAAGGTATTAATAGTTTAGACTATGCTAAGAATAAGAATGTTTATAAGAATAGCTACATACTGTTACTTATTTTCTGTTCTGGTATTTCTGGGATCAGGATGCCTTTATTCCATTCTCAAACCTCAATTCCTCACATGGTTGTGCCGACTAGCACTGATAGCCCTACTGTTACACCATCTATTTGTTTGAGTACACATATAGATATTAGGTGATAAAATACACATATTTAGTAGTTTTCCTATCCTGATTATTTAGGATAAAAAGCGTTTCCCCTTTTGGTTGAGATCAAGAAATTTTTGTGTTGTGGATAATTTACAATTTGCTGCTCTGCATGTTTAGGTCCTCACAAGATTCAAGGGATTGGTGCTGGCTTTGTCCCTGGTGTCTTGGACACTGGTCTTATTGACGAAGTCATTCAAGTAAGCTTAAACACTTGTGGATAATTGTTTTTAAAAAACAATCTTGTTAGCTAATCATTATATAATCAATAATCATCCTTTATACAATATAATGATGTATGAAATTAATTTTTTGGAAATTGTTTGGAAATGCAAATACAGTCTTATACAGTAGGAAGATTCACATGTCCATAGTTATTGCATCTGATTGTTGATGTTTTCTTGACCTTCTTATGCCCTCAATTCCTAGATATGTAATTCATTTTGCAGTTTATTGTTTTATATATTTGAAAGATACTGAAAATCTCATTATTTTGTAATAGTTGTCGATATTTAATGTGTTAACCTGAGATATGTATAATTTGGCAGGTATCAAGTAAAGAAGCAATAGAAACTGCAAAGCTTCTTGCACTTAAAGAAGGCCTATTTATAAGTTCTAGAGCTATATAGAAACAACTAAGAGTCAACATATTGATGTCCTTAATGTTTATTTTGCCGAACCTCTAGTGTAAATTTATAATTGGTAATTGGATGTGGAAAAGAAAAAACTGGTCATAGAATTCTTCTTTTTTCCAATTTTATGATTTACCAAACCTCTTTACTCTGGTATTATTGTAGGTGGGAATATCTTCTGGAGCTGCAGCCGCCGCTGCCATTAAGATTGCAAAAAGGCCAGAAAATGCTGGAAAGCTTATTGTTGTAGGTGTGAGGAGCAAGGGAATTGTTTATATTAGTGAAGTAAGCCTGAGCCACCACCAGAGGGTCGCTTGCCTGATGCCACTAAAGGTCAGTGGTTTGGATTTGTTATGTGAATTACTCTACATGATTGATTGTATATGTTTTATTCAGTATTTGATTCTTGATTATTGCAGGTTCCGACCATCTGAGGGATGTGTTTGGCAAAGCTATGGGGCTAAGTGATCAGGACATTGTTGCTCTATCTGGTGGTCACACTATTGTATGTCATAACTTTAAGCTTGCTCCTAGTTTTACTTTAGTATTTAATAAGCCATTAATATTGAGATTTGCATTATCATCTACATTGTGCAATTCAGGATGTGGTCGTTAATAGTACTACTATTAACGGGTCTGGAGTATCAAAAACACGATACTTCTAGTTGTATAATTCAGCAAACTTATGTAAGTGTTATATATAAAGATGTGTTATCAATGTTATGGTATTGACTGTTTTGGTTATGCTTAATGTAATTGGCAGGGAGCTGCACACAAGGAACGTTCTGGATTTGAGGGACCATGGACTTCTAATCCTCTCATTTTTGACAACTCATACTTCACGTAAGTCTTTTGAAACACTGTCTTTCATCCATGACGACACCTTTGATCTAGTTTTCAGTTCTCTTTATTGACAACATTATTGATAAATTTACAGTGAGTTGTTGACTGGTGAGAAGGATGGTCTTCTGCAGTTGCCAAGTGATAAGGCACTTTTGACTGACTCTGTATTCCGCCCTCTTGTTGAGAAATATGCTGCAGTAAGTATATTTCCGTAATACTATTCTATGTGAAATTATAATATCTACTGTAAAGTTAATGAAATATGCTGAGGTACAAATATTCCTGTCGAAGCTTGCTTTGGAAAAAAAATTTGGCCATTGATAATTGTTTCCATTTCAATCAAACCTGTCTGAGCCTGCTTATTGTTCAATTATGTGCAATACTGCTGACATTGAATATGTTTCTGTCTCAATTCACTCATGTTTTATCATGTTTCCAATTTAATTTGATTTCTTTAACGTTGATGAATGTTTGCAGCAAGCATTGAAAACTGGTGAATTGTTCCCCTCTCGTCATGGTTTGCCCTTCAATTGCTGATACAGCTAAACCACACACTTCTTCTTGTTCTCTGATTTTTCTAGAAAATCCTTAATGTAACTTCATGATGGTTCATCTATGATTTTCTCAAATTATGATGCTTCGTTCCATTGACAGTGTGCTATTAAACTTTCCGCCAATATTCCGCTTACGAAATGTTGAGCATATGATCACAAGTGAGTAGTTTCAGAAATAACATCACACGCAATTTCAGACTGTAGTAGCTAATAGTGTGCTTTTTGCAGGGCGGAAGTCTTCGACGGATCAAATTTGTTCATAACAACACGAATGACAATGATGGGGTCTCCTTGGGGTATTGTTGCTTACCGTCATGCTGATGTCCTGTACTTCTTATGGTGTCTTAAAAATGGCTTCAATCACATTGCTTGGGTGATCCCTTAAGTCGTACACGAAGGTATTGGATTCAAATGAGTTAGTATCTTGCAAGGTCATTTGGAATATTTTATATGAGTAATGTATTTTGTTTTAGAGCATAATTTTTTTGGTAGGTGTGAATGTGGTCGAAGAGTAGTTTATTTGAGTTAGAGCCGCCAATTTTACTCTTTGGCTCCCTGTGAAAGATGTTGAGCTAACTCTTTTGTACACAAATCTATATACACACAAAAATCAATTAAGCTTCATTCTTCCATGCATGCATATGGAGATTGCAACTGTATTCATAATAGTGCTCTTGATCTCATTCAATGCAGTTGCATGTAGTATTAGTATTAATGTTACAGTATCCAAAGATGTGAGAAGTGGAAATTATACAAGAGTTGGTGAAGCTATCAGGAATGCCCCGGACTTTAGTCAAAAACCTTACACAATTCAGGTTTAGCCGGCATTTATCAAGAGTACATTCTTATTCTATCCACTAAGATTAATATTCACCTTTTTGGAGATGGTCCTAACCACACTATCATTCTTGCCAACCAAAATGGTTCAACAATAGGTATGTTTTGTATAACTTCCTGCCTCATCAACTTTTTTCCATCTCTATCTTGCTCATTATTTTTATTCTCTACCAATACTTTATTTTATTTTATAAATCGAAAATCTCTGCTAAAAACATATGTATAAACTAGTTTCTCGTGTTTGAAAATAATTACACTAGACGATAAAGCACTCATAAAAAATTTAACAGAATTGTTCATAGCTGAATTTGAATTTAAAATTTCTAATGAAATCGAAAGAGATTTCTCATTATTTCATTTACAGTGCAGACATCCGAGGAGAAGGGTTCATGGCACAAAACATTGGATTTATTAACTCAGCAGGACTAGATGCAAGCGCTGCAGTCGCTGTTCGAAACGAGGCAAACAACAACATTTTCTTTCAATGTTCCATCCAAGGATTCCAAGACACCTTATGGGCTGTTTCCGGTAGACAATTCTACAAAAACTGTGATATCTACGGTACCGTCGACTTCATATACAGTAATGCCGCTGCTGTATTTCAAGACTGCATGATTTGCACACGCTATCGACAGTTTGTGACATTCACCGCTCAGTCACGTAAGAGTCCATACGAGAATACAAGTTTCACATTCCAACGTTGTAGTTTTACTATGTCACTTGAAGATGAGGAGAGAAAATCAGAGGTGCGTGCTACGTTAGGCCGGCCATTGAGAAACTATTCGATAGTGGTTATTTTGCAGTGTTACATTGATTCCATGGTAGATCCTAGAGGTTGGGAAGAGATTCCGGGGCAGGGCACTGATAATGTCACCTATGTGGAGTTTGAGAATGTTGGACCTGGGTCAAACACGGATGGTAGAGTGGAATGGCATGGTGTTAGAGTTCTTGGCAACCATAATCAAGCACTTGTTTTCACGGCTTCCTATTTCTTGGATGCTGACTCTTGGATTCCCACTAGAGGTGTTCCTTATGATAGTGAACTATAATATTTTTCTCTGTCTAAAACTTCTACTTTAAATTTTCTAAAACTTCTACTTTAAATTTTATGTTAACACTATGGTATTTTCGATTTTTGTTCAATCTCCCTGAAGATAGACTCCAAATTAATACATAGATACAATTCCTTATGTGTTTATTATGGCAGTGGTATATATAGTATAAATATATATGGTATTACATTTGTCATTATTATTTTATTTTCAAATATTTTAGCTGCTTAGTCATTATTATTTTATGAATTTTAATGTCGTAAAATGCAAATGCCATATATATATATATATATATATATATATATATATATATATATATATATATATATATATATATATATATATATATATATATATATATATATATATATATATATATATATATATATATATAATGATTTGGTGTAAAAAAAAAGTGTATTAGAATAGCGTTTTGAAGAGAGCGTGCTATAATAGCACTTTGTTAGAAAATGCTATCAAAATTAAAGCAATTTACCGGTATTTTAATAGCGCTTTGTTTGAAAGTGCTATCGAATATGTGGATTATAATAGCGCTTTTTTGAAAGTGCTATTAAATATGTGTCTTATAATAGCGCTTTATTTGAAAGCGCTATTAAATATGTGTACTATAATAGCGCTTTGTTTGAAAGTGCTATCAAAATTAAAGCAAATTACCGGTACTATAATAACGCTTTGAAAGCGCTATTAAAAATTTTGTTTTACAATAGCGGCTTGATTAATAGCGCTTTAAAGCGCTATTAAAAAGCAAAAAAAGCGCTATTATAAAACGTTTTTGTAGTAGTGCCCGTTTGCCCATTTTTTGTCGTTTTGAACTCTCCTTGGCTTCTGAAAATCGTTTCTGAATGTTATGACCATGAAAATGCTGGAGATATCCTGAACGATGTTTCCTGCTCTGAAAATAACATGTAAAACAAAATAAAAGTCGGCCGCTCGACCGCTGGGCAAAATAAATGTCGGAGTCTCTGACACTCGCCGTTTGATCCTTCGTTCTGAAAATGGAACTTGAGCCACAGACTTGCCTTGATCCCCTGTCAAAAATAAATGCTATGCAATGCAAATGCTAGAACAATGCAATGGAACGAAATCCAGGTAAAGAAAAGGTTGGGCAAATTTTAGGGTACAACAGATAGTTTGAGGTTGAAAAAGAGCAGAAGAAGAATCAGAGACCAATAAACCCACTCAGAAGAATCGATGATCATGAAGATGAAAACGAAGAGATGATCTCTCAAGGACCATACAAAATCTATTTTGTTTGATTTTAGGGGTTTTTTCTTCTGAAAATGTATTTAATTTAATTTTAGGATTCTCTGAAAGGAATTAAGAGAGAAACATGAAAAACAAAGTGGGAAATATTTAGCCTCAGCTCATTCGTGTCTATCAGATAAAATAAATATATTCAAAAAAATAAAAAAAAACGTTAGCCTCGGCTGATCTGTGTCTATCAGTTAAAATAAATATATTTGAAAAAAAATTAAAAACGTTAGCCTCGGCTCATCCGTGTCTAAAATTTTAAAAAAATAGAAAAACTTTGAAATGCGGTTTTTTGCGTTTAAGTAGCCTCGATATCGTCAAAGCTAGTTAGCCTCGGTGTCGGTGGTCAAGGCTAAGTTCGCAGCTTAAAATAGTTAGCATCGGCTAGACCGTGTCTAATATTTAAAAAAAATAATTCAAAGATTAAAAAATATCTAGCCTCGGCCTAGCCGTGTCTAATGAATTAAATAAAAAAAATTGTAAAAGAAAAACTTTAAAATGGCTTTTTTTGCGTTTGAATAGCCTCGGTTTTGTCAAGGCTATTTAGCATCGGTGTCGGTGGCCGAGGCTAAATTCGCAGCTAAAATGAAGTTTTCTAGTAGTGACCCTTAGGTCTTTCTTTTCACCTTCTAACCCTTAGCATATACTCTTAAGCAAAATAGCAAACATTAAAGCAAGAGGTTCATGTAGATTACTACAAAAGTTTATGGTGTTAATACCTTCCCTAAGCTTAACCAACCCCCGAACCCTAGATCTTTTCCCGCATTGTGTTTACAAATGCAAAATTAGGTTTTTCCTTTCTTTGGCCGTTCCTTCGGATAAATTAAAGACCGGTTATGAATCAAAGATTTGTGATTCAAATTAATTAGGTGCACTCAAATACTTACAATAACAAACATCTAATGTCATATCTAATGTCATTCTCACATAAAGTTCGCAAACAACAACAATAATTATAATGCAAATACACGACACACTATACTCCTCCTCCAATATGCATGTGGTACTTAGTTTTGGGGCTTCAGAGGTGTGTTACTGATTTCATCCATGTCTTAGGTTTCTCTTTAAACTGTGTCCCTCTCTGTACACGTGATTGCCTGTCGCACCTCGAAAAATAATAGTATTTCAAAAACACGACTCACGCGTTAAAGGCGCGGAAATGCAGTTCGACAGAGTCGCCATTGAAATTTTTTTATCCCAAAGAGATGGGAAAGGAAAATATCGAGAAAACCTTTTAAACGAAGGATAAGAGCGACGGTCGTTGCAACCACGTTCTGGGTTCGAAAGCCGGTTACACAAGGGGAACGTATGGTTTTGGTTTCTATTTATCATGTTGGGAGTGTTGCACCCTAAAATTTGCCCAACCTTATTCACTTGGTTTATGTTTCAATGTCATTAGCATTTGCATATAGAGTCATGTACATAGGTTACTCATCGGCATAGCATAAGCATAGCAAGTCATACAACAGGGGGACCAATCATTATTCTCATCTCTAGAGGCCTATCAAGAGGTTATTATCCTGATTCAATCTCATTCAAGTCATCAGAAAAGAATTTGAAAGCTATCAAGTCAATGGGTCAAGCAGTTCATCTATCTCCTGGCTGAGGGTATCTGGGGATCATCAAGGAAAGTATGAGCTGTGAATTGAAGGCACGGGGAGTATCTAGACATCTTGGAGGACTTAGAAAGTCATTTGGAGAAGGAGACAAGTCATTGGTGTGATCACAAGTATTGCAGTTGAAGACAGTCAACTAGGGTTTCATCTGGGTCAACTCTAGGTCAATTGACTGATTGAAAGGCATTAAGGGCTATTGGAGAGATGTGGGGTTCATAATTTGACATGGAGAATAAAGATATGTTGTTATGCTAAGAAGAAATCAAGAGAAATCAAGGAGAAGAGGAGGTTCTAAAATAGGGTTTCTAGGTAAAATTCCCTGGTTTAAGTCAAACTTCCAAGCAAAATAAGTCAAAATGCAAGCTTCAAATGGATCCTTGGCCAACATGAAACTTGTAGAGGATCTCAAGACCTTTAATTTTAGTGGTGGAATACATCAAGGAGATTTCTAGAACTCAAGTTATAGCTCTTGCAAGTTAGGGGTCACCAGATGGCACTGAAATTTGTTTGTGAAAGTTGACTGTCTTCTGACAAACTTTTGGCCCTCAAGGATAATTCAAATGGACTTTGAACAAGCAAGAGAGTTGTTCCTCATTGTCTCCCCTTTCCAAAAAGGTATGGTATGCCTTCATATGATTTAGGGAACTCTACTTATGGCTTGTGCAAGACAGGGGTATTTTGGTAATTTGGAATTACAGGTCATTTTTAGCCAATGCCCAAAACTCCTACAAGGAAGCTTCAAATGGAAAACTTCCCAACATCAAAGTTGCTCAAAATGGGATTTTAAGGCTAGATAAGATGTTGTGAGAGTTTGAAAATGCATGGAGCATGGATATTTTAAAATGGTCAAAATGGCTTGTAAATGGCTTATAAGTTGAAAAAGTTGGAATTGAATTTTGGTTTGAGAGATCTACAAATCCAAAATGGGGCATATGATAGATGATTTTGATTGGAAACATCATTTTGAGAACAATGGTTTAGCCACATTTTTGAGTTTAGGCTTAAAAATTGGAGTTTCTTTGTAAATTTGTTATTTGCACTTTAAGGCATCAAAAGGAAAGATGAGAGAATGCTACATAAAGGTTTGTAAGACCTTATTTTCATGTCATAATACCATATGAGGAGAATTTAAGTAAGATTGCATGGTTTATCATGAGATGGCATGAGATTCACTCAAGATGACAAATTCAAAATCTCATTACGTGATACATTCTAGAAACTTCATGGAAGGTTCTACAAACTTCCACACATTTCTATTCTCATCTATATAAGCCCTAGAGTGACTCCATGCATTGGTTGGTGATTCTAAAAGCTTGCATGCTACACTTTGATTCCTTCACTCCAAAATTGCATTTTCATTCCAAACTCCATTAAAACACCATCAATCACTACAATTTTGATCATCATCATCATCTATAATCAACATTGAGCATTTGGCAAAGGAAAGGCTCAAGAATTCGTGGCTGGATTATGAGATCTCCAACTTCACTCCAACTTGCATGAAGAGTTGAATAGGTTGATTCAAGAAGATAGAACAAGAACTACTGCAACCAGAGGCTTCAACATTCATCAAAGACCATACAAAGCAATTGGCAAGGTCTGAATTGGAGGAGAACCATCATCACCATCATCACTTGCAAGGTATGCATTTTCTCATGAAACTCTCTATTTATCCATAGTTCAAGCATGTTGTTAGGAGAAATCTAATAGAGACCAATTAGGGATGTTGTATGATGAGTTTAAGGGCTGTTTGTGAGGTTTGCTTCCATGGTGTCAATTCTTTAATGATCAAGAACTCACGATTTAGTGTACTATAATCTTAGGTATTAGGCTTAGGATAATCCCCATAAGATGTAGTACATGATAGGTTAATATGAGACCATTTGATTACCATGCAAACTAAGGTGCGAAAATGGTGACCACCCCTTGTAGCCTTCGTATTTCTTTCTTGAGGGAGAGTTAGAGAATTCTAGTACCATGGCTGTGTAGAGGGAGAAGAGTAGATGAGTTTTCATCTTTGGATCGTGAAAAATGGTGGAGAAATGAGAGAGTTAGAGAGGGTGGAAGTTGCTTGCATGAGTTCTTTTTTTTAGAAACCCTAAGTGTCCAAGGTAGAAGAGATAATCTCTACCATTGATTCATGTTGGGATATTTGGCTTTGTCCCTCAATCCAGCGGCCTAGATTTTATTAAACTTCAAAAATTCATAACTAAATGGAAAATGCATATTTTTAACTCATTCTTTTTTTAATATTTTCCTTAACATGTCTAGAAAATTAAAAAAATATAAAAATTGCATTTTATATTTTTTTCGCATTTTTTCCATATTTTACAAATAAATGCATATTTTGAAGGTTTTATTTCATACATGATCTTGTAGATTTTTGTTCTTACACTTAGAAATAGATTTTTTGCCCATTCTTTTTTGTGGTGATTAATATTAAATTGTAGTATTCCCAGAATTTATTACTAGATTTTTTAGAATAAAATTTGATTAGTTTAGATAATTGAACTTAGGATAGTTTAATTAGGGTTTTTAAGTAGTATACTTGAACTTCAACATTTCATTTTTGAAAATTCATAACAAATTAGAAATTGCATATTTTTAATTCATTCTTTTTACATATTTTTCTTTAGGATGTCTAGAAAATTATAAAAAATAAAAATTGCATTTTATTTTTTATTTGATATTTTTCCCATATTTTCTAAATAAATAACATTTTAATAGTTTCATTTCATGCATGATTTTGTTATTTTTTGTTCTATTAGATACTTTCATATTTTTTGTTCATTATTTTTAGGTTATGTAGGTTAGACATTAAACTTGTAGAAACAATTTAGTTCCCTTTTTTAGAAATTAAATTTAGGGGCTTAGTGTAGGTGTGAACAACATGAACAAACTAGGGTTTTAGGTGATGACTTAGGAGAATCAATTCATTTCCCTTAGGACTTAGGGTTTGAATAGTTTAGCTATGGGACTATAGGGGCTATGGGTAGTTATTAGATCCCCTTAGAAAAAGTCAGAATTCCCCTACTGCTATTAATACTCTGTGTATGTCTGATTGACTGGTGTGGTGTGCCCTCTGGGGATTATTGCTTGCTTGCTTGGGTATTGGGGTTGTCTGGGGACTTGGGAGAGCTGAAGACTTGAGGAGATAAAAGCCATTGAAGATCCAGAGATTGAAGATCAACTTCCAGAGTTGAAGAAGAGATTCTTGCTAGCAGATGCTGAGGAGATTAGGGTTTAGGAGCTAGGTAGAGCTCTAGATTAGAAAGCTTGTTTCTCAAACATGGATTGCCTTGTCTGCATCCATTCTTCTCTGTGATTCAGAGTCTCTCTAAGACACTCACCCCCTTCCTTTGGAAGGCTTGGTGATAGTGTCTAAGAGATAGAACTCTTGAGAGAAAATGTCTTTTGTGTTAGAAGCAGTCTGTTCACCACCTTTGGTAGTCAACTGATTGCTTAACACCCAATTCACTCTTGTGACTGATCCCTCATCCCGGAGTTTTGAACTTGAAGAAAAGCCATTGCAGATAGAAGACTGATGATCAAAGCCCTTACCTGAAGGCCATGAAGATAGAGACTGCTGCTGACTGAAGCTTGTAGCTGATTGGAGATGACTTGAAACCAGATGTTGATTCAGAGCTGCTGATGTTGTTTCTTTTGCTGTTGTATTTCATTGCTGATGTATTGATTGGTTTTCCTGGCTGTATTGTTTGCTGTTTACCCTGCTGGGTTGAAAGTGAAGCCTGTTCACTTTTGCCTATTGTTTTCCAGGTTCGAGGTTGAGTGGGACTCCCTTGCCTCGCTTGTACTATTGCATCCATGCATTTTACTGCTTTACTGTATATATCTGGTATTGTTTCTGTTTCTGCCTATCCCGTAGGATCTCTGTTTCTCTCTGTGCAAGAGAGGAGCATGATAGACACTAGGTCTTAACCCATGCATGATAACATTAGGTTAGTTTGATTCCCTTCGCAACCGTAGGTTAGAGTTCTGTCTCTTTCTTTCTCAAAACAAACAGAAAAACACCATAAAGATTTTAAACACAATAAAAGACACTTCTTTCGTAAAAGAATGTGAACTCATCAAAACGTTATTTTTGTCCGCTTGGACCGCTAATCAGAAAACCTTTTTTCAGAAAGAATAAAATCAACCAAGACAAGCTTGTGTCGTACGTGGCCCGAACTACGTTTGCTCTGATCTTTCATGTTGTATGAAAGTACGTAGGCATAGGATGCGATATCCTAGCGAGCAACCTTCCCCTCCTTTCCCGTAGGTAGGCGAACTACGTTGACTCTGATTTCTCGTTCCAGACGGGAATACGTAGGCATAAAGTGCGATACTTTGCCGAGTCATTTTTATTTTCATTTTATTTTCTTTTTCACCCTTGACCTATAGTTTAGATAGAATAACAATCCATACCCGAAAACAAGCGTGGATCCCATCGAGTACGATGGACGTGAGGGGTGCTAATACCTTCCCCTTGCGTAACCGACTCCCGAACCCAGGTTTTGGTTGCGATGACCATACCTTTCCCGTGTTGTGCGAGGTTTACTCTGAGCGTTTCCTTTCCCTCCCGTGGGATAAATAACGCACGGTGGCGACTCTTCTGTTCAGCCGGCGCCGATTTTCGCAGTAGCGACAGCTGGCGACTCTGCTGGGGAACCAACGTCCCCTGGCTGCTAAGGACTGCGATGGTTCTTATGCATTTGGGATCCAACGTCCCTTGAGAGAGTCAATCCTAATGCTTGTTTTCCCGTCGAGGATTTTGTATGGAGTTATTTTATATTTCTAACCTTGTATTTTCAGCTTTATATATTGATTATTGTTGATGTATCTGGGGTGTGACGGGTGTTCTGATATTGAGAGATAAGCCGGACCTGGGCTTGAGTGCACCTAGAATTAGAGTAGAAATTAGTGGGTGCCCGCTTGCTTTGCTTGCTTTGGTGTCCCATGAAATCTACACTCAGACGAGGTTCCTCTGGTTGGCCTCCTGCCCCTTCCTTTGGTTGGCGTGGGTTGCTGGTTAGTTGGATTGTCGACTCTGGGGACCGATCATTTGGAAGTTGGCTAAGTGAGACCTCTTCAGGAATTGATGATGCCACTCCTTCTGGGAATCGTATCATCAACCCTGAAAGTCTGTGACGCCGACGACCGCATAGGATGCCTTACCTTGTGCCAGTTATAGGGCCACCCACCTGTGAGGGGATTCAGGGTTATGCAGGTAACTAGACCTTCAGACCACCGGTTTGTTTCTTGATCAGGATCTTGGATATTTATGGAGGGTTCTAAGGTCTGTCAGAGACCAGTTGGTGTGTTCCGAGGTCTGTCAGAGACTATTTGGAGATGTGTTCTGAGGTCTGTCAGAGACCAGTGGGGGATATGATCTGAGGTCTGCCAGAGACCATTCAGGTTATGATTATGGGGTCTATCAAAGACCAATATTGGAGCTTTGTTTGAGGTATATCTGAGACCAGGGCTTGAGGACTTCTGGATGGTCTATCTGAGACCTTTCTTGATTGGGTTCAGGCTATTCAGCTACAGCTTTGGTCCCTGTTGCATGTTACTTGCATTGCATCACTGCATATCCATTACCATTTGCATTTCACTAACGTGTGTCTGTGCTCCAGGTGCATTTGCATTTCCCTAGTTCTAGTGCCCAGACTTCTGAGTATTTGATCATGACTAGCTTAAGAAGAACGGTTGCTTACAAATTGCCTACGCCTGATGTTGTTCCTCTACTTGGGTTGATCTCTCTTGCTGATGAGGGTGTTCGTAGGAGCTTCCGGATGAGCTATGGTAGATTATTGAGATTGGTGTGCAAACCTACAGAGGTAGAGTTAGATGGGCTGTATGCTCTGATGCAATTCTACGACCCTGCTTTGAGATGCTTTACGTTCTCTGACTTTATTATGGGACCAACCTTGGAGGAATACGCTGAGTATGTTGAGCTGCCCGTGCAGAACCAGGTTCCATTCATTCATTATGACGCCAAGCCCAAGCCGGAGGACTTGGCAAAAGCTTTGCATATTGATGCTTCTGAACTGGTGACTACTGTTTCCCGTGGAGTTCCAGGCTTCTCATTTCAGTTCTTAGTTGGTAAAGCCCAGGAGTACGCCAAGAGCGGGTGCTGGGTTGCTTTCAATGCTGTGTTGGCTTTGTGCATTTATGGCATAGTTTTGTTTCCCAGCATACCGGATTTTGTGGACTTTGATGCTTTCTACTTGTTTGCCGCTGGTAATCCTGTACCTACCTTACTCGGAGATCTCTACCACTCGCTGCATTACAAGAATGAGAAGGGAAGAGGGAAGAATGTTCATCTGTGTGTGCCCTTGTTGAGTATGTGGTTTGAGAGTCACCTTCCTAAGAGAAGATCTGTTGCAGAGACTACAGTTACAGCTGGTTGGCCAGAGCGCCTGATGAGGCTATCGTCGGAAGATATGGAGTGGTTTGATCGAGACCTGTTGGGATCTGAGCTCATCTTCAGTTGTTCTGGGTACCCTAATGTGCCGTTGATAGGAAGAAAAGGGTGTATCAAGTACAACCCTTCTCTATTCATTCGCCAGTTCGGATATACACTGAAGAATCCACCTCAGGAGGAAGAAGTACAGGAATCTCTGTACTTCACAGGTGATTTGAAGGGAGAATTGCTAGCTGAGTTGCAACACGCCTGGACACGTATTAACCGCAAGGGGAAACCACTGTTAGGTAAGAACGATTGCCAGGCCTATGCACCTTACAGGGTTTGGATCCAGGAAAGAGCAAGTCAGTTATTAATTCCATTTCCAGATGTACCAATCCTTGTTCCTATTCCGGTAGCGGAGCCAACTACTGTTTCTAGGGAAGTCTATGAGCAAATTGTGAGAGAAAAAGAAGCCTTGATGAAGATCAACGAAGGGTTAGAGCAAGAGCTAGCTCAAGTACGCAGTGAGAAAAACAAGGCCGTATATGCTTTCCAACAACAGATCGAGCTGTTAAACAGGTTAGGGGCTGAGTTGACCGAGGAAAAGAAAAAGCGCGAACGTCTGGGGCAAGAGTTCAGAAGCTCCCATGACGTGCTGGAAGCCAAAAAGAAAGCGCTTGACGCGACACATCGAGAAATCTCCTCTTGCAATAAGACTTGGAACGCTACGCTCACCAACAACAAGAAGAGGGAAGATAAGCTGAAGCAGCAAATCTCCGACCTCGAAGAGAAGTTGAAGTCTAGCATCAAGAAGTGTGAGGAAGAAGTGATGACCCGGTATAGTGTCCAGAATGCACTGAACAAGGCAATCAAATGCAAAGATGAAGTTGTGTCCCAAAAGCGAAAACTAGAAGATTGCTTCGGAGAAGCGACATGGGAAGAAACTGCTGGAGACGTGTGTCGTGTTCTTAAGAGAAGAAACCAGCTGGTTGAAGGACTGCTCACCCGACCAGGTCACCCAGAGACCAAGAAGTTGATAGAAGAGTACCGGGCCTTTGAGAGCATTTGATTATTTCCCGTATTCGCCTGTATGCTTTATTTGCATAGTGCTGACCATCACAAGGATTGTTGGAGGAGGTCATGCCTTCTCGTTGTACTCAGTGATATTGTACTCTGGGCTTATTGATTTTCCCTGCAATATATGAGGCTTTCTATGATTCGGCTCCGATATTCCTATTGTCAACACTGTCACTGCACTGGCACCTTCACACTAGAACTGGGGGAATGAATCACCCTAATGCACAGGCACACACATTGCATTGCATTCATATTCATATTGCATTACAGGTAATTATTAAACTGTAGCTCATCTCCTGTATCTCTCAGGTCCCCCAGGATTATCGACCAAAGAATTCCCTGGCATTCAACTAGGAGCAGCAGCAAGGAAGTCATGAGTCAGGATCCGACTGAGATGCAAGAGGTGCACGACAACATAATGCGGCTCATACAGGTAATGGAAGCCATGGCCGAGAGTCAGAAACAGTTGCAGAACATGGTGCAGCCTCTGATTGCGCGGGCTGATGATAGGGCTGCCGACTTTGCTCAGCTAGAGAATCAAGGTTTTCTCCCAGGCCGCATACGCCAACTTGTGGGGGTAGCCATCAAACAGGTTCAAGCAGAATTAACGGATGTTCGAGGCCAGCTGGGGCAGTTCACGAAAGATATGCAAGAGTTGCACTCGAATCAAGAGACGCTAGAAGAAGAGAACTGTCGACTGAAGGCACAGATAGGGTTGATGGCTGAAGTATTAAGGAACGTACTCAGGAGAGAAGGAGGGCAAATGTCGGAAGACGCGGCTGGCTTATCTGTTCCTCAGGGGTCTGAAGAACCATTACCCACGCAGGATAGGCTTAAGAGACCCTCTCCACGGTTCGAAGCTCAAGAGTCTCCTCGTCAGCAGTCGCAATTGATTTTGCAGGATAACTCAAGGAGGTGTGGTAAGAGAATGAGGTTTTCTAACAGAGTATTTGATAAGATCCCTGTGGATTATGATCAGCTGGTGCAACTCTTGTTCCAACTTCAACTGGCTGAGCCCCGCATTTTGGTTCCACTGACAGGGCAGCCACCACCAGACTATGACCTGAACGCCCATTGTGCCTTCCACTCCGGAGCACCGGGGCATAACATTGCAAACTGCAAAGCTTTTAAGCATAAGATTCAAGATTTGCTGGATGAGAAAATAATTGAGTTTGTACCGGGGGGCATAAAAGTTGCAGGGACTGATATTCCCATTTCTCCGCCAGAGGTTGCAGATGAATCGAGGTATATCCCAGAGCCACTGGAAGCTAAGTCTCCATGTCCACAACAGTTGCCGATGCCAGGGTTGAACTTAAGGATGATAACGCGTGAGCCCAAGGAATCGCCCGAGCAAAGCCAGCAGCATACAAGATGCCAGTATACGACTCAGCAAAGAATTCGGGGAAAGAAGCCGAGGAGGGTGTTTGAGAAGCCTCCCTTAACGTACGCAGATTTGTTACAGACACTACTAAGATTGAACTTGGTGGAGAAAAGAACTCTGGCGCCAATAACCGGCACTCTGCCGGATGGCTATGATGCGAGCAGGCACTGTGAATTCCACTCCGGGGCTCCCGAACATGATATTGAAGGTTGCCACGCGTTCAAGCATAATGTCCAAGATTTAATCGACAGCAGGGTCATTAATTTCTCTGACATGGTTCCCAAGGCGGTGCAAGGCCATCGACAAGCGAAAACCGGGGTGATGAAAAAGTTTCCCAGATTTGATCGGGCCGGTGAAAGAAGATCGAGACAGCAGTAGACTACCCCTGATGATAGCTTCTGAGGATGGTTGACTCGCCAATAAGTCAGAGTGCGGGAAGTCCAGCTCCGAGACGCCGACATTTTTCATGTTATCTTGTTCATGTCTTCACATTTGTAGTTTCTTTTCTGTGTAATTGCAAATTTCGCTCTTAAAACTTGTTGTTTTTCAATTGATATTAATAAACGAAATGAATATGCATGTTTTGAATTAATCCAGTCGTGTTCACTCTTTGTTTTTCTTTAATGCTTAATGCTTGTTTTAGCAGGAATCTGGGGAGGATGACGAAAACAGATGACGAATAATATTCCGATCATATGCTTTTGGATAAAGAACCTGTTGATGAGATACAGGCATTGTTTCAATCCATAAACACCGGAGATATAAGGAAGATAATCCTTTGATAACCCCTTTGAGCCAGTAGTAGAAGTTTCTTTTGAAAATGAAAAAAAACCTAAATCTCAACCCGGGGCAGGGTAGGCGTCAGTTAGTTCGGCCAAGCGTTCGAATCGTGAAAGGAGTGTCCGGTTGAGGATAAATCACACTTGTATAGGTCGTGCCTAAAGAACCGCAATGGTTAAACCGTGCCGACAAAGAGTGAAACAGTCACATTACCCCACAAGAAGTCAGACAAACCAGTGTCACACGACTTGTTCAAAAAAAAAAGAGAGAACGAAAAGCAAAAAGAATCAAAAGCCCGCTAAGTCAAAACTTGAAAACAAGCGACTTAAGCAAAAATTAGGGCATCCCGCTGGACTGGAAAATCAAAAGAATCTCAAAAGATACTCAGTCCAGGCAAAAGTTAGGGAATGAACAAGAAAAAAAAAAACAAAACAAAAGACGGAAAGGATTGTCAAAGAAAAAGAAAAATCCTCGAAAGGGACAAAAGTCGTGTGATTCTGGGTACCCAAAGACGAAAAGCAAATGACTGTCACTCAAAAACAAAAAATGTGTGGTATCCTGAACCATCACTCCTATCATTCCACCTCTAATAGGTGAACGCTGAAGTCAGATTAGCTGAACATAGGATTGGAGAACATCACGAAGAATGGGTGGGTCGAAATAAATTTTGAGCCTATATCTTTCCTTGTTAACCGTGAACCTGACCACGTTACAACCCGAAAAAGTCCTAATTGAAACAGGTTTTGTCCGAGGGCATACGTCAGTAAAGATCTCGTCGATTCTGACTCCTAAAAGGGTTCCTCTTACCAGCTTTCATATTGACATTTTGATAATTGATTCATTACATGTCACAAAATTTTTTAGTGAACAGACTTGGATTTTGAAACTGTCATATGCATTGCGTTTAATATATCTTTTATGCAGAACAACTTGTGTTACCTGCGAGTAAGCGCATGCCGACAGGAAAGATTCCTACAGTGGAAGGTATGATCAGGATAAAATGCAGAATGGCCAAATATTTCGTGAACTGGGGCAAGCTATACTGATTAATTCAGGTAGAGTCGGTCATCCTAGAAGCAGTAAATCCGGGGCAGTCAGGTCAAGATTTGGCAAATCTCTCATAGCTATGGGCAGTGCTCCACGACACAGTCGATCAGAGACAAAAGATTGTTGCGAGACCGGGGCATGTCACCCTAGAAGCACGAAAGTTATGTTCTTGAAACACCCCTTCGAGGTCCGAAATGTAGAAGCAGTCCATGTCTGGTTGTCAGGATACAAAGACTGTAGGGTCCATTCCAAAACTGTTGTAGATTCAGGGGCAAGCTGGGCATGTTAGTATCCCCGAAGCGGAGTTCTCTCCTTTCAGCAAGTGTTCTTTCCTCCCAGTAGAACTCGAAGATTAAGACTCTCCCCAGCAGAGTTGGCATTTATTTTGTCAGGGATACTGTGTAATATCAGTTCACTCTCCAGCAGAAATCCAATCGTACTGTGCACATCTGCTATTCCCCAGCAGAGTTATATTCCCCAGCAGGATGCTACTTCAACAAGGTGTTTGGTTTAAGTTCCTAATTTCCCAGCTGAGTCGACTTCACTCTTACAGCATTAATTTTGCTGGAATAATTCTGTAGCACCTGGCTATCCCCAGCGGAGTTGGCATTATCTTCAGCATTTATTTTGCTGAAGCGGTTCCTGTATCCCAGCAGGTGGGGAGAGCACTTGCTCAAATGAACTACCAAACACTCAAGATCTCGGCATGAGATATTCAATGATAATGTCAGTTTCGGCAGTATTCCCCACAGAGTTACCAGGATAAGTCTCTCTTTATTCCCAAGCAGAGTTATTTGTCATCAAAAGGTTTCATGAACCAGAATTTCAGAAGTAACCTCCGGGCATCAGAACAGGCGTCCGGTAGTTTGGTTTTCAAATATCCCCAGTAGAGTCCGCCTCAAAGTCGCTGTCACGTCAGTGCTAAGAAGTTTGTGGGTTGGGATCAATGGAGAACTAAGTCCTGACGTGGACAAGATTTATTTTCTCAGCAGAAAAGGTGTAGTCCTTACGTGGACAAATCAAGACGAGATCAGGGTCCTGACGTGGACAAATCAAATGAAGATGTGAGTCCTGACGTGGACGAGTTATTTCCCCAGCAGGTCGAAAGTGCATGAATCTTGACGTGGACAAAGTTTATTTCCTCGGCAAGTCGACATGTGAGTCCTTACGTGGACAAATCAAAAGAAAATGCGTTTCCTTACGTGGAAAGAAGTTAATTCCTTACGTGGAAAGAAAATGGGCTTCCTTACGTGGAAAAGAAGTTGAGTCCTAACGTGGACGGTGTTATTCCTTACGTGGAAAGAGTGAAATCCTCACGTGGACAGATAAAGATGGAGATTCCTTACGTGGAAAGATTTGAGTCCTCACGCGGACATATCAAGATTGATTCCTGACGTGGAAAGATTAGAGTCCTTACGCGGACATATCAAGAGGAGATTCCTAACGTGGAAAGAAGGTAGATTCCTTACGTGGAAAGTTTAGTCCTGACGTGGACAGATTCAGATCAAGATCATTCCTTACGTGGAAAGATTGGAGTCCTTACGTGGACAGATTAAGATGGTGTTCCTGACGTGGAAAGGTGGGTCCTAACGTGGACGATGTTCTCCTTACGTGGAAAGACAATGTTTCCTTACGTGGAAAGAAGATGGTTTCCTTACGTGGAAAGACGAATTTATTCCTTACGTGGAAAGAAGTTGGTATTCCTTACGTGGAAAGATTGAGTCCTTACGCGGACATATCGAGATGGATTCCTTACGGGGAGACAAGTGCATTCCTAACGTGGAGAGTTTAGTCCTGACGTGGACGGAAAGAAGAAACGGTATTCCTTACGTGGAAAGAAGAAGCATTCCTAACGTGGAAAGAAAGATTGATATAGTATTCCTCACGTGGAAAGATTGGGGTTCCTTACGTGGAAAATTTGTGATTCCTAACGTGGAAAAAGAAAGAGTCCTTACGTGGACAAAGCAAAAGAAGACGTATTCCTTACGTGGAAGAGTTTGACAAAGCAGAGAAAAGTCACCCCTGACGGGGAAAAGCGATGTATTCCTTACGTGGAAAGGTGAGTCCTAACGTGGACAGTATTATTCCTAACGTGGAACGGTTATTCCTTACGTGGAAAGGTGAGTCCTAACATGGACGGTGGTATTCCTAACGTGGACGATTTATCTCTGACGAGAAGGCAGACGAGCCGTCCCCAGCAAAGTTGTTAAAGTTTTTTCCGAGTTGACAGCAGATAGAGTCCTGACGTGGACAAGCAAAGGACGAAGTTTCCGATAATTCAATCTTTTTCAGGATGATGAGAAGAATCCCCAGCACGGTCGCACGAGATCAGTGGGTTGCCGTAACAGTTAAATTCAGCTGATGAATGTCGTTCCCCAAGCAGTGGCGCAGTTTATTTCTGCGGTTGGCAAATTTCTGGGTTCCTAGTATTCAACCGTCTCGTACCGCGAATGTCTGAAGGCTCCGGGCTCTTCACCCAATCGGGTCCAAGCCGCTTGAATAGGGGCAGCTGTTGCACCCTAAAATTTGCCCAACCTTATTCACTTGGTTTATGTTTCAATGTCATTAGCATTTGCATATAGAGTCATGTACATAGGTTACTCATCGGCATAGCATAAGCATAGCAAGTCATACAACAGGGGGACCAATCATTATTCTCATCTCTAGAGGCCTATCAAGAGGTTATTATCCTGATTCAATCTCATTCAAGTCATCAGAAAAGAATTTGAAAGCTATCAAGTCAATGGGTCAAGCAGTTCATCTATCTCCTGGCTGAGGGTATCTGGGGATCATCAAGGAAAGTATGAGCTGTGAATTGAAGGCACGGGGAGTATCTAGACATCTTGGAGGACTTAGAAAGTCATTTGGAGAAGGAGACAAGTCATTGGTGTGATCACAAGTATTGCAGTTGAAGACAGTCAACTAGGGTTTCATCTGGGTCAACTCTAGGTCAATTGACTGATTGAAAGGCATTAAGGGCTATTGGAGAGATGTGGGGTTCATAATTTGACATGGAGAATAAAGATATGTTGTTATGCTAAGAAGAAATCAAGAGAAATCAAGGAGAAGAGGAGGTTCTAAATTAGGGTTTCTAGGTAAAATTCCCTGGTTTAAGTCAAACTTCCAAGCAAAATAAGTCAAAATGCAAGCTTCAAATGGATCCTTGGCCAACATGAAACTTGTAGAGGATCTCAAGACCTTTAATTTGAGTGGTGGAAGACATCAAGGAGATTTCTAGAACTCAAGTTATAGCTCTTGCAAGTTAGGGGTCACCAGATGGCACTGAAATTTGTTTGTGAAAGTTGACTGTCTTCTGACAAACTTTTGGCCCTCAAGGATAATTCAAATGGACTTTGAACAAGCAAGAGAGTTGTTCCTCATTGTCTCCCCTTTCCAAAAAGGTATGGTATGCCTTCATATGATTTAGGGAACTCTACTTATGGCTTGTGCAAGACAGGGGTATTTTGGTAATTTGGAATTACAGGTCATTTTTAGCCAATGCCCAAAACTCCTACAAGGAAGCTTCAAATGGAAAACTTCCCAACATCAAAGTTGCTCAAAATGGGATTTTAAGGCTAGATAAGATGTTGTGAGAGTTTGAAAATGCATGGAGCATGGATATTTTAAAATGGTCAAAATGGCTTGTAAATGGCTTATAAGTTGAAAAAGTTGGAATTGAATTTTGGTTTGAGAGATCTACAAATCCAAAATGGGGCATATGATAGATGATTTTGATTGGAAACATCATTTTGAGAACAATGGTTTAGCCACATTTTTGAGTTTAGGCTTAAAAATTAGAGTTTCTTTGTAAATTTGTTATTTGCACTTTAAGGCATCAAAAGGAAAGATGAGAGAATGCTACATAAAGGTTTGTAAGACCTTATTTTCATGTCATAATACCATATGAGGAGAATTTAAGTAAGATTTCATGGTTTATCATGAGATGGCATGAGATTCACTCAAGATGACAAATTCAAAATCTCATTACGTGATACATTCTAGAAACTTCATGGAAGGTTCTACAAACTTCCACACATTTCTATTCTCATCTATATAAGCCCTAGAGTGACTCCATGCATTGGTTGGTGATTCTAAAAGCTTGCATGCTACACTTTGATTCCTTCACTCCAAAATTGCATTTTCATTCCAAACTCCATTAAAACACCATCAATCACTACAATTTTGATCATCATCATCATCTATAATCAACATTGAGCATTTGGCAAAGGAAAGGCTCAAGAATTCGTGGCTGGATTATGAGATCTCCAACTTCACTCCAACTTGCATGAAGAGTTGAATAGGTTGATTCAAGAAGATAGAACAAGAACTACTGCAACCAGAGGCTTCAACATTCATCAAAGACCATACAAAGCAATTGGCAAGGTCTGAATTGGAGGAGAACCATCATCACCATCATCACTTGCAAGGTATGCATTTTCTCATGAAACTCTCTATTTATCCATAGTTCAAGCATGTTGTTAGGAGAAATCTAATAGAGACCAATTAGGGATGTTGTATGATGAGTTTAAGGGCTGTTTGTGAGGTTTGCTTCCATGGTGTCAATTCTTTAATGATCAAGAACTCACGATTTAGTGTACTATAATCTTAGGTATTAGGCTTAGGATAATCCCCATAAGATGTAGTACATGATAGGTTAATATGAGACCATTTGATTACCATGCAAACTAAGGTGCGAAAATGGTGACCACCCCTTGTAGCCTTCGTATTTCTTTCTTGAGGGAGAGTTAGAGAATTCTAGTACCATGGCTGTGTAGAGGGAGAAGAGTAGATGAGTTTTCATCTTTGGATCGTGAAAAATGGTGGAGAAATGAGAGAGTTAGAGAGGGTGGAAGTTGCTTGCATGAGTTCTTTTTTTTAGAAACCCTAAGTGTCCAAGGTAGAAGAGATAATCTCTACCATTGATTCATGTTGGGATATTTGACTTTGTCCCTCAATCCAGCGGCCTAGATTTTATTAAACTTCAAAAATTCATAACTAAATGGAAAATGCATATTTTTAACTCATTCTTTTTTTAATATTTTCCTTAACATGTCTAGAAAATTAAAAAAATATAAAAATTGCATTTTATATTTTTTTCGCATTTTTTCCATATTTTACAAATAAATGCATATTTTGAAGGTTTTATTTCATACATGATCTTGTAGATTTTTGTTCTTACACTTAGAAATAGATTTTTTGCCCATTCTTTTTTGTGGTGATTAATATTAAATTGTAGTATTCCCAGAATTTATTACTAGATTTTTTAGAATAAAATTTGATTAGTTTAGATAATTGAACTTAGGATAGTTTAATTAGGGTTTTTAAGTAGTATACTTGAACTTCAACATTTCATTTTTGAAAATTCATAACAAATTAGAAATTGCATATTTTTAATTCATTCTTTTTACATATTTTTCTTTAGGATGTCTAGAAAATTATAAAAAATAAAAATTGCATTTTATTTTTTATTTGATATTTTTCCCATATTTTCTAAATAAATAACATTTTAATAGTTTCATTTCATGCATGATTTTGTTATTTTTTGTTCTATTAGATACTTTCATATTTTTTGTTCATTATTTTTAGGTTATGTAGGTTAGACATTAAACTTGTAGAAACAATTTAGTTCCCTTTTTTAGAAATTAAATTTAGGGGCTTAGTGTAGGTGTGAACAACATGAACAAACTAGGGTTTTAGGTGATGACTTAGGAGAATCAATTCATTTCCCTTAGGACTTAGGGTTTGAATAGTTTAGCTATGGGACTATAGGGGCTATGGGTAGTTATTAGATCCCCTTAGAAAAAGTCAGAATTCCCCTACTGCTATTAATACTCTGTGTATGTCTGATTGACTGGTGTGGTGTGCTCTCTGGGGATTATTGCTTGCTTGCTTGGGTATTGGGGTTGTCTGGGGACTTGGGAGAGCTGAAGACTTGAGGAGATAAAAGCCATTGAAGATCCAGAGATTGAAGATCAACTTCCAGAGTTGAAGAAGAGATTCTTGCTAGCAGATGCTGAGGAGATTAGGGTTTAGGAGCTAGGTAGAGCTCTAGATTAGAAAGCTTGTTTCTCAAACATGGATTGCCTTGTCTGCATCCATTCTTCTCTGTGATTCAGAGTCTCTCTAAGACACTCACCCCCTTCCTTTGGAAGGCTTGGTGATAGTGTCTAAGAGATAGAACTCTTGAGAGAAAATGTCTTTTGTGTTAGAAGCAGTCTGTTCACCACCTTTGGTAGTCAACTGATTGCTTAACACCCAATTCACTCTTGTGACTGATCCCTCATCCCGGAGTTTTGAACTTGAAGAAAAGCCATTGCAGATAGAAGACTGATGATCAAAGCCCTTACCTGAAGGCCATGAAGATAGAGACTGCTGCTGACTGAAGCTTGTAGCTGATTGGAGATGACTTGAAACCAGATGTTGATTCAGAGCTGCTGATGTTGTTTCTTTTGCTGTTGTATTTCATTGCTGATGTATTGATTGGTTTTCCTGGCTGTATTGTTTGCTGTTTACCCTGCTGGGTTGAAAGTGAAGCCTGTTCACTTTTGCCTATTGTTTTCCAGGTTCGAGGTTGAGTGGGACTCCCTTGCCTCGCTTGTACTGTTGCATCCATGCATTTTACTGCTTTACTGTATATATCTGGTATTGTTTCTGTTTCTGCCTATCCCGTAGGATCTCTGTTTCTCTCTGTGCAAGAGAGGAGCATGATAGACACTAGGTCTTAACCCATGCATGATAACATTAGGTTAGTTTGATTCCCTTCGCAACCGTAGGTTAGAGTTCTGTCTCTTTCTTTCTCAAAATAAACAGAAAAACACCATAAAGATTTTAAACACAATAAAAGACACTTCTTTCGTAAAAGAATGTGAACTCATCAAAACGTCATTTTTGTCCGCTTGGACCGCTAATCAGAAAACCTTTTTTCAGAAAGAATAAAATCAACCAAGACAAGCTTGTGTCGTACGTGGCCCGAACTACGTTTGCTCTGATCTTTCATGTTGTATGAAAGTACGTAGGCATAGGATGCGATATCCTAGCGAGCAACCTTCCCCTCCTTTCCCGTAGGTAGGCGAACTACGTTGACTCTGATTTCTCGTTCCAGACGGGAATACGTAGGCATAAAGTGCGATACTTTGCCGAGTCATTTTTATTTTCATTTTATTTTCTTTTTCACCCTTGACCTATAGTTTAGATAGAATAACAATCCATACCCGAAAACAAGCGTGGATCCCATCGAGTACGATGGACGTGAGGGGTGCTAATACCTTCCCCTTGCGTAACCGACTCCCGAACCCAGGTTTTGGTTGCGATGACCATACCTTTCCCGTGTTGTGCGAGGTTTACTCTGAGCGTTTCCTTTCCCTCCCGTGGGATAAATAACGCACGGTGGCGACTCTTCTGTTCAGCCGGCGCCGATTTTCGCAGTAGCGACAGGGAGTATGGTTTTGATAGCCTATTTTGTTGAAAGGAATGTATGGTTGTGGTTTATGGTTTCTATTTATCATGTTGGGAGTATGGTTTTGATAGCCTATTTTGTTGAAAGGAATGAAGTGTCAACAAAGACGGAAAAGATTAAGATCGATATAAAATTTAGGCTTAACAATGAAATAAATAAAAGATTAAGGAGGTATATATAGTTATAGGTTCTTTTAATAGGTTTGACGGTTTAAAAAACTAAATCTAAGATCCGAACCAAAACACTTCAGTTTTTATTGGTTTGGTTCAATTTTTAAACCAAACCAAAAACAATCGATTTATTTTTTGTTTGATTTGATTAAGATAGGCGATTTTTCCTGATTTACTTGCACCCTTAATCCAGATCATTCGAAACGGTGTTGGTGAATTGTAAATGCCACCTATAAGTTAACATGAAAAATCTAGAAGGAAAGTAATTGATAGAATCTTCATTTATTAATAATAATCATTGAGAACAAAAGAAGTACAAAGAGAATTTTATGGGCTAAATAATAAAAAACACGACATAAAAAAGGAATTATATATATATATATATATATATATATATATATATATATATATATATATATATATATATATATATATATATATATATATATATATATATATATATATATATATATATATATATATATATATATATATATATATATATATATATATATATATATATATATATATATATAATCAGATCCACCTAAATAAACTCAAAAGGTTCAATTACAATTTAACTTCAAATTGATTTGCTTTTATTATAGCAACTAGTACTTAATTTGATAGTTACCAACACTCAAAGAACTTAATATCAACACCAATTCGGAAATAAGCTTCGCCTTCAAATGCATCAGTGGTAACAACAGCAATTCCTCTATGCATAAAGAAATCTCCAGTACCACCAGTGACAGAAATATCTCTAGTTTTGGCGACAATGGGGTCAGCACCAGCAAAAGTAATGGTTCCTTGATGATGAGTGGTATTAAGAACAAATGTGAAACTAAGCCAAGAAGTGTACGTGTTTTTGGCATAAATATAAAAACCTTGTGCTCTTCCAACTAGTTTTGAATAAAGGCTATGGTTTAATGTGATAGGGTCATCAAAAACTATTATGTTACCAAAGTGGGATTGAGGTGCCAATTTAGTTAAACTAGCACCTTCTGGAGCTGCTACTATGGCTGATGTTGCATTTGCTGCATTGTTTCCAGTGTAAAGTATGTCATGAAAATAGAGGACTAGGCTTTTGCATGGTTTATGTGGCTTTCTCTTGTTTGAAATGGCTGAAGTTAAAGCAAAGAGCATCACAAAAACAAATAGGAATGGAAGTTTGAAAGCCATTTTCATTTTCAAAACCAGGAGGTTGGTGAACATAAACTTCTTCTTCTATAATGCCATTTAAGAAATCACTTTTAACATCCATCTGATAAAGAGTGATGTTATTCTGTGCAGCAAAAGAGATTAATAAGCGAATAGATTCTAACCTTGCCACAGGGGCGTAAGTCTCTGTGTAGTCAATTCCTTCTTGCTGACTATATCCTTGAGCAACTAGCTTTGCTTTGTTTCTGACTACTTCTCCTTGCTCATTTAACTTGTTTATGTAAACCCATTTAGTTCCAATGATGTTAAATCCTTTTGGTCTTGGAACCAAATCCCAAACATCATTCCTCGTGAATTGATTAAGCTCTTCTTGCATGGAAAGTATCCAATCATTATGTTGCAGAGCTTCATCCACAGAGGTAGGTTCAATTATTGAAACCAAACCAAACAATGACGTTCCAGATGATCTGAGAAAGGATCTTGTTCTGATAGGGTAATCCTTATTTCCAATTATCATTTCTTCTGGATGATCCTTTAACGTTAGGTTGTTCAGAAATGTTCAAGTTGTTCATCTGAGCAGCTAGAGGTGTAGCATCTGACGTTGCTTCTGTTCTTTCACTTGAGCTTTGTCTGCCTCTAAGTCTTTAGAGTCTGTGAGAATGACTTCTCTATCTGCAGAAATTTCAAGCTGCTTTGGCTTTTGATTGCCAAGCTTATCATCAAATCTAACATGAATTGATTCCTCCACAATCTGTGTTTCAGTATTGTATATTCTGTAGCCTTTTGAGCGTTCAGAATAGCCAATCATAAAACACTTCTGTGCTTTAGAATCAAACTTGTTCAGATTTTCTTTAGTATTCAAGATAAAGCAAACACATCCAAAAGGATGAAAATATGAAATGTTGGGCTTTCTATTCCTTCACAATTCATAAGGAGCCTTCTCCATAAGAGGTCTTACAGACACTCTGTTCTGAATATAACATGCTGTGTTAATTGCTTCTGCCCAAAATTGTTTTGCCATGTTTGTCTCGTTGATCGTGGTTCTGGCCATTTCTTGCAATGTTCTATTTTTCCTTTCTACAACTCCATTCTGTTGAGGAGTTCTAAGACAAGAAAAATCATGTGCAATGCCATTTTCTTTAAAAAAATTTATCAAAAAATTTATTTTCAAATTCTCCACCATGATCACTTCTGACTTTAACAATTTTAAAATCTTTTTCGTTTTGGACTTATTGCAGAAGTCAAAGAACACAGAATGAGACTCATCCTTGTGTTTCAGGAATTTTACCCATGTCCATTTGTTGTAGTCATCAACTATGACTAATCCATACTTCTTGTCTCTGATGGATGCAGTTTTCACTGGTCCAAACAGATCAATATGAAGCAGCTCTAATGGTCTTGAGGTTGAAACAACATTTTTAGCTTTAAAAGAGGATTTTGAAAATTTTCCTTTTTGACATGCTTCACAAAGAGCATCTGAGTTGAACTTCAACTTAGGAAGTCCTCTGACCAGATTGAGTTTATTAATCTGAGATATACGTCTCATACTAATATGCCCCAATCTTCTATGCCAGACCCATTGCTCCTCGCTAACAAACATAAGGCATTTTACATTTTGAACTTTTAGTTCTGAAAGATTAATTTAGTAAATGTTGTTCTTCCTTTTCCCATTAAAGAGGATTGAACCATCTTTTTGACTCACAGCTTTACAACATTTTTGATTGAAGATTATATCATAACCATTGTCACTTAATTGACTTATGGACAATAGATTGTGTGTTAATCCTTCAACAAGACGAATATTAGATATGGAAGGAAGGTTACCGTTACCAATAGTTCTAGAGCCTGTTATCTTTCCCTTCTGGTTCCCTCCAAATTTCACGTCTCCTCCAGATCTAAGTTCCAGGCTTTGGAACATAGACCTTCTTCCCGTCATGTGTCGGGAGCAGCCATAATCCAGGTACCATGATTGGTGTTTGAACCTTGCTACTAAGGACATCTGCAACGAAGATTATTTTGTCCTTAGGTACCCAGATTTTCTTGGGTCCTATGGGGTTAGTAGGTTTAAAGTTTTATTTGAACTTCTGTCTTTTGACAACAGGTTTGTTCTGACGAACTTTAGGTTTAATAAACATAGGGGTGTTCTGATCAGAACGTGTGTGCTTAATATCATTCAAGTGACCAAATTTGAATTGAGTATACAGAGGAGTATGCTTAATGATAAGTTTATCAACATGTTTTGGATTTAAATCCTTCCCAGAAGGTGATTCATATCCAATACCCTTTCTGTTATTTCTGCTTACTCCATAGATCATTGAAGCCATTTTGCTTCTTTCAAGACCTCTGGACAGAAAATTCTGAAAGCTATAGTCATATTTTTCTAAAATGTTTTTGGAACAAGATGTATCTGAATCAGACTCATGTTAAGCTTTTTCTAAATCAGTTTTTAGTTGAAAATTATTTGCTTTAAGCTCAGCAATTTCATACTTCATTTGATCATTCTCAGATGCAAGATAACTCTGAAGCTTCTTGTATTTGAGCTTAATCTTGCTATAGTTTTCAAACATTTTTGATAAACTTTCAATAAGCTCTTCTCTAGAAAGTTCAGAAAATACCTCTTCTGAATCTGATTCTAATTCAGATCCAGATGTTTCTTCATGATCTTCCATACCAGCCATCAGTGCCATGTTTGCACATTCTTCGTCTGACTCTGATAGGGATTCAGATGCATCTGAATCATCCCATGTAGCCATCAGAACTTTCTTCTTCTTTTCAAACTTCTTCCTGGGTTTCTCCCTCTGAAGTTTTGGACATTCATTTTTATAGTGCCCTGGCTCCTTGCACTCAAAACATATGACGTCTTTCTTTCCAGATCTTTTATGTCCAGAAGATTCTCCTCTTTGTTCTGGTTTCTTGAAGTTTCTGAACTTCTTTTGTTTATGCTTCCAGAGTTGGTTTATTCTTCTGGACAACAAAGAAAGTTCATCTTCATCTGATGAAGATTCTTCAGAGCTCTCTTCAATAACCTGCAAAGCTTTAGCAGGTTTGTTAGATTTTAATGCAATCGACTTACCTTTCTTCTGAGGCTCGTCTTCTTCTAGCTCAATCTCGTGGCTCCTCAAGGAACTGATCAATTCTTCTAGAGTGATCTTATTCAGATCCTTTGCAAGCTTCAGTGCTGTGACCATTGGTCTCCACCTTATTGGCAAGCTTCTGATGATCTTTTTAACATGATCAGCAGTGGAGTACCCTTTGTCCAGAACCTTCAAACCAGCAATTAGAATCTGAAACCTTGAGAACATAGCTTCCACAGATTCAGATTCCTCCATCTTGAAGGCTTCGTATTTTTGAATAAGCGCCAGAGCTTTTGTCTCCTTCACTTGGGAGTTTCCTTCATGAGTCATCTTCAAAGATTCAAACATATCAAATGTTGTATCTCTTTTCGTAATCTTCTCATACTCAGTATGAGATATAGCATTTAACAAAATGGTTCAAGCTTTATGATGATTTCTGAAGTCTCTCTTCTGTGCATCAGTCATTGACTTTCTGTCAATCCTTTTGCCAGCCCCATCAGTGGGGTGAATGTAACCATCAATGACTAAGTCCCATAGGTCAGCATCATAGCCTAGAAAGAAACTTTCTATTCTATCTTTCTAGTAATCAAACTTCTCACCATCAAACATGGGAGGTTTGGTGTTGATCATATCCTTATTGTCATACTTGTTGTTTACCACTTGTTCAGCCATAATATTATATCAAAGATAATGAATCAAAGACAATATATCAAGAGTTTTCCCAACTGGATCTTCTCTGTCACTGTTAAGTGAAAAGCACTTCAGAGCCGGAGCTCTGATACCAACTGAAGGTGGGAAAAACACTTAGAAGGGGGGTTGAATAAGGGTTTTAAAACAATTATGACAATAGAAAAATAACACAGTATTTTTATCCTGGTTCGTTTGAACTCAAACTAATCCAGTCCACCTTACCAAGGTGATTTTCCTTTCTCAACAAGGACTTAATCCACTAAATCAAACTGATTACAGTGTCAACCACTAAGACAAACAGTCTTAGTCTTCTCAAGAAATTCTGACCAACAACCTGGTCTTCTTAAGGAACTTTTACAAACTGTAAAATATACAAAGTGTGTTTAAAGAATGCTTCTAAAAAGCTATATCACAACTGTGATTTTTACACAAGTTTAGAACGAATAATAAAATTATTCAGCGTAGAAGAATGATTGTTTGAGTTGCTTAGAATAATTTATCAAATGATTCTTCAACTTTGAAAAGGTGTTGAAGACTTGCTTTTATAGTACTTGAAGTCCATTGCTTGAAGACCGTGTACTGCTCTGTAGCTTGTAGCCTTTTGTCTTATTTGCCTTTTCTTTCCCAGAAGAGGAATGTTCAGACAAATCCCTTTTGTCTGATTTCCTGTGCCAATACATGAATGAGGAAAGAGTCGTTCAGATAAGGACAAGACAATATGCCAACAAATCTTTATTTGAACGACATCTTCTTCAAAAAGTTTCTTTATCAAAGTTACTCTTATCAGAGTATGAACATCAGCGTTGATGTCATCAGAGTTTGTAGCAAAGTGCTTCAGCGTGAATATTCAGATCAGAGCAGACTTGCTCATCAGAGCTTCTGTACTTGCAACGTAAAGTACTTCCAGAGTCTTCTGAAAATTTATTTTACACTCTTTACTCAAATACTTCTCAGCTTCGCTCAGAGTCAACTGTAGCATATCAGAGTCTCTTCAAGCAGCGCCCAGAGTCTTCTGCAGTGCGCTTCAGAGTCTGACGTTGTGTTGCTTCTGTTGCTCAGATGTTTGCGTTGAAATAACGTTCAGATGCATTTTTGCTTTCAGAAGAATATTAAATATCTGAAACAAAAACACTTGAACAAAATTAGAGTATATATTTACTTCATACAAAATTTCATTAGTGTTATCATCAAAACATAGAGATATATTTAAGAACCAATATGTGTTCTAACATTCAAGGCTACTGAACAACCACATGTACCGAGTGTTAATATAAACATGAGACTTATTTGCAAACAGAGTACATGCTACTAAATTTAGCATGTACATTTAAGCGACAACCTCATACACGGGTGCCCCCAACAAGCTCATCATACCTATCCTGAAGCCAAGACATACGAAGGTCAGCTCCCCTGTTAAACTAAAACTCCCCAAGCAGGACCTTCACAGTAACTCCCAAATCTCATACGTCCACCATGCATGCAAGCGACTTGCTAATTATAGGAGTCTTAAAAAATCTACTGACGATAGGAGATGAACTAAGGAGGATACATCATCCAGAGTGATAGTAATCTCCTCAAATGGAAGATGAAAGGAAGATATCTTCTTGTGTAATTTCTCGATAAAAGTAGTAGGAAGTGGAGTGTCGAGCATGGTAAGGAAGCAGTTGGCAAATGAGAGGACACCAAAATCATGTACAATTCGCCTGACCTGCTCAAGCATTAGATTCTTGGGGAAGTTCTTCATCTTCGACCCGTGGGATGTCACCTTGAAAGGAAACGGTCTTGTAACAACCAAATTAAAAGAATTGTATTATTTAGATTTCAACACATCATGGAACAATAAAAAATAAATTAAAGTTAAACATAAAATATATATATATATATACCTCTCCTTGCCATAGTTGGTTTACCTAATGGTCAGCATACTCGATAAGCACCGATCGATCAATAGGTCTTTTCGGGAACTCTCAATCAGTGTGTACAGACGACTCCGTCGAAGCAGGAGTCGTAACATCTATATCAGAAGTAACATAAGGGACTGGATCTGTGACAGCCACCTCACTAGCAACAAAGGGCATCTGGCTGGACCACTCCATCTTCAACGGGGGTATCTGGCTGAACCACCTTATCAGCCACCTCAGCAGCAACATGTATCGCATTTATCTCGACTGTTAGGTCATGAACATCCTGAACCTGCATCTCTTAAGCATTGACAGCCTCAACATCATCTCTGAGTTGCTCGTCTAATATGACTGTTCGGCGTCGGGTGCTATGGGGTATGCGAAACTGTCCTTCCTCAGCCAACCGTTTCCGGTGTGAATCAGTTGGAACTACTCGTCCATCCTGTAGTTGGGAAGACTCCTAGACTGCCGCTCTATCTGTGAACCAACATACAATGGTGTCATCATTTCCCCTGTACTGCAAAAATGAAAAGAAAAAAAACCAAAATATCATTACAATTCTGAAAAATTCCCACATTTCATCGGAAATTCGAAAATTTCTGAGAAAATAAATATTTTTTGAATTTTTGAAAATTCAGAAATTTTCGAAAAGAATGCTTGTGAAAATATCGGAAATTTTGAAATTTTCGAAAAAAATATCGGAATTTCTAAAACATTCGATATAAATTCAAATGATTCTCACAAAATTTTGAAATTTCTAAAAAAAATAATATATCAAGTGTGAGTTGAAGTCCCACATTGGTTATAAATATGGAGATTTGAGAATTTATAAGTGGGGTATTGTGAATCGGATGTCTTGAAACAAAATATAAACAGTTTCTTTATGATCAAGAAACACACAAGGGTTAGGAATAACAAAGAAAACAAGGTAAAACAAGAAGAAACAATAAGGATTGGTTATAAACTGTTATTCTTTCCTTCCTCTTATAACAAAATTACAAGTATACAAGAATAACAAAATAACCTCCCTCGCTTGAATTAGAATTTTATCTTCCTATTTTTCCTTATGCCAAGATGAGAGACTATGTACTATTTATAAGAAAAATAGCACACTAACATAATGTGATTCTTAACAATTACCCATTACAAGCTAACTTAGGGTACAACTAACATAAACAATTGGGCTTACAAGCAAAGCCCAATTCAACATGCTAACAAACCTCGCAATATTGACTAATGCATGTTAGAACAAACTTCGACTACAACACGCATTACTCTGACAGCAACATTCGAACAGACTTCAACCTCGTGCTTAATTTTTGTCGAACCAGAAGCTACTCTTCGACCATACTGGAGTTCGATCCAATATCTCACATGGGAGAATCCATACACCTATCACTTTAAAGTTTTAGATGAATATGTGGTGTCTCTCTTACTTGTGTTGCTCTTGACCCAATATTAATGCTCCTTAGTAAAAAAACCCTCCAACACTATTTTGGTTGTGATTTATAGGATGACGATATCACTACAAGAAAAATGACATTTTGTGACACTCATAGTTTATCACTAAAAATCAAATAATTGTAGGTAGAATTCTATAAAACGTTTAGTGACATCCCTCTTTGGCGTCAACTACAAAGGGACGTCATTAGATGCTAAATTAAATGTCCCTGTAAGTTTTAATAATAGATAAAATATTACGGTATGTTATTCTAGATATATAAGTAGCAAAAATTATACTTACAATATTGTAGATGTCACTAAAACTAATATAAATATGATTTTTTAATTTTAAATATTATTTTATAAATCAATATAAAAAATTGATATGTTTTTTCTAAAAAGAAAGTAGATGATAGAATCTTCCTTTATTTATAATAATCATAGATAACAAAGAAATACAAAGAGTATACTTCATGGACTAATTAATTAAAACAAAACATTAAAAGAGACAACTACAATTTAACTTCAAATTGATTTGCTTTTATTATAGCAACTAGTACTTAATTTCATAGTTACCAACACTCAAAGAAGTTAATATCAACACCAAGTCGGAAATAAGCTTCGCCTTCAAATGCATCAGTGGTAACAGCAGCAATTCCTCTATGCATAAAGAAATCACCAGTACCACCAGTGACAGAGATATCTCTAGTTTTGGCGACAATGGGGTCAGCACCAGCAAAAGTAATGGTTCCTTGATGATGAGTGGTATTAAGAACAAATGTGAAACTAAGCCAAGAAGTGTATGTGTTTTTGGTATCATAAATATAAAAGCCTTGTGCTCTTCCAACTTGTTTTGAATAAAGGCTATGGTTTAATGTGATAGGGTCATCAAAAACTATTATGTTACCAAAGTGGGATTGAGGTGCCAATTTAGTTAAACTAGCACCTTCTGGAGCTGCTACTATGGCTGATGTTGCATTTGCTGCATTGTTTCCAGTGTAAAGTATGTCATGAAAATAGAGGACTAGGCTTTTGCATGGTTTATGTGGCTTTCTCTTGTTTGGAATGGCTGAAGTTAAAGCAAACAACATCACAAAAACAAAGAGGAATGGAAGTTTGGAAGCCATTTTATTTCTTAGCTATTGGAACTTGGAAGTAAAGAGAGAATAGAAGGACTTGGTTACTTGGTTTAGACTGTGGTTCTAGTACCCTTTTATAAGAGCAGAAGAACACAATTGTTATATGTAGGACAAACTTATTTATTTTTCTTTTATAGAATCTAATAAAAATTTGTAAGATATATAAGAGAAATATAGTAAATATTTATTAAAATTAAAATTTTGGGTGTGATATAACTCAAATTCTCTTATAAGACCATGACGTTTTGTCAATTGATGTTAAGGGTGGCTATGTGATTTATTATGTATAGTCTGCATTATATATATATATATATATATATATATATATATATATATATATATATATATATATATATATATATATATATATATATATATATATATATATATATATATATATATATATATATATATATATATATATATATATATATATATATATATATATATATATATATATATATATATTCACCCACATTATTAACTTTAATCTATATTATATTAGAATCTATTTCTGCATCTCCACCAGGCCAACTAAAACTTTGATACAAATTATTAAAAATTGTGATTGAACCAAATTAAATTCTAAAAAACTTTGATACAAATTATTAAAAATTGTGATTGAACCAAATTCAATTTTAAAATTAGTTTATAGGTTAAAATTTCTTTCATTAATAAAGACATGTTTAAATAATATATTACCTAATGTGGAACTCTAAATATTATATATTGTCTATATTATCTATAATAAAAGTTTAATATAGTATATGTTATCCAAATTTTTTAACTAAAAATAGATTGGATTAAATCTACTTATTTAGACTTACGGATTGATATAATTCATTTATTATAATTTTAAACTTTAATGATTTATTTTTAATTCAATATATAAATTTTATAATAAAGTGAGATAAAAATAGTCTATTTGATAAATAAAAGTTAAATAATTTCCTTTATTTTCTAATTATTTCCGGTAAAAAAATTCATTTATATTGTTTTAATATATATATATATATATATATATATATATATATATATATATATATATATATATATATATATATATATATATATATATATATATATATATATATATATATATATATATATATATATATATATATATATATATATATATATATATATATATATATATATACTTATTTATTTATTTATTTTAAATTTCACAAAAATATTCTTTTTTAAAAATATCTCTCACATATTTATGGAGTAACTCAACTCAATATCTAGAAGATTGAATTAAAATCAAAAGGAAACTCTATATAAATCTACCAAACACAATAATCCGCCCTCGAATTTGAAACTTTGACAAAAGCACTAACTAAGACATTAATATAGAAAAAACAGTTTTTAGTGTCGGCTCCTAATGTTAATATTTTAATTTTATTCTACATGATTTTTAACACATGTATATTTTTAATACGTTGTATATCCTTCCTTCTGCTTCAACAAAACAAGGAAGAAGAGAATGAATTATGTCTCTTCTTTTTGAGAGTGATAGAAAGGACAGAGAATAAATTATGTTGCATGGAATGCATGTATGGGAGTGAATAGGTTAAGGTTTCGTCCATTGCGCCGGCGTTCTATAGTCAACTTAACAACACGTTATACTTAAATAAATATATAAATTATATTGTAATATTAATAACGTATATCAATTACTGTATTATTATTGTGAAAAAAGCTGCCTATAATATATATTATTATAAATATTAAAATATAAATTTCATGTCAAATTCGATTTCATTATAAAATTCTGGTATATGAGTCTCAAATGTCCTAAGAGATGTCCAGACATTGATTTCTGCATAGCTAAACAAAGACATAATAGAACAAACCAGAACAAACTAATATATCAAAATCATAATAGTGTAATGACAAATATTTTAACATCTCTTAAGAGATGTATTTTAAAGAAGGAGACAAAATTTAAATATTCATAACAGAATGATAAATAACGCCAAGATACGATGACCCAGTTCAGTGTACAACAACACCTATATTTGGAGGCTACCAAGTCAGGAATGAATTCACTATCAGTAGTATTAACTCAGAGTTAAACTCCCACGTTTACAACCCCTCACTTAATCCCTACCCAATGCAACTTTTACCTAGAAATCACCATTTAGATAAGAGAAATCCATCTCAATTCCTAAATCACATCACTTTCTTTATTTTCTCTCTCTTTCTCTCCTCACTAAAAGTGTCTCCCGCATTATCAGAAGAGATCGACTTACATGTATCGAAATGCCCAGGAAGTCGTTACCGTTGAAATTGAAATGCTCAAGTAAGAGGAGTATCGAAATGCCCAGGAAGAGGTGTCAACGGCGGTACAAATATATGTGGACAAAAGAATTTATACTTGAGAGGGAGTATAGTAGTCTCACACTTGAGGGGGAATGTTGAGAATAATATATCAAGTGTGATTTGGAGTCCCACACTTGGTTATAAATATGGAGATTTGAGAATTTATAAGTGGAATGTTGTGAATCGGATGTCTTGAAACAAAATATAAATTGTTTCTTTATGATCAAGAAACACATAAGGGTTAGGAAAAACAAAGAAAAAAAGTAAAACAACAAGAAACAACAAGGATTGGTTATAAACTATTATTCTTTCCTTCCTCTTAGAACAAGAATACAAGTATACAAGAATAACAAAATAACCTCTCTCACTTGAATTAGAATTTTATCTTCCTATTTTTCCTTATGCCAAGATGAGAGACTAGTGTGCTATTTATTATAAGAAAAATAACACACTAACCTAATGGGCTTTTTAACAATTATCCATTTCAAGCTAACTTAGGGTACAACTAACATAAACAATTGGGCTTACAAGTAAGACTCAATTCAACATGTTAACAAACCTAACAATATTGACTAATGTATGTTAGAACAAACTTCGACTACAACACGCATTACTCTGACAGCAACATGCGAACAGACTTCGACCTCGTGCTTAATTCATGTCGAACCAGAAGCTATCATTCGACCATACTAGAATTCGATCCAACACTACGCCAGAAATCACTTTTAGCAGTGCTTAGATCGT
This sequence comes from Lathyrus sativus, assembly GCA_963859935.3. Lineage (NCBI taxonomy): Eukaryota > Viridiplantae > Streptophyta > Magnoliopsida > Fabales > Fabaceae > Lathyrus > Lathyrus sativus. The sequence goes on along the minus strand of OZ012741.1, from coordinate 689,530,202 downwards.
GGTTGTTGTTGTTTAATATGATATTTGTTGTTGTTGTTGATGTAAAATATGAGATATATATATTTGATATATATTGTTGTTGTTGTTGTTTAATATGATATTTGATGTTGTTGTTGATGTAAAATATGAGATATATATATTTGATATATATTGTTGTTGTTGTTGTTTAATATGATATTTGTTGTTGTTGTTGATGTAAAATATGAGATATATATATTTGATATATATTGTTGTTGTTGTTGTTTAATATGATATTTGTTGTTGTTGTTGATATGAAATATGAGATGTAGTGTATATTTGATATAGATTGTTGTTGTTGTTGTTGTTGTTGTTTAATATGATATTTGTTGTTGTTGTTGATTATAAATATGAGATATAGTTTATATTTGATATAGATGGTTTGTTGTTGTTGTTTAATATGACATTTGTTGTTATTGTTGTTGATATTTGTTGTTGTTGTTGTTATTCTGAATTACAGGTATATTATGGCCAGCAACGAGGAAACATCACATGATGGAAAAGAAACACCCAAAGACGTTGAAGGCGAAATTAAAAGAGGCATAACGATAATGAAAAGAATCATCCATGCGAGAGATAGAGGTGTAAAGTACGATGTCCATTGGAATGAAAGAGATTAGTTGGTTGAGCCTAATGGTGCGCTGCTGACAAGTTATATTGGAGCAGTTGTACGTTCGCAAGTTCCGATTACTTGCGATAACTGGAGAATTTCTGCATTAGAAGCGGCTAAGGATAAAATTTGGACCGAGATTCAAGTATGAGATTTGATCATTTTTAATTATGTTGACAGTTACATCTTTAAATTAATTATACTAACATGTTATATGTATGTGTATTTGTTTGCAGAGATCTTTTAATATTGAGGATTCTAGGAGAAAATATTGTATTCAGTTGGCCGGAAAACGCTTGAGGGGATTTAGAGCGTTTTTAACCAACAAATATCTTAAAGATTCTGATGGCAACTTTGTAGACTCGGAGCGTCCAGCGAAGTACGCTGATTTGATTTCGGATGCAGAATGGGAGACATTTGTTGCGAAGCGAAGAACCAAAGAATTTGAAGTAAGTACAACTTATCATGAACAATGTATAGTATATATACCTATTCCACAAACAAACTGATATGACTTAAACTTGTTTTTTCAGGTTAAGAGTGGCGTAAATCGAGAACGGGCATCAAACCCTGCGTATCCATATAGAAAGGGGCGTTTGGGATATGCACGCTTAGAACAAAAATTAGTAAATGCATATATATGCTTTAATATGATCTATTTACAAAAAATAGTAAGTATACATAATAGGATATAATGCTTTATTGTTCGTCTTAATGCGTAGTTGGAAGAGGAGAAAAGTGATGCGACATCTCTTCCGGACCATGTCGTATGGAAGGCTGCCCGGGTGGGAAGAGATGGAGCCGTCCAAGAAGAAGTTCAACAAGTGTTTGAACAATGTGTAAGTACAACATTAGTTTTTGAACAAAGTGTTTGAACAAAGTGTATAAAATATTTAAATATGCTTTTATCTATATTTCAGGAGTCCCTATCCCAGACTATAACTCCTGCTGAAGACGATGATTGCAGGAGTTTATTGAGTCGGGTGTTGAATATTCCTGAGTACTCTGGGCGTGTGAGGGGCAAGGGATTTGGTGTCACTCCATCCAAACTGTATAAGCAGCCAAGGAAAAAAAATCCAACCAATAAAGAAGTGATGGCTACTTTGGAGGAAATGAAAGCTCAAATTCGTGAATTACAGAAGGATAAGGAGAGATACATGTCCGAAAGGCGCGCTCCAGAGGCCGGTAAAGCTACTAGTGACAAAGATAGTATCGGTTGTCCGCAGAAGCTTCCAGAGGTAATTGTATATATTACATTGAAATTAATTTAGCACATTTTTCTTAATTGACACATTAACTGATCATTATTTGTTTAGGGCATTTCACCTTGTCGACTATATTTATCGTCGTCGACTTATCGCATGGTTGGCAAGGGAAAGGTGCATAACACCCTGGGAGACTTACTTCACCATAAACCCCTCCCTGCTGGATTTTTGAAAGTATCTGTTGATATTGCATTAGAGGGGGGGGCGTTGTTGCCTATGTCAGACGATGTATCAGACGCAACAGTGGTGGGAGACGCGATAGGAGCTTATGTAGCATGGCCGGCGAATCTCATTTTCATAGATGATGAGGTAGGTTGAACCTTGTAATATTCCAATGTTTTATTACCCATACATGAAAGTTTTTCTGACATTTACACTTTCTTATTGACATGATGATCTTAGACTCCCACAAAATCCAAAACAAAAGATGATAAAATTATTATGCGGGATACCGATTCAGCTGCATCAAAGTTACAGGTACTAGTACTACAGTTTAAGTGATTATTTTATTATAAATTATTTACTGAACTTATATATGACTTTTAGGTTCTTGATCAGCAGTCGCAACAAGTCAGCAAGGGAAACATGCCTGAAACTTCCAAGGTGCCCAAAAAAAAGGTCGAGACAAAAATAACATTTGTTCCTCAATGTAGGTCGTGCCTTCAAACATATGTAGGGACAACAGACGTGCCTGAGGGCGGCATCCGTCTAATACATATGGATCAAGGTATTTTCGGTTTTGAATATTCCGAAACACTTGCTAAGGAGGATTTCGACCAGGTTTTCAAACATTTAGAATTGGGCGTCGGGGTTATGCATTCCTACATCAGGTACTTCGATCCATTTTAATTAGATAATTGAACATTTTAAAATTCACTCGTTTAACTGAATAATCTAATGTTGATTATATTTTTTTTAGGCGCTTGTATGACAAGTTGTTGGTCCCCGCTGATTTGACTTCAGTATTCGCATTCTTATCTGCTAGCAGTGTCAACTCACGGACAATAGACCAGACACCAAAAGTAGTCAAAGAGTACACAGTCCAGAGATTTATGGGTGCGAATACGAAGAAGTTGTTTATGTTGCCATATAATACTGGCCATGGGTTAGTTTTTATTCTAAATTCATTTATTATAATTGTTCGATTTTTGCCATATTATATAACATTTCCGTCTAAACTGTTGTCTTATTTTATAGTGGTCACTGGTTGTTGGTCGCAATTAATCCGATTAAAGAAATAGTGTATTATATAGATTCATTGGATGGCGATACAAACAAATATGAAAATCTGAAGAACATGGTTGATACGTAAGTGATGATATATAGTGTTCTGAATAATTATATATGTTTATTTATTATGTGACATTGCTCTAAATATGTGTTTATATTATGTTAGAGTTATACAAATATACAGAGCACAGAGAGATGCAACAGTGCCAAAAAGCAGGGCTAGCAACATCAACTGGATCAGAGTGGAGGTATATTTTCCCATGTTTGACTGTTATAGTGGTTCTACTTATAAAACTATTTAAACTATATATCCTGATAAATGTTCGTTCGCTTTTTTCCTAATACAGTGTCCTCGTCAGCGTGGTGGAATTGACTGCGGATATTTTGTACTGCGCTTTATGAAGGAAATCATTCTTTCTGGTCAATTAGAGATTCCAATCATGGTATGGATCAATTCATGAGTTATATGATTCATTTTGATAATTAACTAATATTTCATCTGAGTAATTAGTATTAAATCGTGCTTGTTCTGTTATATTATGTAGTATTTTGATGAATTCAAATGCGCTACGTACTCGAAAGTAAAATTGGAAGAAATTAAGGAAGAATGGTGTCAATTTATGATTGAGTTAAGAATTCTATAATGTATATTGGATTTGTAATTATGTGTAAATTGTATATTGTATATTGTATATTGTATATTGTATATTGTATAATGTACAATGTTTAAATTATGTGTAAATTATACTTGAGTTAATTATGTGTAAATTGCAAAGTGTTATTGTATAATGTACAATGTTTAGTTATATTGTGTTGAATTAAAGGCCAAGTGTTGAATTACAATGTTTAAAGGTCAAGTTATATTTAAGGCCTGAATTATAAGCAGAGAATTTAATTGTTATAAGCAGGTTTGTCTAAAAATATATAAAAAATGTGATTTTTCAAAAAAATTTTTTTTTTAAAACGTGAAGTATAGACAGCGCTTTTACAAGAAAGCGCTGCTAAAGGGAGAAAAATAGGCATAAAAAAGCGCTGATATAGGTTAGGAAAGGAGGGGTCTAAGAAAGCGCTTTAAAAAAGCGCTGCTAAAGGGTGGTCTACAAAATCGCTTTCATAAAGCGCTGCTACAGGGGGGAGGGGGAGGGAGAATAGGCAGCGCTTTGAAAGCGCTGCTAAAGGGGTAAAAAAGCGCTGCTAAAAGTGATACCTTTAGCAGCGCTTTTTCCACAAAAAAAAGCGTTGCCTTTACCTTTAGCAGCGTCACTTTAGGCCGCGCTTTAAAGCGCTGCTAAAGGTAAAAAAAAACGCTGCTAAAGGCCATTTTTGACATAGTGCAATATCTCAATGGGAGAATCTATACACCTATCACCTTAAAGTTTTAGATGAATATGTGGTGTCGCTTTTACATGTGTACTATTTTGATTGTGGCTTATAGGATGACCATCACTACAAGAAAATTCACATTTTGTGACACTCATAGTTTGTCACTAAAAATAAAATAACTGTAGGTAGAATTCTATAAAATGTTCAGTGACATTTCTCTTTGGCGTCAACTATAAAGAGACCAGAATAGATGCTAAATTGGATGTCCCTATAACTTTTAATTATAGATAAAATATTACGTTCAATATAAATATATGTTATTCTAGATATATTAGCAAAAAATTATACTTACAATATTGTAGATGTCACTAAAACTAATATAAATATGATTTTTTATTTTTAAATATTATTTTATAAATCAACATTAAAAAGTGATATGTTTATTCTAAAAAGAAAGTAGATGATAGAATCTTTATTTATGTAGAATAATCATAGAGAACAAAGAAATACAAAGAGTATACTTTATGGACTAATTAATTAAAACAAAACATTAAAAGAGACAACTACAATTTAACTTCAAATTTATTTGCTTTTATTATAGCAACTATAGTACTTAATTTCTTAATTACCAACACTCGAAAAACTTAATATCAACACCAAGTCGAAAATAAGCCTCTCCTTCGAATGCATCAGTGGTAACAGCAGCAATTCCTCTATGCATAAAGAAATCACCAGTACCACCAGTGACAGAGATATCTCTAGTTTTGGCGACAATGGGGTCAGCACCAGCAAAAGTAATGGTTCCTTGATGATGAGTGGTATTAAGAACAAATGTGAAACTAAGCCAAGAAGTGTATGTGTTTTTGGTATCATAAATATAAAAACCTTGTGCTCTTCCAACTTGTTTTGAATAAAGGCTATGGTTTAATGTGATAGGGTCATCAAAAACTATTATGTTACCAAAGTGGGATTGAGGTGCCAATTTAGTTAAACTAGCACCTTCTGGAGCTGCTACTATGGCTGATGTTGCATTTGCTGCATTGTTTCCAGTGTAAAGTATGTCATGAAAATAGAGGACTAGGCTTTTGCATGGTTTATGTGGCTTTCTCTTGTTTGGAATGGCTGAAGTTAAAGCAAACAACATCACAAAAACAAAGAGGAATGGAAGTTTGGAAGCCATTTTATTTCTTAGCTATTGGAACTTGGAAGTAAAGAGAGAATAGAAGGACTTGGTTTAGACTGTGGTTCTAGTACCCTTTTATAAGAGCAGAAGAACACAATTGTTATATGTAGGACAAACTTATTTATTTTTCTTTTATAGAATCTAATAAAAAATTGTAAGATATATAAGAGAAATATAGTAAATATTTATTAAAATTAAAATTTTGGGTGTGATATAACTCAAATTCTCTTATAAGACCATGACGTTTTGTCAATTGATGTTAAGGGTGGCACTATGATTTATTAATTAGAAAAATCATCTCAGTAATTAGTTATGCAAAATTTTAAATAATGCTAATATTATTATATGCTATAAGACAATGAATCTAATTCTTAAAAAAAAAAGAATTTGTTAATCAAAAAATGGTAGTGATGTAGGTTGTTGTTCGTGTATCTTTTATTATATATATATATATATATATATATATATATATATATATATATATATATATATATATATATATATATATATATATATATATATATATATATATATATATATATATATATATATATATATATATATATATATATATATATATATATATATATATATATATATATATATATTAAAAAAATGTGTTTGAGTTTAATTTAATCTTATAAAACTTATTTGTAGATGTTATTAGAATTAATTCATATTTATTAGTTGTACTATTTTCTTAACTCCTAAGTTTGTTAGAGGGTATTTTAGTATTTTGTCTTATTCTAGTAACCCTAGTATTAGCTTATAAATAGGGTATCAATTATTGCAATTTGTAGTTGTTGTGTAGCCGTCATTCTTAATAGAATATTTCTCCTTTCATCATTTATTCTACCTTTGCACCAACAATTGGTAACTAGAGCTCCGGTTCAGATTCATTGGGAAACACGAGAAACACGAGTGAACGTGAGGTCTTGTGTGTTTGATTTTGATTCTTAGATTCGTGTTGAATCTTGAACAAAATCTGATCAGAATTTTAATTCTGTGGGTTGGGAAACACTGTGTGAGAAATCTGAGTGTATTGTGCAAGGTAGAAGATGAACGGAAACGACAACATGAACACCAAACTTCCAGTATTTGATGGTAAAAATTGGAATCGTTGGATGATCCAAATGCGTGTACTATTTGGTGCTCAAAATGTTCTAGATCTTGTCACTGATGGTTATGTTCCAGTAGCAGCAAATGCAACAGATGAACAGAAAAACGCGCAGAAGGAAGTAAGGAAGAAGGATCAGAAAGCATTGTTCTTCATTCATCAATGTGTGGATGTAAATGTGTTTGAGAAGATTGCAGATTCAACAACAGCAAAGGCTGCGTGGGACACACTGGTGAGATGTTATGGTGGTGACGCATCAGTGAAGAAGGTGAAACTTCAGTCCTTGAGAAAGCAATATGAGAATCTCAACATGAAGAATAATGAGAAAGTCTCTGAATACATCTCCAGAATGATTTTGATCACTAATGAGATGAAGGCGTGTGGAGAAACTCTTTCTGAAGAAACAATCATGGAGAAAGTAAAGATCCCTTACCCCTCAATTTGATTACACTGTGGTAGTAATAGAACATTCCAAAGATCTGAGCACCATGAGAATTGAAGAGCTGCAGAGCAGTCTAGAAGCGCAAGAGTTGCGTTTGACTGAGAGAACTTCTGAAAAGGAAGTAGAGCAGTAGGCTCTGAAAGAAACTTCTGATAGGAGGTATCAGAAGCAGTCAGAAGCCAGGAGAAGATCTGATGGTGGTCAGAAGTCAGAAAGCTCAACCTCTGATAGACAAAAGAATGCTCAGAAGGGAAAAGAGAAGTATGACAACAAGAAGATCCAATGTTACTGTTGTAAGAAGTTTGGTCACTTTGCTAGAGATTGTTGGTCAAACAAGGAGAGAAAATCAGAAGAAGAAAATATAGCCAGAAGTTCTGATGACGAATTTGTGCTATTGATGGCTTCTGAATCTGATAATATGGATCTGATAGACTGGTGGTATATGGACACTGGCTGTTCAAATCATCTTACTGGAAACAAGAAATGGCTGGTTGACTTTGACTTTGAAAAGAGAACAAAGATCAGATGTGCTGATGACAAATATCTTAATGCAGAAGGTATGGGAAATGTCAGAGTGATTCTGAACAATGGGAAAACAGCATTGATTCAGAACGTGTGGTATGTACCTGGCATCAGAAGCAATCTGATGAGTGTGGGACAATTAATTGAGAAAGGTTTTTTAGTTACCATGAAGGACAATCTTCTGAAGCTGTATGATTGCAATCAGAAGTTGATTATGGAGTCAGAACAGGGAAGGAATAGAACATTCAAGGTGAATGTCAGAACTGCAGACTCAGAATGTCTTAGGGCAACATGTGCTGAGAAGGAGAGTGAGTTGTGGCACAAAAGATTTGGTCATTTGAATTTCAAAAGCTTAAAACATCTGAATTTAAAGAAGTTGGTACATGGAATTCCTGCAATTAAGAAGCCTGAAAAATCATGCAAAGTTTGCATGGAAGAAAAACAACCACGATTGCCATTTGCGTCAGAAGCTGCTCCAAGAGCAAAAAATGCATTGGGAGTTGTACATTTTGATGTGTGTGGTCCATTTCCAGTAGCATCAATTGGAGGGAATAAATACTTTGTGTTGTTTGTTGATGAATTCACAAGAATGACATGGGTATCCCTTATTAAATTTAAACATGAGGTGTTTGATGAATTCAAGAAGTTCAGAATGAAGGCTGAGAATCAGAGTGGTCAGAAGTTGAAGATTCTTAGAACTGATGGTGGAGGTGAGTATAACTCCAAAGAGTTCCAGAAGTTCTGTGAGGAGAATGGAATTGAGCATGAGGTTACTGCTCCTTATACCCCTCAACACAATGGTCTTGCTGAAAGAAGAAACCGTACTTTGCTTGATATGGTGAGAAGCATGCTAAAGGAGAAGAAGCTTCCTCAGAAGATCTGGGGAGAAGCTGTTGCCACTACAACGTATGTACTCAACAGATGTCCTATGAAGAAGTTGAAGGAAATAGTTCCAATACAGAAGTGGACTGGAGATAAGCAAAGTGTTAGTCATCTGAAGGTGTTTGGTTCTGTTTGCTATAAACATGTTCCAGAAGCCAGAAGACAGAAGCTGGATGATAGAAGCAAAGTGATGATTCTGATAGGGTACCACAGTACAGGTGCGTACAAGCTCTATTGTCCAGAAACCAATAAAATTGAATTCAGCAGAGATGTGATTGTGAAGGAATCAGAAGTTTGGAATTGGGATAAGTCTCAATCTGATTCTGATGTTAGAACTTCTGAAGAAAGGTCAGAGTTAAGAATTTCTGAAGTTGGAGTAAATTCTGACGTTGATTCTGACTCTGATAGTGATTCTAACTCTGGAGAAGACTCAGAAGATGAAGGTGACTCTAATGATCCAGACTCTGATGGCAATTCAGACTCTGAAGATGGCCAAGGCTCTGGAGGAAGTCAAGCCTCTAAAGCTAGAAATTCTGAAGTTCAAGACTTTGGAAATATGCCAGATCTTGAAGATGGTCAAAGCTCTGGAGGAAGTCAATCATCTGAAGCCCAAGACTCTGAACAAGTTCAGAGACCACAAAGAATCAGAAACGTCCCCAGAAGATATGCAAAATTTGACATGCTGCAAGACACTGAAGTAGACTCTGAAGGAGAAGTTATTCAGTGTGCCATGATGGTAGACTCTGAACCCATAAGTACAAAAGAGACTCTTAAGCAGAAGCTCTGGCTGAAGGCCATGAAAGAAGAACTTGATGCTATAGAGAGAAACAAGACTTGGAAGCTGACAGAACTTCCAAAAGACAAGAAAGCCATCAACGTCAGATGGGTTTTCAAGCAGAAGTTAAAGCCAGATGGTTCAATTGGCAAACATAAAGCAAGGTTGGTAGCCAGAGGATTTCTACAGAAACCTGGGCTGGATTATTCTGAAGTGTTTGCACCTGTAGCAAGACATGAAACAATCAGAATGGTGATTGCAATAGCTGCTAACAGGAATTGGCCTCTAATGCATTTAGATGTAAAATCTGCATTTCTGAACGGTCCATTAGAAGAAGAAGTTTACGTGTCACAACCTCCTAGATTTGTGCAAAAGAATCAGGAAGGGATGGTGTACAGATTATACAAAGCTCTATATGGATTGAAACAAGCGCCCAGAGCTTGGAATCAGAAGATTGATTCATTTTTCAAGAAGCAAGGCTTTCAGAAATGTGAGATGTAGTACGGTGTCTATGTTCAGCATACTTCTGAAGGAAATATGACTCTAGTATGTTTATATGTTGATGATATACTATTGACTGGAAGTTCTGAACAGGAGATAGTCAAGTTCAAGAAAGTTCTGATGAATAAATTTGAAATGACTGATCTAGGCAAAATGACATACTTTCTAGGGATGGAGTTCAGATATTCTGAGAAAGGTATCATTTTGCATCAGCTCAAGTATGAATTAGAACTTCTGAAGAGATTTGAACTGAAGAATTGTAAGATTGTTGTCACACCTTCAGATACAAATCAGAAACTGGATTCTGACTCTGATGGAAAGGATGTGGACGCTACAACCTTCAAATAGTTGGTTGGTTCTCTGAGGTATCTGTGCAATACCAGACCTGATATTTGCTATTTTGTTGGGATGGTTAGTAGGTTCATGAGTAAACCTAAGTGGTCCCATTACCAAGCTGCTGTCAGGATTCGGAGGTATATCAAGGGAACTTTGAAGTATGGAGTGTTGTTTCCTTCTGGAAGAAATGATGAGTCAGAACTTCTGAGTTATTCAGATTCTGATTGGTGTGGAGACAGAGTTGACAGAAGAAGTACATCTGGGTACTTGTTCAAATTTCTGGGAGGTTCCATTTCTTGGTGTTCCAAGAAGCAACCTGTTGTGGCGTTATCAACATGTGAAGCTGAATACATTGCAGGTGCTGTTACTGCATGCCAAGCTGTGTGGATTCTGAACATGTTGCAGGATCTGAAGATTAAAATAAACAAACCTCTGAAGCTGATGATTGACAACAAGTCTGCAACCAATCTTGCCAGAAACCCAGTGTTGCATGGGAGAAGCAAGCATATTGAGACCAAGTATCATTTTCTGAGACATCAAGTTCAGAGTGGAGTGTTAGAAGTTGTACACTGCAGCACTCAGAAACAGTTGGCAGATGCTCTGATGAAAGCTATCAAGACTGATCAATTTCTCAGACTAAGGGATGGAATTGGTGTTACAAGTTTTGATGGAATATGAATTAAGGGATGGTATTAGAATTAATTCATATTTATTAGTTGTACTATTTTCTTAGCCCCTAAGTTTGTTAGAGGGTATTTTAGTATTTTGTCTTATTCTAGTAACCCTAGTATTAGCTTATAAATAGGGTATCAATCATTGCAATTTGTAGTTGTTGTGTAGCCATCATTCTTAATAGAATATTTCTCCTTTCATCATTTATTCTACCTTTGCACCAACAGATGTGAATAATCAATATTTATAATGATATGTTCATATTATATAGTGTCTGAATTGAGACTCTTGACGAACTTTTTCACGCTCAATAGTAAAAAATTTAATAGTAGGTGGATCAATCGGATCTTAACGAGGCTCTGATACAACTTATTTGAGAGTCTGGAGAGTGAGATTGAGAAGTGTCAACGGGGCAAATGTTAGGCATCGAAGAGACGTTGACACTACGTATCCTTCCAAAATCTTAAGACAATAGGAGAATGTATCACCTCTCTTATAAACTCATTTTCTCCATTCCTATTTGATGTAACACTTTAACAATTTTACATATGAAATATAATCATCTACTTAACAATTTTAAAACACCCACATCACTAATCTTGATCTATACTAGGATCTATTTTCGTCCCCCACCAAATCAATCATAACTTTGATATCATCTATTAAAAATGAAGAGTTGTCTAACTTAATTCTACAAATGTAATTTGAAGAATAAGAAATACTCACACTTATAAAGACATATTCGACTTATACTAGATTATAGATAAAAAGTTAATATTAGTATATATTAAAAAAATTATAAACAAAAATAGATTGGATTAAATATATTTATTTAGACTTATGCATTGATCTAATTCATTTATTATAGTTTTAATTATAATAAAAAAAAAAGCTAAAAATAGTATATTTAATAAAAGCAGAAGCTAAATTGTTTCCATTATTTTCTAAAATTATATAATAAAATATTTATTTAAATTCACATAAACATGATTGATTATTAATACATAGTACGAATATATATTTTAAATAACCATAGTTTTTAAAATAATTTGAAATCATATATTTAAAAAAATATATCAAAGTAAACATATTTCAAAAATAAAAATTACACAATAGCATGCGTCAAATGGTATGGCGCATACATTCATTTTTTTTTCATAGGCGTCAAATAAAATGACATATATATATATATATATATATATATATATATATATATATATATATATATATATATATATATATATATATATATATATATATATATATATATATATATATATATATATATATATATATATATATATATATATATATATATATATATATATATATAAACAAATGAAACCGTAAATAAAATTTAATTTACTTTAGATATAATTTGAAACAATTATATCTGCAATAATTATTGTAAATAAAAATTTAATTTTATAACATATTTACGATGATTTTTCTAAAACATAAAGAAGAAAAATCTAGCAAGGAGAAGTCTATCCTTCCTTCTTTTTCAAACAAAACAAAGGAAGAAGAAATTAAGCTTTTCTTTTTGAAAGTTATAGAAAAGACAGAGAATCAATTATGTTTGACGGTAAGCATGTATGAGAGTGAGTAGGTTAAGGTCTCATTCATTGCGCCGGCGTTCTATATAGCCATGTTTTTTAAATTAGACTTATTTAATAAATTAAATATTGTAAACAAAATAAATATATCATAAGTTTTATTAGAATAATTATGAAAAAATTGTTCGACTTTTGTCCATCCAAAATATTTAAGACCTAACCACACGTTATACTTAAATAATGTATATCAATTACAGTATTATTATTATTATGAAAAAATTGTTTATAGTATATCTAGGTATAATTAGTCTATGAGTACTTTAACTCCGAAGTTTTATTTTGCACTCCTAATTAAAAAACGTTATGTAATAATGTTTTAACTTATCTTTTGTTAAATTATTTGGTTTTTTCTATTAGTTTGGATAAAGTGATATGTCAGGTATACAAACAGTACCGTGATAATTATTTATCTTCTTTCTTCTTCTCTTTCTTTATCTTTATCCTCAACTTCAACATATTATATCAAAATCTAGAAAATTATAAAATAAATCCAATTTTCTTTTTATCATACAATATCTAACAATTAAACTAAAAAAAAATAATTCAACACAAACATAATATAATTAAATTGATAATTCATATTATTATTTCACTGAAATAATAAAATTTAACCCTTTTTTAATAGAAGAATTTTTTTTAAGTTTTAACTTTTAAGATTAGGTAGAAGAATTTTAAGATAAAGTTCTAAGATTAAAATTTTTTTTGAAGTCATTGTTGTTCGTTTTGTGTTATGATTCATGAAGCATATATTTAACATATAAGAGTGAGCTTAGAATGAGATATATTAATGAAGATAAATTGTATTTTTTAAATTTTGTTTATTTTTAGGCAATAAAGATAACAGTGTTCTATTCTGTAACCAAATATCATTTTGTCTCTGAAAATGTTAATTTACTCGATTTTGTGTCTATCATAATCATGTCATGTTGCAGGTGTGCTACTTGGTGGGGATTTTGCACTTACACACTGCTTATATTTTATTTTATCCCAATTTTTGGTTGATAGTCTCTGTTTATCTCAACTTTTGATTGATAGTTTCTGTGTATTCCAACTTTTGGTTGGTATTATCTAATTATCCCAACTTTTGGTTGGTATACTTTGATTCATCTCAACTTTTGGTTGGTAGTCTCGGAGTTTTTATTACAATTTTTGGTTGGTATCTTTTGATCGACTCATTTCGTTATTTCTCGTCATTCCAACTTTTGGTTGGTATCTTGTATTCGTTTGTTATCCCCTTTTGGTTGGAATCTGCTATCATATATATCCCCACAGTTTACACATTTTCGGGTTTTCTTGATATTCAATCTCATTGCACCTTGAATGTTTGAAGCTGTTGCGATCATCCCTTCAGGTCCAAGTTGAATGAATAGGGGCAGTTGTAACACCCTAAAATTTGCCCTCTCTTGCTATCATCCCTTCAGGTCCAAGTTTAATGAATAAGGGCTTGTTTTTTCCTGTATTTTGCATTTTTGCATATCATGGCATTGGCTTTTGAGACATGAGATCAAGTTGTTTCTATGGCTCAATGTCTCATTTTATTGCAAAGGTTTTAAACAACGAGTGTCAGAGGCTTCGACTTTTATTTTGCCCGACCATCAGGTGCCCGATTTTATTTTATTCAGCAGGTCATTTTTGGCATAGGAGACAGGTCACCAGTTATCTCAGGCATTTTTACAATTAAAATATCAAAAGACAAGTTTCATAGGCTTAACGGGGCTTAGAACGGGTGGAAAGAGACGAGTATGCAAGTTTTCCTCCAAATGGCACAATTTTTCAAAATTTTGAAGGGTTAATCAATTAACCAATTTTCACTAGCAAATGGTTAATTAGTCGATTAACCAAAGCAAATTTTGCCCAGATATGTGCATTTTTAATGCTGCCACTTTTGGGATCCATTTTGATCATTTATGAATTGGTTTTTACATCAGTAGAAGGATCTAGAATCACCCCAATTTTGATTTATTTTCAAAATCAATTCAATTTACCTCCAAACTCTCATTCCTAATCTCATTCCAATTTTCAAAACCTCACTCCAAACCATTATTTCACTCCTAACCAAGAGCTTATTTAAGCTAATGCATTCCAAACCTCACCATAATAATTTTTCATAATTTCATATTTCACACCCATTCACTCTCATTTTTCAGAATTTGCTCTCAAATTGTCTCAGCTTTCTCTCAATTCTCTCACACTCCAAAACTCCATTAGAGCTCCCGCACTTGAATTCTTTGATTCTTCATTGGAATTATTGAGTTCTAGAGCTTAACCTCCATCATTCATCTCCATCAACTTGAACTCATCATTTAATTTTCGTTTAGATCTGGATCTGCTTTTGGAAGCAAACTTATAAGTGATTCTTGGATCAATTTTGGCTTAATTTGGCTCATTCTTCACTTCTTTTGCAAGAAATCTTTTGGATCTTGAAGTTTTTTTGGGTTTCTAGCTGGAATCTATCATTTTGTAGTAAAACAACACTCACCAAAGCAAACCTCAGCTTTGAAGGTTGGTTAATTCTATATCCACTTCTTTTTTGAGCTTATTTGGATAATCAAAATGTAGATCCTCAATTTTAATTGATTTTGATGATTTAATCTATGTGATTTGTGATCTCAATGCTTAGATAAGTTTGATTGATATTTGATCACTGATTTGTGGTGTTAAATTCATGCATAATTGATTACATGATCATTTGGATGATTGCATAATTGATTAATTGCTGGAAGTGCTTTTAAATTGTTGTATTTCTGCTTCTGGTGCAGTGTTAATCGATTAACCAGTTGCAGTACAAAACTGGTTAATCAATTAACTAGTGTAAATTTCAACATTTTTGACTTTTCAAAGAGGGTTAATCAATTAACCCCTTTTGCACTACAAATGGTTAATCGATTAACACTGGACCAGAATGCTATTTTTGGTTGTTTTCAATCATTTTTTGATTTCTTTCCACCTCTAACCTTCATGGATTGATATGATACATTTTTGTGGACAGTTTTTAACTTGTTTCATCATGCTTGATTGTTTGATTGCGATTCTTTGACACGTAACTTTTCGTTTCTGTTGATAAATACTTAAATGTTTATGTTGTTGGTTGATGTGATGATCACGTGCTTTGCTCATTTGTATCATGTTAATTGTTGATGGTTGGTGATCATCTTGATGGACTTGTGATGCATGTTCGTATTTGCTTTCGATTCTGTTAGTTGCATGATCGCTTGAATTGTTTGTGAAGCCTGATGTTCTTGTTGAATTCTTGATGATGCAATCTTGTTGAACACTTGTATTTAATTGTTAATGCGTGTCCACTTTTGCTTGATACTTGTTCATGATTGATGTTTGTTCATGTTGATTATGTTGAAGCATGTTTGTTGTCCTATTTTCTACAGCTGTTATGTTCTGAATTTACATGTTGTTGTATGTTGCCTTGCTTGCTGCCTACCTTTTAGACCTGCTTTTAGTGCTGAATTAGTAGTTGTTAAATGCTATTATGTTGCCTTGCTGGATTTTATTGTTGCTTTGTGCAGGAGGCGTTGTTGTAGTTGTTGCTTTTGCCTCGTTTTCTTGTTTTTATCTTGTTCTTGCATGCTCCCTTAAGGCCTCCTAGTCCAACTTAATTTCCAATTAAGTTTGGAGTAGGATAGACATTAGGAGTTTAATCCATGCATGATAACAAATAAGTTAGTCACTTTTAACCTCAACCTTAAGTCCATCTTTTGCATGCTAACATTAGGATAGATTTCCTTTCCATCCCGACCTTAGGGCCACTTTGCATGACAACGTTAGGACCAAGTTTCCCTTAGACCTTTCGTGTGTCTTTCTCTCTTCTATCTCAAAACAATTCTAACACACTTAATAATGACGATGAACATTGTGCGCCACAAGCCTTAAGTATATGGAAAATGATGAGTGAGGGGTTTTATCCCGTTCGTCTAGAGTATTTATCTTACGTCCCATCTGGGGATGATATGCGACACATTCGTTCCTATATCATACTCTTTAGTGCAACGTGAATCACAAATCAATTCAATTCACTTCACTAAAACTCATAAACAAAATTCAAACCTTTATATCCTTCGGGATTTGTTCCTCGAACTTATTTTCAGAAAAAAGTATGTTACTTTTCCGTTCTACCACAAACAGGCATCGACCCTAACTACTAGAATGGGAAATTAATGTCACTCATAAAAAACACTTAACTAACCCGTGGTTTCATTAGCCAAACTACATTTGTTCTAATTTCTCATACCAGATGAGGATACGTATGCACAAGACGACGATGTCTTGGCGAGAAACCTTCCCCCTTTCACCCGTAGTTTTCTGAACTACGTTGATTCTGACTTTCCCATTGCACGAGGGAATACGTAGGCATAAGGAGGCGATGTCCTATCGAGTCAATTTTTTGCTTTTTCCGTTTCCGTTTAGAAGTAGCTTTTAGATAACTCACCCTTTAATTAGACAACAAGCAGTGATCCCATTAAGTACAACAGACGTCAGAGGTGCTAATACCTTCCCCTTGCGTAACCGACTCCCGAACCCAAGATTTAGTTGCGATGACCTTGTCTTCTCCTTTCTTTTAGGTTTTCTTCAATCATTTCCTTTTCCGTCGTTGGGATAAATAATGTTCGGTGGTGACTCTTCTGTTTGTTTCCGCCGATTGTTTTTCGCAGTTGTAACACCCCTTATGTTAACAATAAAAACATGAACAATATATTCAATAAAAGTCACATAATAATATATCATTTGAATTAATAATTTAATCACGACCTAAGCTATGATACCATTTATTGGAATTAAATCAATTTAATATACATGCTTACCATACTATGACATATACTTTATGTGAAATCAAAATTGGTCATACAAACATGTATAAAATTATAGGATCGAGAAATTGATTTTAAGAATACCTGGATCCATTGAGAAAATTGCCTTTGACGATAATCCTAAACCCATAAGTTGTTGGCTTTTGTGGTTCTTCCTCAACCGGTACTCCTTATGCCTCGAATTCTCTTCGAATAGGGAGAAGAGATAATTTCTTGTTGTACGGTATATTGGGGACCATAGCCTATATATAATGTGATGTCCAATTAGGGGTCCCATTATATTTCCAAACGGGTCATCCTGACATCCTCTCATATTTGAGTCCATACTCAATTATTTAATTAATTAAATAATTCATAAATAAAATCTAATTAGTCTTTTTAACATTATTTGATCACTTAATTATCTAAAGGTACTTAAGTGATAAAATAGCTAATATAATAAATAAATATATTTGGCCATATAATTATTAGAATATTAATATATTACTATATTATTAAAATATTCCAACAGTAGTGTCATAAAGAAGGATAAGGGTCATGATTGAGTGGAGTGTTTTAATTATGTGGTGATGACGCTTCAAAATGTTTTTGTGTGTGTCTCCACAGAGGAATAAAAAAACCTTTAAATCATATTGAATCCAATTTCTTTCTGTTGCGTGATATTCGTCCTTTTTATTATGTTTTTGCAAGCTAGAATTTTCATAGTGGTTGTCATAGCAGGTTGTACGAAGGTTTGCATAGGTTTATTTTGTCGTGTTGTGGACAAGTTTATGTATTATACAAGGGTGGCTTTGCAGGCTTCACGTACGTTGGAATGTGGCTAGTGTAGCAGCTGAGATTATGGGTTCATATGAAGAAGTCGTGTATTGAAAGTTTGGCTGTTGGAGTTGACGAAAGTTTGGCTGGTGGAGTTGTACGAGTACGTATTTCCTTTTGTTCCAAATTTCTCTTTATTTTTCATTTCATCTTTTGCAAATACGATGCGGATTGTTTCGTTTGACAAGTTTTGTTGTGGTTGTAGCAAGCAATTATTTTGGTGCAGTGGCTTTTGGTTCTCTAATTTTTTTTTGGTAAAGAAATTGGTTTGTAAATGTAATGGGCTTGTCTATTGTATGGAATTTTGTATTATGAAACCCCTGAATAACTTGCAACTGAGTCGACAACAATTTAGATTCACTTGGACTTCTCATAATTTCTATGAATTTTTTATTAACATGAAATAAGTTCCAAGTCACTTCTAAGTTTGCTTGAATTAATCCCTGGGAAAATAAATCCACATATGAACTCAATTTGGACTGATAGGAACTTGAACATGAAAACATGTACCAAAACTCTCACGAATCGCTGCTTAATGATCTGATGATTCTTCACAAAGCAACTTAACCTTGGATACACATTTCTTCAGAAACAATCCACTGACGCAAACACTTGCAATTGAAGAAATCTCTTGATAGTTTGACCAAGCTTAGGTCAAACTTCCATTTGATCTTGATCAGGATTGAATAACCACACTTGACTTGAAGTTACGCCATCATTCTTGTCAATCCTGATCTTCTATCAATAATGAAAAGCAAATCCTAATCTTATGTCAGTTGAATATAAGCTTGCCAACAAACTTGAACCAAAGAAGTGATGAAACCCTAGGCTCTTGATGCCTTTGAGAAAACTCATAGAGGCTGACGTTATGTTTAGATAAAACTCTAATAAAAGATGTTCCCGATAATTGAAAATCCAACATCTTATTTTAAACTTGAGTACAAAAACCAAGTGAAATAACCTCTGAATGATAGAAAATCCAAATTAACAAGACACCTCTGATTCCATGTCTTAAGAGCCCAATAAAAAGCATGCTAAACTATGAGGACGATGCAATGTGAGAATAAAGTCACACGAATGCTAATTAAAAAATGTCTGGTTAAAATTTTGGGTATGACAATCCATGTTCTAATTGGTCCTTTTGTGTTAGTCTTAACAGGCTTTCTATTATTCCAAGCCTTAGCTTTGCAATCAGGCTTTGTTCATTCAAAACTTTTTTTTTGAAAGATTGTCTTGAATGGATCTTAGCCTTAGGTTCTGGACCCTTCAAAACTTTTTAATTTGATGTCTTAGGTTCTACCTTCTTCAGAACCTTTGACTTTGAGGTTTCGGATTATGAATATTTTTAGAACCTTAGACTTAGGCATCATTTGTTCTTATTTCTTCAAAACTATTGACTTTAACATCTTAGGTTGTGATATCTTCAGAACCTATGACTCTACAATTATAGGTTCTGATTGGATTGAACCCTTTGCTTTACTAGCCGACACAAAATGAGAGTACAACCCTTTTTGATCATGGCTTGAAGAAGAAGGATATGATGGTTTAATCAAGCTCATTCAGAGGCTTATCATACATATCTTTTATTAAAGTAATTTAATCTCTTTCCATGTTTTGAATCTTGTTTTTTTGATAAATTTAATTCATCTCTTATGAGATCATATTTCTTTCTTATAATTTTTATACGTCTGGATTTCTGCTAACATATACCCATAAGATCTCGTCATAAAGTAATTAAATCAGGTCTAGAAAGTTTAGAGAGTACCTCTTATGCATCCTATGAATCTGAGTCATAACCAACTTCTGATTTTGAGTATGAGGATGTTAATGCCACTAGAGCTAAATTGGCTTCTTCTTCATTCTTGCCAATTTTTTCTTCATCATCAAGTTCATCCCATGTTGCCATGAGACTTTTCTTGAACTTACTTATAAATTGATCAAGCTTTTGACAGTTTGTCATACCCTAAATTTGTCCTACCTTTTTGTAATTTTTTCTCGCTTTTTGTTCTGTGCCATTTAGACACGTGTCATCTCGCAATTGGTCGTTTTTTTTAAAAATTTATCTTTTGACCAATCGAAGTGTGACACGTGGCCTAAAGGGCATTTTGGTCCTTTGCTTCCATTTTCTCTTTTCTTTTTTTTCCTTGCAATTTTCTCCCTTTTATTTTATTTTTATCACTTATTTATTTCTTTTAGATATAGGTTTAGTTAAACAACTTTTTTTTAGATAAATACTTTCCTTTTATTATTAGATTTAACATTAAATTTATTTTTTTTATTAGAGTAGGATATCTCTTTTCTTTTAAAATAGAGTTCATTATATTTTTAAATTAATTTTCTTTTGTGTATAGTTGTTAAGGTTTTTATTAAATTAATAATAGTAACTATTTTCCTTTTTATGTAGATTATTATTTATGCTTTTTAAAAAAATATATATATATGTTAGTTTATTTATTATTTTATTTTTTTTCGTTTTTATTTATTATTTTATTATTTTATTATTTTTCGTTTTTATTATTTATTTATTATTTTATTATTTTTTTCGTTTTATTTATTATTTTATTGTTTTATGATTTTTCGTTTTTATTATTTATTTATTATTTTATTGTTTTTTTTCGTTTTTATTTATAATTAATAATCAGCTTTTTTTTCATTTATTAGTTATTTATCCCAGTTTATATTAATTAGGTTTTCTTAAAATCTTATTAGTTAATGTTACTAATCATTGGTTTATTTAATTAAAGTCTCATTATATTAATGCTGATTGGCTTTTATTGTGCTGACAGTCCAACAGTTTTTTGAGGCCCATTAGGTCAGATTCGGAGGCCACTTGTCAGGCTATAAAGACTGATAAGTGTCTGCATTTATGGCAAGACACATTCCCCAAAACCAGAAAACCCTACAGCCGCCACCTAGCCCTGAGGCCTGC
This sequence comes from Lathyrus sativus, assembly GCA_963859935.3. Taxonomy (NCBI): domain Eukaryota; kingdom Viridiplantae; phylum Streptophyta; class Magnoliopsida; order Fabales; family Fabaceae; genus Lathyrus; species Lathyrus sativus. Next base: position 689,509,145 of record OZ012741.1, on the reverse strand, counting down.
CCTCCAGCCGCCACCTCACATCCCCAAACCCTAAACCTATCCCTAACCCTAATTCTGACCTAACCCTAAATCCATGCAAACCATTGGCATACTCGTCGGACAAATCAAACGGCGGAATCTCACCGGAAATTCCACGCCGGAAAACTTATAACCACCGGAATTTTCATACAGTTCATCGTGTTCATAACTTTTTCCAGCAAAATTCCTCCATGTTCATCTGTGTTCATACGATTTTCCGGACACCTTCATATCCTCATCAAGTTCATCCATGAATCCTTCGAATCTTCATACCAAACACATCCAAGTTCATCCGAAACTTCATGGTTTACCAGAAATTTCCCAGAAACGATGAATGTTCAAACAACAACAACCAAACTGTTCCAGAAGTGATGAACATTCATACATCCGAAAACACTTTTCCAGATCTAAACCTTCAAATCTCCAGATCTCATCATATCCATCTCCGATCTAAACAAACTTTAAACATCCCTCAAACCACAACAAAATCCAGATTCCGTAATCATCAGCATCATCTTCAAATCCGTCATGAACCCCAACACAAATCTACAATATCCCCTCAAACCACAAATGAATCTACCTTCATAAATCTAACCCCGAATCTTCGACCACTTCTTCAGATTTACACTCGAATCCACTTCAAACCTTCAACTTGTAAATCTTCAGAAATCATCAACTTTCAACCGAGATCTAGAAAGCTCCACAGATCGACCTGGGTCTAGAGATTCGCCATCCGATCGTCATGAATCCCATTCATCGAAATCGATCGACGCCTTGAAGTCGCAACTCCATCTCCAGGGTTTGTCGGTCTTCTTCGTCCTCAACGATGACGAACAAAACGATCTACAGATCTACCAGCGGAACCTCGAGCATCAACATGCAGCTTCATCTCCAGATTATCCTTCCTTCGATCATCTTCAAGCCCAACATATTGTAAATCTGGAACAGAGAGAGGAAATTTGTTTGTTTAATTTGTCTGTTTATTGTTTGAACAGGAGAAAGGCGGAAGGGAAGAGGAAGATGAGTACGGCGGCCAAGAGGAGCTAGGGTTAGGGCAAATGGGAAGAGATTGCTAATTCACGGGTTTGGGTTTAGTGGGCCGTTGGCCCACCCGGTCCTTGGATCTAACCCCCGTTTTTTTATTTTTATTTTTTTTATTTTTGTTACTACACCCCTCTATGTTTTGCTGACTGTTGGAGATTGGGCCTTAGGGCCCATCATGGGGATTTTCATGTGTACCCCCTGGATGCTGATGCCCCCTACTATCTTATTATCTTGTAAATTATTTTTAAAAAAACTTTCATTCTAAAATCTTTGTTTAAATTTATTTATTTTACTAAATATATTTTCAAATCTATTTTAAAAAAATATATTTCAATTCTTATTTTAAAAAATGGTTTTATTAAGATATCTTCTTTTCAAATTCATTTATAAATAGTATTAATGTTTATTCAATTTAATTTTATCTAAATTATTTTCTAAATCAAATCGTGAGAAACTAAGTTCTTGAAGTCTAGCACTTCTTGAATTTTTTGGATAGTCATTACTAAGGTGTACACCTTAAGTAGTGTATTATTCGACCTCTCATTTTCAAAAATTATATTTTTCTAACAAAGAAATGTCATGAGAATTTAGCATTCTTTGTGATATTTCCTTTGTTCATTCAAACATTTTCCAAATGAAAAAGGTGTCGTCGAGATCTAGCATTTCGATAATACCCCAATTAATTGGTTGTGAGGCCCGCGTCTCATTTATCAAATAATTGTCATTTCTCTCATTTTTAAATCCAATCTCACGTCCTCACATCTCGTACCTTAAACTATTTTCGTACCTCATTTCACTTCAAATCTTTTCTAAACTATTTTCGTTCCGATTCAAACTTCGAAAGAAGGAGGTTCTTGGAGTCTAGCATTCCTCGAATCTTCGAGTGAATAATTCTCGAGGCACGCCCTTTGGGTTGTTATTCACTCAACCTTTCGACTTTTTCAAACTCAATCATTCCCAACGTTCTCCTAAGTCGAGTGCTCGTACGCATTCGCAACCCACACTTCACACACATTCACGATTCCTCGTGGTCTCGATATTAGGAGCACCCTCAGGGACTAATATCGTTTCTCACAACCTTAACCCTTGACACGTCGTCAAGCCGGTTCCATCTTCAATCAAATCTTCGACACGTCGTCGAACCAGTTCAAAACAATTCCCTTTTGGCCTCGCATGCCATTCTTCGATTCGATCCTTTCACAAACACATTTTTTAAACTTACGAAAGAGGGGTATTCTTAGAATCTAGCATTCTTTGAATATTCGAACGAGTAGCTCTTGGGCGCGCCCCCGAGTTGTTATTAGTTCATTCTTTCGTTTTCAAAATATCCAACTCTTATCTTCAACTCATTCAACTCAATTTCCGAAAGAACTGAGTTCTTGGGATCTCGCATTCCTTGAATTCTTGAATGACAAGCTCTTGAGGCACGCCCTTAGGTTGTTTGTCAGTCACTCTTTCGTCTCTCAACTCAACTTCAACCCATTTCAAACCTCATCTTTTCGTGGTTGTTACCACGAACTACGGATACTCTGATTCTTTATTCATTCTTGAATATAAGATACGTAGGCACAAGATTGCGATGATCTTGGCGAGCACACTTCTATCCATCTTCCATTTCCCCCCATCTTTTCCCGTAGTCGAACTACGACGCTCTGATTTCTCATTCTCGTCCGAATGAGCATACGTAGGCACAAGGGCCCCGATCCTTGGCGAGCACCCTATCTTCTAACCACCCCATTCCCCTAGCGTCTTTATCTGTTACCCTACCAATTCTACCTTTAACAACGAGAAGAAAACAAGTAAACCTAAACAACACTCCCCACAATTACCTTAAGAGGTTCCCGTCGAATACGACGGACGTGAGGGGTGCTAATACCTTCCCCTCACGTAACCGACTCCCGAACCCGGAACTTGGTTGCGACAGCCCTGTTCCTATCCTTTCGTTTCAAGAGGTTTTCTCGATATTTTCCTCTCCCGTTCATTCGGGAAGAATAAAGTTCGGTGGTGACTCTGTCGAACCGCATTTCCGCGCCTTTCGCGCGAGGGTCGTATTTTCGAATGTGATTTTTCGAGGTGCGACAGGTGGCGACTCTGCTGGGGACGCATTGCTCCATGCAAAGAGAGAGTCGATCCTATCTTTTGGTTTGTGAGGAGTGTTTGCTTTTTATTTGTTTTCTTTTTGTATTGGTTCCCTTGTAGATTTTATTTGTGCCTGTTACCTTGATCGCCTTTTGGTTACTGGGATGACATCATGAGTAAGGCTCTACACCCGAGCTTTGGTAAAAGCAGAGAGAACACATAGTTTAGAATTGGTAGTCGAGTAGTGTTAGTCTCCGAGGACTCGCTCCTTGTGGGCCTAGCATGAAAGCTCCTCCAGAGGAGACCTATTCGTAGATCTCGTTGTAACGCAGCTAGCCTGTTGCATGACTTGATTCATGAAGGGTCCATGATTCTGGGACCCTATTTAGCACCAGTTCCAATAAATGGTGGTCGTGTAGTGTTAGTCTCCAAGGACTCGCTCCTTGTGTGCCTAGCACGAGGACCCCGCTCAGGAGAGACCTTATCGTCATTATCGTCGTAAGGCAGTCAGCCTGTTGCGTGACGCTAATACGACTAGTGTCCGTGATCCTGGGAACCAAACATAGAAACCACCCCGTGAGTGGGTTTATGGGTAGAGTGTCTAGATCTTCCCATATAGGATTTACCTGTCAACTTTCCTTTGAGCAGGAATTATGGTTATTTATCTATTACGGTTACCAGCTTCAGGAGTTGTTGGAGTTGTGATCCTGTGATCCTGGATCTTGTATCTTGCATTGCATCTTGCATATCATTTGCATTGCATTTCATATGTTGTGCATTTTGCATTTCCAGTCCTCCAACAGAATCTTATGTCTCCGTTCCTTCTTCTCCAGTAAATCAAGCTGATTCCTCGACACCAGTACGCAACTAGAGCCAATACCAGACGAGTGATGGAGCAGATTCAACAGGAGCAAGTCGCCTTCAGGGAAGAGTTGGATTCCATGAAAGGAAAGATCGACCAGATCCTCGAAGCCATCCTCACAGCCAGGAGAGAGGAAGAACAGCGTGAAGCCGCCGCTGTCGTCAACCACAATGGACAAGGGTCTACTGCCATCCCTTTGGTTCAAATTCCAAGTTCTCATGGGATGCCGCTGAACTTCAACAACGCAGTCGAAGGAAATACTTCTCAACCAATCCCAGCGCCTGGAGTTACTGTTGGAGTTATCCCGCACGCCCAGCCTGCTGCTGTGCAAATCCCAGCTCCTCATATCGAAGATACTTTGATGGATCAGTATGACGACGTTCAGAACTATCATGCTGCTATCCCCATTGCCAGTCCTGTTGCTGCTCAGGATTCTGAAGCCATGAAGATGTGCCGAGATCTAGCCGAGAAACTCCGAGCCATGGAGGGGCACAATTCAAATTCTTTCAGTGCTTTGGAGTTATGCTTGGTGCCTGATGTTGTCATTCCTCCAAAGTTCAAGGTGCCCGAATTTTCAAAGTACAAAGGTCTCAGTTGCCTAAACATTCATTTGAAGATGTACTGTCGCAAAATGGCTGCCTATGCCAGAGATGAAAAGCTCATGATCCATTGCTTCCAGGACAGCTTGTCAGGGGCATCACTCGAATGGTATATGCAGCTGGAGCGTAACAGTGTACGCACTTGGGCTGAGCTAGCTGATGCATTTGTCAAGCAGTACAAGTACAACACCGATCTTGCTCCGAACCGTACTCAGCTTCAGAGTATGACTCAGAAGGACAACGAATCCTTCAAGGAGTACGCGCAACGATGGAGAGAGCTAGCCGCAAGGGTGCATCCACCTCTTGTTGACCGTGAGTTGATTGACATCTTCATGGGTACTTTGCAAGGCCAGTACTACGAAAAGTTGATCGGTAGTGTCTCCGCTGGATTTTCTGACTTGGTGATCGTCGGTGAGAGAATTGAGGAAGGGCTGAAGAGTGGAAAGATCCCAGGAGGTTCTAACAGCCAGGCTAATGCCAAGAGGCCTTTTAATGGATACAAGAAGAAGGAGGGCGAAACAAATGCCATCTTTGTGCAGAAAGGGCAAGCTTCTCAACAAGCTCCTCCTATGCCTTATCAAGTTCCCTACTATCAGTATCCATATGTTGCTGCTGCGCAATATGCTCCAATGCCTTATCAGCCAGCTGTTCATGCAGCGCAAGCTCAGATGCCAAGGCAACAGGCTCCTCAGCAACAAGCCTACAACCAACAAGGATATCAGTATCCTCCTCAGCAGCAGCAGATGCAAGCAACTCAGCAACGACAAGGTGCTCGCCCACAGCGTCCGCAAAGAACATGGAGACCAGATAGAGTCTTTGATCGTCTACCAATGTCATATGCCAAAATCTTTGCTCAGTTGATGGAGAAGAAGGCTATTGTTCCAAGAGACTTGGCTCCCCCAACTGTCATTCCTGCCGACTATGATGCAAATGCTCATTGTGAATTTCATAAGGGCGCTCCAGGTCACACCATTGAGGATTGCAGGGCTTTCAAGCACATAATTCAAGACATGATTGATAGGGATGCTATCAACTTCAATGGGAAGTCTCCAAATATCATCAACAATCCGATGCCACCAGTCAACTAACGCCAACGTCAGATCAATTCCAGTCAAGTTCATTCCCCGAAGAAGGCAGTCATGTTGCCATTTCATTATTCGCAGTTTCCTATATTTTGTCTTTGTTTATTTAAGTATTGTATGCTTTGAACAATTGCCATTCGTATTTGGTTTTCATTAATGTATCGTGTATGCATGTTTTGAATTAGTTATGTCGTATTCACTCATTTTTCACTTATCACCGACACTTTTATTCACTCCACTCCATTCACTGTTGTTTAGCATGATTTGAGGGAGGATGATGAAAACGAGATACCCATAATTGCAAATCGTATGCTTTCAGACCAAATCTCGTCAATGATGTACAGGCATTGCTTCAATTCCCCATACACCGGAGATATAAGGAGTTAATCCCTAGTAAACCACTTCGGGCCTAGAAGTAGCAGTTTCCTTCGGATATTCAAACCCTTACACTCAACCTGGGGCAGGGTAGTGTTCGGTTAATCCAATTCCACACTCGAATCAGCAAGCAAAATCCAGAAGACGGTTGCTCATCAATGACCCATGCTATGGCAGTCACAACAAAATAAAAAAAATCAAAAGCCAGCTAAGTCAGACACCTTAGAGGGGACTTAGGCAAAATCAAGGCAATCCCGATGGATCTGACAAACGAAGTCAATCCATGCAAAAGTTAGGGATCAAAACAAAAGCAAAAGAGGACCCCGAAACCCTCAACAAAAACAAAATAGGATTCAGTGGCCACCCAGATCAAAGGGGCACTGACATCCATCAAAATAAGGTGACTGCCACGTCGAGCAAACCTTGAATTTTCAAGCTTACACCGTCCAGGCAAGTGTAGGATTAGCTGAGCGTAGGACTGGAGATCATTACGAAGAAGGGGTGGGTACAAATCATACTTTGAGCCTAATAACCTTGTTTCATAACCGTGAACCAGACCACGTTACAACCCTCGAAAGACCTAATTGAGGCGAGGTTTCTTCTGAAAGCATGCTATTGCGAGGTTGCGTAACCTGACTCCTCACATGATTGTTAATCATTAACATTGGTATAAACATCTTTTCGCATCAATGTTTGGGCTAGCAGTCCATTCGTCTCACTATCACGACACTTCAATAAAACGATACTTTTTCAAATCTTGCATCGAACTTTTCATTAATGTTACCATTTATGAATGTACAATTATATCTGCAAATCAGTGCTAGGTATTCAAAGACACTCCAGCAAGGGGAAATTGAGGAGAAACTTGACTTTCGGTGGCGTATACGAAGCAAGATAATTTCAGAACCCACAGGCTGGGGCAAAGCATTCAACAGCTCAAGCAGGGGCAAGTCATCCGAGTTCAACTTCCATGTGCCAGAACTGGTTAAGCTGGGGCAGACCATTACCATGTTCAGACTGGGGCAAGACCAGGTCGTCCTGACCATCAAACAGAGTTGCAACCTTCTCTGAAGCAAATTCATAATCACCAAGTACCCGGACTTGGGGCATCCAGAGCATCATCTTCCGTTTCAATCATGGCATCTTCAATAAGTTGCGTGTCGAGGAAGTCAATCCCTCCTACTACCCGAAGTCCAATCCGCATTGGCAACTACCCTAAGTCCACCACGCTGGCATTTCCACCTGCATGTCCAATTACCCGTCTGCAATCATATGCATCATACACATTGCATTCGCTACCATAAGCATCTTGCATCATATGCATACTCCAATCATACCATATTTCCCCAGCTCTTGCATCTCCGCACGTCAGCATTCGCATTTGCACTTCCACTCGTATGGAATGTCATTTATCATCCAGCATTCATATATGCAAGTCAAGGTCCAGGATCAATCTCGAAGATTTCCAAGACCGTCGACCGCCCAGTCAGGGGCGTCTCCCGCAAGATGGTGGGTTTACCCCACGATTTTCAAGAGCTTCAAAGCAGGATTCAGCCCAGTCAGGGGCATCCTTTTCAAGACCACGGGCGTCTCCCGTAAAGAATTTCAACCTCGTGGTTGATCAAATATGCAAATCAACATTCAGCCTAATCAGGGGCATACCATTCAAGACCGTGGGCGTTCCCCACGAAGTTGTTCAGCCTTTTGTTGGGCAAATCCAAGAAGTTCAGTGCAGGATCCAACCCGAACAGGGGTATCTTCAGCAAGACCGTGAGCGTCCCTCATGAAGTTGTTCAACCTTTTGTTGAGCAAGACAAGACAGCAAGACAAATTCAGCCCAGTCAGGGGCATCCTCTTCAGAATTCATGAGCGTAACCATGAAATCATTTCAGCAAATTATGATTTCCAAACAAGACGGTGGGCGTACCCCGTTGACTCATTTCAATCCAATCTTCCTCTCAGGGGTTCCCCATTGAGTTATACCCGGCAAGCGTGACCGTTGTCAATTGCCATCCTATCATCCTTTTGGTGATAGCCGAACTTCGTCAGTTCAACTTAGCCCGCATCCTTTTGGTGTTGGCGAACTTCAAATCTGTGTTGCCTTATCATCCTTTTGATGATAGCAACCTGTGTGTTGTGTTTTCGCTCTACCATCCTTTTGGTGGTAGGTCTGGTACTTCGTCGGTATCAGATTGTGCGATGTTTTCTTTTATGTTTTCGCTCTACCATCCTTTTGGTGGTAAGTCTGGTACTTCGTCGGTATCAGATGGCGCTGTTTTTTTCTTTCATGTCTTCGCTCTACCATCCTTTTGGTGGTAGGTCTGGTACTTCGTCGGTATCAGATGGCGCGGTGTTTTCTTTCGTGTTCTCGCTCCGTCATCCTTTTGATGGAGGGGTCTATCATGGTCATTAGTGATAGATTGTGCGATTTGCGTTGTGTCCCACTCCGTCTTCCTTTTGATGGAGGGGTCTATCATGGTCATTAGTGATAGATTGTGTTTATTTGTGTTTCGCTCCATCATCCTTTTGATGGAGGGGTCTATCATGGTCATTAGTGATGGATTGTGTTTATTTGTGTTTCGCTCCATCATCCTTTTGATGGAGGGGTCTATCATGGTCATTAATGATAGATTGTGCAATATTGTTTGGCGTGTGTCTCGCTCCGTCATCCTTTTGGTGGGGGGTCTATCATGGTCATTAATGATGGATTGTGCGAATTTTGTTTGTCTCGCTCCATCATCCTTCTGGTGGGGGTCTATCATGGTCATTAATGATAGATTATGCGATTGTGTTTTGCTTTGCCGTCCTTTGGTGGTAATAGCTGTGTGTGTTTCATTCCCATCATCCTTTTGGTGATGACGACTTGTGCTAGCTTACTCAGAGGTTTATATCATCCAGCATTTTCGATTCTCAAGCGTCTCTTTTTCTTTCGGACAAATTCAGGGTCTTTTATATCTAATAGACTTTTACCTCAGGGATGTGAACGCCAATGCAATTCATCCTCCTAGGTTTAAGCCTATTAGATAGGGGCATCTGTCATACCCTAAATTTGTCCTACCTTTTTGTAATTTTTTCTCGCTTTTTGTTCTGTGCCATTTAGACACGTGTCATCTCGCAATTGGTCGTTTTTTTTAAAAATTTATCTTTTGACCAATCGAAGTGTGACACGTGGCCTAAAGGGCATTTTGGTCCTTTGCTTCCATTTTCTCTTTTCTTTTTTTTCCTTGCAATTTTCTCCCTTTTATTTTATTTTTATCACTTATTTATTTCTTTTAGATATAGGTTTAGTTAAACAACTTTTTTTTAGATAAATACTTTCCTTTTATTATTAGATTTAACATTAAATTTATTTTTTTTATTAGAGTAGGATATCTCTTTTCTTTTAAAATAGAGTTCATTATATTTTTAAATTAATTTTCTTTTGTGTATAGTTTTTAAGGTTTTTATTAAATTAATAATAGTAACTATTTTCCTTTTTATGTAGATTATTATTTATGCTTTTTAAAAAAAAAATATATATGTTAGTTTATTTATTATTTTATTTTTTTTCGTTTTTATTTATTATTTTATTATTTTATTATTTTTCGTTTTTATTATTTATTTATTATTTTATTATTTTTTTCGTTTTATTTATTATTTTATTGTTTTATGATTTTTCGTTTTTATTATTTATTTATTATTTTATTGTTTTTTTTCGTTTTTATTTATAATTAATAATCAACTTTTTTTTCATTTATTAGTTATTTATCCCAGTTTATATTAATTAGGTTTTCTTAAAATCTTATTAGTTAATGTTACTAATCATTGGTTTATTTAATTAAAGTCTCATTATATTAATGCTGATTGGCTTTTATTGTGCTGACAGTCCAACAGTTTTTTGAGGCCCATTAGGTCAGATTCGGAGGCCACTTGTCAGGCTATAAAGACTGATAAGTGTCTGCATTTATGGCAAGACACATTCCCCAAAACCAGAAAACCCTACAGCCGCCACCTAGCCCTGAGGCCTGCCCTCCAGCCGCCACCTCACATCCCCAAACCCTAAACCTATCCCTAACCCTAATTCTGACCTAACCCTAAATCCATGCAAACCATTGGCATACTCGTCGGACAAATCAAACGGCGGAATCTCACCGGAAATTCCACGCCGGAAAACTTATAACCACCGGAATTTTCATACAGTTCATCGTGTTCATAACTTTTTCCAGCAAAATTCCTCCATGTTCATCTGTGTTCATACGATTTTCCGGACACCTTCATATCCTCATCAAGTTCATCCATGAATCCTTCGAATCTTCATACCAAACACATCCAAGTTCATCCGAAACTTCATGGTTTACCAGAAATTTCCCAGAAACGATGAATGTTCAAACAACAACAACCAAACTGTTCCAGAAGTGATGAACATTCATACATCCGAAAACACTTTTCCAGATCTAAACCTTCAAATCTCCAGATCTCATCATATCCATCTCCGATCTAAACAAACTTTAAACATCCCTCAAACCACAACAAAATCCAGATTCCGTAATCATCAGCATCATCTTCAAATCCGTCATGAACCCCAACACAAATCTACAATATCCCCTCAAACCACAAATGAATCTACCTTCATAAATCTAACCCCGAATCTTCGACCACTTCTTCAGATTTACACTCGAATCCACTTCAAACCTTCAACTTGTAAATCTTCAGAAATCATCAACTTTCAACTGAGATCTAGAAAGCTCCACAGATCGACCTGGGTCTAGAGATTCGCCATCCGATCGTCATGAATCCCATTCATCGAAATCGATCGACGCCTTGAAGTCGCAACTCCATCTCCAGGGTTTGTCGGTCTTCTTCGTCCTCAACGATGACGAACAAAACGATCTACAGATCTACCAGCGGAACCTCGAGCATCAACATGCAGCTTCATCTCCAGATTATCCTTCCTTCGATCATCTTCAAGCCCAACATATTGTAAATCTGGAACAGAGAGAGGAAATTTGTTTGTTTAATTTGTCTGTTTATTGTTTGAACAGGAGAAAGGCGGAAGGGAAGAGGAAGATGAGTACGGCGGCCAAGAGGAGCTAGGGTTAGGGCAAATGGGAAGAGATTGCTAATTCACGGGTTTGGGTTTAGTGGGCCGTTGGCCCACCCGGTCCTTGGATCTAACCCCCGTTTTTTTATTTTTATTTTTTTTATTTTTGTTACTACACCCCTCTATGTTTTGCTGACTGTTGGAGATTGGGCCTTAGGGCCCATCATGGGGATTTTCATGTGTACCCCCTGGATGCTGATGCCCCCTACTATCTTATTATCTTGTAAATTATTTTTAAAAAAACTTTCATTCTAAAATCTTTGTTTAAATTTATTTATTTTACTAAATATATTTTCAAATCTATTTTAAAAAAATATATTTCAATTCTTATTTTAAAAAATGGTTTTATTAAGATATCTTCTTTTCAAATTCATTTATAAATAGTATTAATGTTTATTCAATTTAATTTTATCTAAATTATTTTCTAAATCAAATCGTGAGAAACTAAGTTCTTGAAGTCTAGCACTTCTTGAATTTTTTGGATAGTCATTACTAAGGTGTACACCTTAAGTAGTGTATTATTCGACCTCTCATTTTCAAAAATTATATTTTTCTAACAAAGAAATGTCATGAGAATTTAGCATTCTTTGTGATATTTCCTTTGTTCATTCAAACATTTTCCAAATGAAAAAGGTGTCGTCGAGATCTAGCATTTCGATAATACCCCAATTAATTGGTTGTGAGGCCCGCGTCTCATTTATCAAATAATTGTCATTTCTCTCATTTTTAAATCCAATCTCACGTCCTCACATCTCGTACCTTAAACTATTTTCGTACCTCATTTCACTTCAAATCTTTTCTAAACTATTTTCGTTCCGATTCAAACTTCGAAAGAAGGAGGTTCTTGGAGTCTAGCATTCCTCGAATCTTCGAGTGAATAATTCTCGAGGCACGCCCTTTGGGTTGTTATTCACTCAACCTTTCGACTTTTTCGAACTCAATCATTCCCAACGTTCTCCTAAGTCGAGTGCTCGTACGCATTCGCAACCCACACTTCACACACATTCACGATTCCTCGTGGTCTCGATATTAGGAGCACCCTCAGGGACTAATATCGTTTCTCACAACCTTAACCCTTGACACGTCGTCAAGCCGGTTCCATCTTCAATCAAATCTTCGACACGTCGTCGAACCAGTTCAAAACAATTCCCTTTTGGCCTCGCATGCCATTCTTCGATTCGATCCTTTCACAAACACATTTTTTAAACTTACGAAAGAGGGGTATTCTTAGAATCTAGCATTCTTTGAATATTCGAACGAGTAGCTCTTGGGCGCGCCCCCGAGTTGTTATTAGTTCATTCTTTCGTTTTCAAAATATCCAACTCTTATCTTCAACTCATTCAACTCAATTTCCGAAAGAACTGAGTTCTTGGGATCTCGCATTCCTTGAATTCTTGAATGACAAGCTCTTGAGGCACGCCCTTAGGTTGTTTGTCAGTCACTCTTTCGTCTCTCAACTCAACTTCAACCCATTTCAAACCTCATCTTTTCGTGGTTGTTACCACGAACTACGGATACTCTGATTCTTTATTCATTCTTGAATATAAGATACGTAGGCACAAGATTGCGATGATCTTGGCGAGCACACTTCTATCCATCTTCCATTTCCCCCCATCTTTTCCCGTAGTCGAACTACGACGCTCTGATTTCTCATTCTCGTCCGAATGAGCATACGTAGGCACAAGGGCCCCGATCCTTGGCGAGCACCCTATCTTCTAACCACCCCATTCCCCTAGCGTCTTTATCTGTTACCCTACCAATTCTACCTTTAACAACGAGAAGAAAACAAGTAAACCTAAACAACACTCCCCACAATTACCTTAAGAGGTTCCCGTCGAATACGACGGACGTGAGGGGTGCTAATACCTTCCCCTCACGTAACCGACTCCCGAACCCGGAACTTGGTTGCGACAGCCCTGTTCCTATCCTTTCGTTTCAAGAGGTTTTCTCGATATTTTCCTCTCCCGTTCATTCGGGAAGAATAAAGTTCGGTGGCGACTCTGTCGAACCGCATTTCCGCGCCTTTCGCGCGAGGGTCGTATTTTCGAATGTGATTTTTCGAGGTGCGACACAGTTGAAGTAGCCTTTATGATCAGTCTTGTTAACTCTGGAGCTTGTTCCTCTAAGGCTAGATCCACTGCCAGAGAACATCTTGTTCTTGTTAGCTAGATGCTGATACCTCTTGATGATAAAGGCAATTTCTTCATCCTCAGTGTCACCATCAAAAAATTTCATCATCAGAAGCTTCTTCAGACTTATATACTTTTGAAGATCTAACAACTTTATCACAATATTTCTCTACTACCGACTTCAAAGCCAGTGATTTAAGTATTTCAAGACTTAATGTCTTTATGTCTTTAGCTTCCTGAATAACTATTACCTTGAGTTTGTATCTAACAAGAGTAATCTTAAGAATCTTTTTGACATGATCAGAGGTAGTGTAACTCTTGTTCAATACATGAAGTCCAGACACAAAGACTTGAAACGTTGAGAACATGGTTTCAATGTTCTGATCCTCTTTCACTCTGAACACCTCATATTGTTGAACCAGAAAATTAGCTTTAGCTTGCTGGACTTTCTTATTCATTCATAAGTAGCACATAGGGATTTGAAGATGGTATGAGCATTAGATTTATCAATAATTTTAATGTACACAAAGTGCGTTAGAGAATCAACCAAGATGCCTTTAACTCTATGGTGTTTACTATAAATCTTTTTCTGCTCAGGTGTGAGATATTTTCTGTCACCCACAATTCCAACACCATTGACTTGGATATTAAGGTCATCTTCCAAAATGTCACACAACTCATCATCAAGACCTATAATGTGTGTACATTTTGCTTTTCCATAACTCAAACTCAGTGGAATCTCCACTGAAAGTAGGAGGTCTAGTTGTAAAATTATTTTTCTCAGGATTACTGTAATCATGATTAACCCTATCAAAAGGATTAGTCGGACCCCACTAGAGCCATATACTCCAGATTTATCAGCCATGAAGGATATGTATTTTTCTCAAGATCTTTTATGTACCACTGTTAAATGTTCAGCACAAACCATTCTCTAATGCCAACTGAAAGTGAGAAAAACGCAAGAAGGAGGAAGGTTGAATTGTGTTGAGTTTTTCGAGATTTAAACTTTTTACAGCTTCTGCTTCTGATGTTTCTTTATCATAGTCTGAATAATTGATTCAGAGTCTGACTCAGAAAACTAGTTTGACTTCTGAAGGACCTTATCAGATTCTGAACCATAATCTAATTTGTAGGCTTAGAATTGACAACAACGGAATATATATGTATAGAAGGAAATAAAGTACATCACAATACACAAGCAGTTATTTTGGTTCTTCTCAAAACATGAGAGTAGTCAAGTCCCCTTGCTCTTTAGGGGTTTCCACTACACCCAAATATGATTACAAATGCCTAAGCCTATCAGCAAGAGACTTTCTTTGCTTGCACACACAAGTATAAGACTTCCTTCCTTAGACCCACAAGTCTGAGACATCCTTGCTCAAGCACACAAGCGCAATACTTTCTTGCTCTATCACACAAGCTAATGACTTCCTTGCTCAAACCACACGTCTGAGACTTCCTTGCTTAAGCACATGAACTTAATACTTCAAATACTCAAGTGTTAAAGAAAGAGACTTCTAACTATATAAGAAACTGTTAAGAGATTTGGGTAACAACTATACTTGATATACAATCAGAGGTGTATATAAAATATAACTTAGAAAGATTATAAGACGTGAGAACTTCTAAAATATACAAGAGTTAAGGTGTTCTAAATATAGTAAATTTGACAGAGTAGCTTCTCTTTGAATGTCAATGAACAAAGTTTGTAGCAGAGTTGTATTAGCGCTTGATGGCTTTCTTCTTCAGGTCTGCAACTCCTTTTATAGAGAGAAGAAAAAGAGACGTTAAAGACTTTCAACAAATAGGTTGGACTAGTTTGTAGTTGATTAGACACATCAATAAATCACCTTTCTGCAAGAGGAATTATCTATTGAAACTCAGGCACCAAGAAAGAGATTTTCCTTAAGTCTTCACGTGATCAAAAAGTCTCAGAATCTATCAGAGTTGCCATGGTAGAAGAGCTTTTGCTTCAAAGTCTGACTTTCTCTCAGACTTCAGTCTTCAGAGGCTGATCACATTAGAGTTCATTTCTTGATTTCTAAATCTTCAGAGTCTGCATTACTATAGGCTGACTTTCTTCAGAGTTGACATTCTTCAGAGTCTAGATCTCTAATAGAGGCAGAGTCTTCAAAATTAATCTTCAAAGTCAGAGTTTGATCTTCATATTTAAATTCTCAACCATTTATATTCATCTGTTCTTAATGATATAATTCTATATACTTGAACATATGTTAAATAGCTCAATTATTCTTGAAATACTTTTATATCATCAAAATCAAAGAGATATCATATTAACCAATTTTGTTCGAAGAGTGTAACTGACACAAATTTTTAAAAGACTATATAGATATATTACTGACATTTTTTTGACAATAATAATAATAATAATAATAATAATAATAATAATAATAATAATAATAATAATAATAATAATAATAATAATAATAATAATAATAATAATAATAATAATAATAATAATAATAATAATAATAATAATAATAATAATAATAATAATAATAATAATAATAATAATAATGTAATTGATATATATTATTAATATTACAATGTAAGATTTATAAGGGTTTATTAAATCTTAAATATTTTTTGGTGGAGAAAGGTGGGACAATTTTTTCATAATTAGTCAAAAACACTTAAGTCTAATTTAGAAAAAAGAGGTAAAGCTGACTATATATAGAACGCCGCCGCACAGGACGAGTCCTTAAGCTACTCCCTTCCATACATAACTCTGTCCATTCTATCACTTTCAAAAAGAAAAGCTTAATTTCTTCTTCCTTTGTTTTGTTTGAAGGAGAAAGAAGGATACAATTCTCTCCTTGCTACATTTATTTGTTTAGGATACGTGTATACGTAAAAAGATATACAATGCATTAATAATCATATAAGAAAAAAAAATGAAAATATTAACTTTCTGGAGCCGACACTAAAAACTGGTTTTTTTTAATGTTATAGATAATGCTTTTGTCAGAGTTTCAAATTCGACTGCGGATTATTCTGTTTGGTAAATTTGATAGAGTTTCGTTTTGCTATTGATTCAGTCTATTGACTTGAGTTACTTCATAAATTTTTACTCCGGCTTCAATTGAATTCTTTTGGCCATAAGGGTTAGACATTGAATTGTTAAAATAATAAACACTTATTTAAGATTTAATTCTATTCCAATTTAAGGACACGTTTCTTAGACGTTGGAAGTAAAACTAGTGAGTGGGATGATTTTTTTATAGATAAATCATATAGCCACCCTTAACATCAATTGACTAAACTTCATGCTCTTTATAAGCGAATTTGAGTTATATCAAAGCCAAAAGTTTAATTTAATAAATACTTATTATATTTCTCTTATATATCTTACAATTTTTTATTAGATTCTTTGAATGAAAAATAAATAAGTTTGTCGTACATATAACAATTGTGTTCTTCTGCTCTTATAAAAGGGCACTACAACCACAGTCTAAACCAAGTTCTTCTACTCTCTCTTCACTTCCAAATTCCAATAGCTGAGAAATAAAATGGGTTCCAAACTTTCATTCCTATTTGTTTTTGTGATGTTGTTTGCTTTAACATCAGCCATTCCAAACAAGAGAAAGCCACATAAACCATGCAAAAACCTAGTCCTCTATTTTCATGACATACTTTACACTGGAAACAATGCAGCAAATGCAACATCAGCCATAGTAGCAGCTCCAGAAGGTGCTAGTTTAACTAAATTGGCACCTCAATCCCACTTTGGTAACATAATAGTTTTTGATGACCCTATCACATTAAACCATAGCCTTTATTCAAAACAAGTTGGAAGAGCACAAGGCTTTTATATTTATGATACCAAAAACACATACACTTCTTGGCTTAGTTTCACATTTGTTCTTAATACCACTCATCATCAAGGAACCATTACTTTTGCTGGTGCTGACCCCATTGTCGCCAAAACTAGAGATATTTCTGTCACTGGTGGTACTGGTGATTTCTTTATGCATAGAGGAATTGCTGCTGTTACCACTGATGCATTTGAAGGCGAAGCTTATTTCCGACTTGGTGTTGATATTAAGTTCTTCGAGTGTTGGTAACTATGAAATTAAGTACTATAGTTGCTTAAATAAAAGCAAATAAATTTGAAGTTAAATTGTAGTTGTCTCTTTTAATGTTTTGTTTTAATTAATTAGTCCATAAAGTATACTCTTTGTATTTCTTTGTTATCTATGATTATTATAAATAAATGAAGATTCTATCATCTACTTTCTTTTTAGAATAAACATATCACTTTTTTATGTTGATTTATAAAATAATATTTAAAAATAAAAATTCATCTTCATATAAGTTTTAGTGACATCTACAATATCGTAGCTATAATTTTTACTACTTATATATCTAGAATAACATATAGTTATATGGAACGTAATATTTTATCTATAATTAAGTTATAGGGACATTCAATTTGGCATCTAATCACGTCCCTTTATAGTTGACGTCAAATAGGGATGTTACTAAACGTTTTATAGAATTCTACCTATAGTTATTTGATTTTTAGTGACAAATTATGAGTGTCACAAAATGTCAGTTTCTTTGTAGTGATGGTCATCCTATACGCCACAACTAAAATAGTGTTGGAGGATTTTTTTACTAGGGAGCATTAATATTGGGTCAAGAGCAATACAAGTAAGAAAGACACCACATATTCACCCAAAACTTTAAAGTGATAGGTGTATAGATTCTCCCATTTGAGATATTGGATCGAACTCTAGTATGGTCGAATGGTAGTTTCTGGTTCGACAGGAATTAAGCACGAGATCTAAGTCTGTCTGCATTCTGCTATCAGAGTAATGCGTGTTGTAGTTGAAGTTTGTCCTAACATGCATTAGTCAATATTGGTAGGTTTGTTAGCATGTTGAATTGGGCCTTACTTGTAAGCCCAATTGTTTATGTTAGTTGTACTCTAAGTTAGCTTATAATGGATAATTGTTAAAAATTCCATTAGGTTAGTTTGCTATTTTTCTTATAAATAGCACACTAGTCTCTCATCTTGGCATAAGGAAAAATAGGAAGATAAAATCATAATTCAAGTGAGAGAGGTTACTTTGTTATTCTTGTATACTTGTAATCTTGTTATAAGAGGAAGGAAAGAATAACAGTTTATAACCAATCCTTGTTGTTTCTTGTTGTTTTACCTTATTTTCTTTATTATTCATAACCCTTGTGTGCTTCTTGATCATAAAGAAACCGTTTATATTTATGTTTCAAGACATCCGATTCACAACATCCCACTTATAAATTCTCAAATCTCCATATTTATAACCAATGTGGGACTCCAACTCACACTTGATATATTATTCTCAACATTCCCCCTCAAGTGTGAATCTACCATACTCCCTATCAAGTATAAACTCTTTTGTCCACATATATTTGTATCGTCGTTGACACCTCTTCTTGGGCATTTCGATACTCCTCTTACTTGAACATTTTGATTTCAACAGGACACGAATTCCTAGGCATTTCGATACATGTAAGTCGGTCCCTTCTGTTAATGCGTGAGACACTTTTAGTGAGGAGAGAAAGAGAGAGAAAATAAAGAAACTGATGTGATTTAGGAATTGAGATAGATTTCTCTTATCTAAATGGTGATTTCTATAGGTAGAAGTTGCATTAGGTAGGGATTAAGTGAGGGGTTGTAAACGGGGGAGTTTAACTCTGAGCTAATACTACTGATAGTGAATTCATTCGTTGCTTAATAGCCCCCAAATGCAGGTGTTGTTGTACATCAAACTGGATCATCATATCTTGGCGTTATTTATCATTCTGTTATGAATATGCCAGTTTTGTCTCCTTCTTTAAAATACATGTCTTAACAGATGTTGAAATATTTGTCATTACACTATTATGATTTTGATATATTAGTTTGTTCTGGTCTGTTCTGTTATGTCTTTGTTTAGCTATGCAGAAATCAATGTTTGAACATCTCTTGGGGCATATGAGACCTATATACCAGAATTTCATAATGAAATTGAATTTGACATGGAATTTAAATTTTGAATGAAACTTGTAATCTTTGACATGAATTTGGAATGAAATTTAACTTGATATGGAATTTGAATTTTGAATGAAATTTGTAATCTTTGACGTGAATTTGGAATGAAATTTAATTTGATATGGAATTTGAGTTTTGAATGAAACTTGTAATCTTCAACATGAATTTGGAATGAAATTTAATTTGATATGGATTTGAAATTTTGAATGAAACTTGTAACTTAATATGAAATGAGTTCACAATTTTGGGATGAATTTTTAATTGACAACTTGTCATGAACTTGCCATGAACTTGAACTTGAATACTTGGAATGAGTTCATAATTAGAAAACTTGAATTTAATCTTGAAATATGAATGAAGTTGTAACTTGGAATTTTGTATTGGTGACTTGAAATGGAATTGTTGCTTAGAATTATGAATTGGACATTTGAATTTGTCGCTTGAAATTGTCTTTTGGAATGGATTAGTTTATTTGTTATGAAAACAAGTATATTAGAATGAAAAAATTCATAAAAGATTAAATAGCCCAAAAGTACAAATTCTAAAGATTGACCAACATATACTCATGATCTTTGGATTGAAACATAGTAATCAAAACATAATTCCTCTGATCCAAAGATACTAAGACCAAAAAGGATAGTTGTTTACTGTGAATTTTGATAAACAACCGCTGGTCTATCAACTTAGGATAAAGTTGACTTACTCACAGGATCGACCATACTAAATCCTAGAACATGTGCTAAGTGTGTAACAAAGAAGGCTCTCTAAGTTGAACTCCACGTCCGACTGCAAGATCTCTTAGTAACGAAAAGAAAGTAATGCATCGAGGATAAAGCAAGAATGTAAAGTGCAATAATGTAGATGCTTTGAAAGTAAAGTCGAAAGTAAATGCAAGAATGTAAATAACCTTTTGAAGTAAATGACTTGGAAAATAACTACTGTAAGGTAAAGGACGAAACAAGTTTACAATCAAACTCCATGTTCGACTATAATTGCTTTGAAAAATAAATGACTTTTGAAGATAAATGTGCAAGAAAGTAAATGGCTTGGAAAATAAATCTAATATGAACTCCGCGTCGACTAGGGGATCTTTGAAAGTAAAGGTGCAGAAAGGTTGTAAAAAGAAATTTAAACGTAAAGACTGAAGTTTAAAAATGACAGGTAAATGGCAAAGACAAGTAAATTGCATTGATAAAAAAGGATTTGGTGATGTATCACGTACATTCTCGCTAACTCGTTTCTCTACAAGCGGGTACTTTTAGTTGTATGAGTGACTAGTACAGAAATGAATGAAACCCTTATTACATAAAATTTACACTTATTTATAGTGCTACAAAATAACTACTATGTGATGGTTGAGGCTTCACCACATGTTCCTTTTGGCGCTTCTTGCTATCTCAATCGCTCCCACGTTTTCCCTTGCTTAGTTTGAATTTTTAGCACTTAATAATTCCCTCCAAACTTGGTTGTAACTTCCTTACATTTTCCTCAGCATGTCCTTCCACTACGCCAGAAATGACTTTTAGCAGCGCAACAAAAGACAGCGCTTTCTAAAAAAGTGCTGCTAAAGGGTCATGAAAATAAAAACAAAAAAATAGCATACCTAAGACAACGCTTGTTAAAAAAGCGCTGCTAAAGGGGGGGGGGGGGGCAAAGAAAGCGCTTTAAAAAAGCGCTGCTAAAGGGGGGGGGGGTCTACGAAAGCGCTTTTAAAAAAGCGCTGCTAAAGGGGGTCCTAAGGCAGACCTATAGCAGCGCTTTTAAAAGCGCTGCTAAAGGGGGTCCTAAGGCAGACCTATAGCAGCGCTTTTAAAAGCGCTACTAAATGCCAAAAAAAAGCACTGCTAAAGGGGGTCCTAAGGCAGACCTATAGCAGCACTTTTAAAAGCGCTGCTAAATGCCAAAAAAAAGCGCTACTAAAGGGGGTCCTAAGGCAGACCTATAGCAGCGCTTTTAAAAGCGCTGCTAAAGGGGGTCTTAAGGCAGACCTATAGCAGCGCTTTTAAAAGCGCTGCTAAATGCCAAAAAAAAAGCGCTGTTATAGGTTTAAGTAGCATAAATTTTAAAAATCCCAATATCTTCGCAGAATCAGAACAGTCTTCTTCTTTCTTATTTCCACTCACGAACGTTGCACTATTCAAAATTAGAACAGTCACCATCGACGCATTCCGTCCACGCCTCCGTCCGACAACCTCCGTCCGTCGTCTTTCCTCTGGTCATTCTGTCGTCGCCTCATTCTGCCGTCGTCCGTCCATTTTTGACGGTCATATCCGTCCTCCACCAACGCATTTCCACCATTTTAAGGTATTTGAAGTTTTTCATTTTCCATTTTTATTGTTCTCATAGTTGAATGCATTATTGGAGTTTGAATCTTTTAGTTGCTTTAGGTTGTTCTCATATAATATTTGAACTGATATTATATTCTGTTTTTAACACGCTCCATAACCATTCCATAACTATCTCACATTCCATAACTATCTCACATTCTCTTAATATATAACATATGCAGTGTAGAATTGGAAATATAATAGTTATGATGTGTTGTTATCTGTGGTATAGATTGATTAAGGTCTCATGCTTGTTCGACTCGCTATTGCCGCTAATGTTTGCATCGATTAATTTCATTGTGCGAAAAATATTGGTTAAAAAGTGTTGTTGTTAGTCTCCTTATTTCTTCTGCTAGCTACAAAAGTTGAAAAACAACGAAGGAAAACTATTATGTGGTTCATTGTTTCAGTGAATATTTCAGTTTTGATTTGGTTGACATAAGGGGTAGGATTCAAAAGAAAGAGCCTAGCTAAACCCACCTATTTATGTCTCTTTCACATTCCTTTTGACACAATTTCATACACTTGTTGGATAGTGAAGTTTTGTAATGAAAAATAATGGAATATGAAAAAGATTCAGCATATTCCACCCATGCATTTGGAAATATATCAACATGACAGAATTAATAAAAAAAGAAGCTAGAAGAGATGCTTATTTTTATACTTTTGATCCAGAAAAATGTTTAATTTATTAAGAACAATTGGCACTATCTGGTTTTAAAACAAAACAATACAGATTATATTATACTTAGTTTATGCATTGTCACTTTTTTTTTTTATAGTTTTTTCTGATTATTTTATCAATCATATTTTGCAGATGAATATGGAAACTTTCCACCACTGCAGCTAAAGTATGCTGAAATTTCCATAACCTTTTCTAACATGCTAAATTTGATTTGAATATTCCAACATTTTCTCTTCAATATATATATATATATATATATATATATATATATATATATATATATATATATATATATATATATATATATATATATATATATATATATATATATATATATATATATATATATATATATATATATATATATATATATATATATATATATATATATATATATATTTTAATTTCTAACTTGAACATCTATGCTTTGTTTTTTTTTTCATTTTTGCAGATCAGGTGATGTACAGTACACATTGCAATTTCATAAATATGTTAATCAATATATATATATATATATATATATATATATATATATATATATATATATATATATATATATATATATATATATATATATATATATATATATATATATATATATATATATAGTTAAAAGAGTGACATGAAAAATCATGGCAGGGTAAATAAATATTGCTATGTGATGCTGACATTGTTGTATATAGGAATGTCCAAAGGAGTCATTGCTGGCATAGTTGTTGAAGGAGCTTTTGGGATTTTACTTTTGGCACTCATTCTCTATTTTGTGCTATATAGAAGAAAAAAAGTTGCTCATGTAACTCTTCTACCAGTCCCGGGTGCGTCCGAAGATCAATATAGTCAACTCCAACATGGTATATCATATTTTGTTGTAAACTGTATAGTGAGATTTTCTAGTTCTAAATTGAATATTAAGTTTTCATGCAAAATGTGAAACTGTATATGAGTATTATCTGTTCCATGGATTTAGGTTGTGGAAGCAGCTTGGATAAAGCCTCCGAATCGACTACTATTGCTTCTCCGAGGTTGATAGGTATTACGGTTGATAAGTCAGTGGAGTTTTCGTATGAGGAGTTAGCCAAAGCTACTGACAGATTTAGCGCGACAAATATAATCGGTCGAGGTGGCTTTGGATCTGTTTACTACGCCGAGCTTCGAAATAAGGTTTGTGTGTTTAGAATCTCTTTTGTATTGCGCTTTATGAAGAAAATTATTCTTTCTGGTCAAATAGAGATTCCAATCATGGTATGGATCAATTCATAAGTTATATGATTCATTTTGATAGTTAACTGATATTTTATCTAAGTAATTAGTTTTAAAATTAAATCGTGCATGTTCTGTTATATTATGTAGTATTTTGATGATTTCAAGTGCGGTACTTACTCGAAAGCAAAATTGGAAGAAATTAAGGAGGAATGGTGTCAATTTATTCTTGAGTTGAGAATTCTATAATGTATCTATTTGTAAAGTTATCGGATTTGTAATTATATGTAAATTGATTGTATATGTGATGTTGTTCTGAGGATCGGACTGTGTTGTAATATATTTAAGCAGATTTATGTG
Source organism: Lathyrus sativus (assembly GCA_963859935.3). NCBI lineage: Eukaryota > Viridiplantae > Streptophyta > Magnoliopsida > Fabales > Fabaceae > Lathyrus > Lathyrus sativus. The sequence continues at coordinate 689,485,265 of OZ012741.1, read as the reverse complement.
TATAATATTGCAAAGTGATGAATTATAATGTATACTTTAGTTATTGTGTATAATATTGCAAAGTGATGAATACACAAAAATAAGGCCAAAATAATTGTTATATATAAGGGCAAACTGTTGAATTAAAGGCCTGGATTATAAGCAGGGAATGTATTTGTTATAAGCAGGTTTATTGAAAAATATATAAAAAATGTGATTATTTTAAAAAAAAAAATTCAAAATCGTGAAGAATAGACAGCGCTTTTAAAAAAAGCGCTGTTAAAGGGACAAAAAGAGACCTAAAAAAGCGCTGCTATAGGTTGGAAAAGGGGGGTCTAAGAAAGCGCTTTAGAAAAGCGCTGTTAAAGGGGGGGTCTAAGACAGCGCTTTAAAAAAGCGCTGCTAAAGGGGGGGTCTAAGAAAGCGCTTTTAAAAAGCGCTGCTATAGGGGGAAGGTGAAGTGGGATTAGGCAGCGCTTATAAAAGCGCTGCTATAGGGTGAAAAAAGCGCTGCTAAAAGTGCTGATAAAGGCAAAAAAAAAGCGCTGCTATAGGGTGAAAAAAGCGCTGCTAAAAGTGCTGATAAAGACAAAAAAAAAGCGTTGTTAAAGGCCAAAAAAAAGCGCTGCCTTTACCTTTACCAGCGCCACTTTAGGCAGCGCTTTTAAGCGCTGCTAAAGGCAAAAAAAAAGCGCTGCTAAAGGTCTTTTTTGGCATAGTGTTCGTCGAGTACTTTCCAACACTTAGTATTTTTCAGCCATTTGTCCACCTTTTTCAACATGGAATTCTCCTTCGTTGTGTCGAAGCATCCTCATATTTCAAATATTGACATTTTGTCTTAAGATAATTCTGAATTTAACTAGCGTCGAAAATTGAGAGCCAACAATAGTTCTAGAGCATTAAATCATACAAGAACAAAAAGAACCATGCCTTAGCATTTGCAATATGAACAAACAACCTTGATTTGAAACAATGAACCTCCTTTTGAGAAATGAAACAACGACAACACTAAACCAATCAAGTAGGTGTACCCTATTTTTTTTCCTAGTTTGACCAAGACCAAGTCAAACTTCCACATGAGCTGGGTTGTGAATGAAGAGCCACTGAGCCAAATTCAAACATTGGCCTTGAAGCAACCATCTTTTCTTGAAACTCCTTTGCAAACTCTTATGCTTGATATGCACCATGTGATGATATGATGAATGCATGATATGAAAGACGGAGGTGAAAATGAGGGTGTGACAGATACTCTCGGATTGTAAGGGAATTCAAGATACATTGTCGTGTTCTTTAAATTTCTGCACTGTACTGCATTATAAATCATCACTAACTAGAAAGTGAAAAACATACTTACAATAAACTAAAAAACAAACAAAATACCTAATTCACCCCCTCTTAGATGCAACCATTACTTACAAAGTCAATTTTTATAACCATACAATTCTTTTTAAGTCTTCTAGCCAAGTTTGAAATCTCATTCAAAACCCAAATCCATAAAAAATACTTCTTCCTGACACAAAAACATATTCCTCAACCGAGATAATTTTGTCATATTTTTAATAATGTGACAAAAATAGAACTATGGCACAAATAATAATGAAATGTCAAGTAATTAATTTGGATTATATTTTATATTAATAGATATATTATAGGCAACTTTTTTTTACAATAATAATACTGTAATTGATATACATTATTAAGATTACAATATAATTTATATATTTATTTAAGTATAACGTGTTATTAAGTTGACTATAGAACGCCGGCGCAATGGACGAAACCTTAACCTATTCAGTCCCATACATGCATTCCATGCAACATAATTTATTCTTTGTCCTTTCTATCACTCTCAAAAGGAAGAGACATAATTCATTCTCTTCTTCCTTGTTTTGTTGAAGCAGAAGGAAAGATATACAACGTATTAAAAATATTAGAGATATACATGTGTTAAAAATCATGTAGAAAAAAATTAAAATATTAACTTTAGGAGCCGACACTAAAAACTGTTTTTTCTATATTAATGTCTTAATTAGTGCTTTTGTCAAAGTTTCAAATTCGAGGGCGGATTATTGTGTTTGGTAGATTTATATAGAGTTTCCTTTTGATTTTAATTAAATGTTCTAAATATCGAGTTGAGTTACTCCATAAATATGGGAGACATATTTTAAAAAAAGAATATTTTTGTGAAATTAAAGAAAAAGAAAGAAATATATATATATATATATATATATATATATATATATATATATATATATATATATATATATATATATATATATATATATATATATATATATATATATATAATGCAGACAATACATAATAAATCACATAGCCACCGTTAACATCAATTGACTAAACGTCATGCTCTTTATAAGCGAATTTGAGTTATATGAAAGCCAAAATTTTAATTTAATAAATACTTATTATATTTCTCTTATATATCTTACAATTTTTTATTAGATTCTTTGAATGAAAAATAAATAAATTTGTCCTACATATAACAATTGTGTTCTTCTGCTCTTATAAAAGGGCACTACAACCACAGTCTAAACCAAGTCCTTCTATTCCCTCTTTACTTCCAAATTCCAAAAGCTGAGAAATAAAATGGGTTCCAAACTTCCCTTCCTATTTGTTTTTGTGATGCTCTTTGCTTTAACTTCAGCCACTCCAAACAAGAGAAAGCCATATAAACCATGCAAAAACCTAGTCCTCTATTTTCATGACATACTTTACACTGGAAACAATGCAGCAAATGCAACATCAGCCATAGTAGCAGCTCCAGAAGGTGCTAGTTTAACTAAATTGGCACCTCAGTCCCACTTTGGCAACATAATAGTTTTTGATGACCCTATCACATTAAACCATAGCCTTTATTCAAAACAAGTTGGAAGAGCACAAGGCTTTTATATTTATGATACCAAAAACACATACACTTCTTGGCTTAGTTTCACATTTGTTCTTAATACCACTCATCATCAAGGAACCATTACTTTTGCTGGTGCTGACCCCATTGTCGCCAAAACTAGAGATATTTCTGTCACTGGTGGTACTGGTGATTTCTTTATGCATAGAGGAATTGCTGCTGTTACCACTGATGCATTCGAAGGAGAGGCTTATTTTCGACTTGGTGTTGATATTAACTTCTTCGAGTGTTGGTAACTATGAAATTAAGTACTATAGTTGCTTTCATAGAAGTAAAGAAATCTCAAGTTAAATTGTAGTTGTCTCTTTTCATGTTGTGTTTTTAATTAATTAGTCCATAAAGTATACTCTTTGTATTTCTTTGTTCTCTATGATTATTATCAATAAATGAAGATAATTTCACTTGTTGCCATTTTAATGTCTCTTTTGGTGCCATTTTAGAAATTATCATTTCAATGTCTCTTTTGGTGCCATTTTAAAAGATGAAATTGGATGATATCATGTTTGTTTTTTTTCTAATAAACTTGTTAAATTGCGTGATAATTTGTGATGAATTTTAATGTTGAAACTATTTGGTTTGAATAAATTTTGGGTGAGTCTTGAAGATAAAAATGTCAAATAATTTTAATATCAATTTGGTTCTATTTGGGTTTTAATTGAGTAATAGAATTTTTATGATAATACCATTTTGTTAGGAATAATTTTTTTTCATTTATCTCAATGCTACGTGTTTGCACATAGAGACTTTTGTTCTCTCTAATGTGTCCAAAATAGGGACTATTGTAGGCGTCTCAATGATTTAACTCTGTATGCATTAATATTGGAACATAGGTATGGATCATAGTTGGATGAGAGCTAATCGATTAAGTACTGAGTACGAACATGGAGTGATGGAATTTCTACAGTTTTCTGAAAGTAATGCTAAAAGAATCTTCCTCCTCATAAAAGTAATGCTGAAAAAATTCTGCATGTGCTTTTTCTCTGTCCATGTGTTCGTTGTGCCAATCAATAACTAAAACTTAATAAGAAAAAAATCATGGATCATCTAACTTGTAAAGGGATTTGTCAAAGTTATGCATAACGGATATGGCACGGTTAAGTAGTAGTAAAGTCAAATGTGTCTCAAAGAGATAATGTTAGTGTAGAAATTGATGATCGTCTGGAAGACATGATGCGTGATATTATACAAGATTCGTTTAAGAGAGCACATGTGTATGATACTTTTTGCAGTGACAAGGATAAACCTTTGTACCCGAGATGCACAAATTTTACATGTTTGTCAGTCATGTTAAAATTGTTTAATTTGAAGGCAATTAATGGGTGGACTGACAAAAGTTTTACCGAATTGCTTGAATTGTGACACAAATGCTTCTAGAAGGTAACGTAATGTCAAATCGTTATTACGAGGCGAATAAATTATTGTGTAAGATGGGTTTGGAGTATGAAAAGATACATGTATGCCTTAATGATTACATATTATATAAAAAAGAGTATGCAAACTATAGTCACTGTCCGAAGTGCAAGGTGTCACGCTACAAAAAGAAAGATGGTGATTCTAATGATGCTGAGGTGGTAAAAAAAGGGTCCTCCCGCGAAATTGGTATGGTACCTACCAATAATTTCAAGGTTCAAGAGATTATTCGCTAATGCAAATGACGCAAAGAATCTTAGATGACATACAGAAGAAAGAAAATGCGATGGAAAAATTTGTCATTTTCTACCAATTATTTGTTGTAAAGCCATTGATCCATTAAAGTTAGAAGATTTGGAAAATGAGTCCCTAGTTATCTTGTGCCAATTAGAGATGTATTTTTCTCCTTCATTTTTTGACATTATGGTTCACTTGATTGTTCATCTAGTAAGGGGTGTTAGATATGTGGTACAATTTATTTAAGGTCGATGTATCCAACAGAGTGATACATGAAGATCCTAAAAGGTATACAAAAAACCCACACCATTTGGAAGCACCGATTATTGAAAGGTACATTGTAGAAGAAACAATTGAGTTTTGTTCAAACTATTTTTCAGAAGTGGATGTTGTAGGGATTCCCAAGTCTCGTAATTATGGAATATGTGAGGGTGGGTACACAAGGTTTAAAAGTCAAGAGCTTAAATATTGAGGTGGTTGTTCAAGCGTATTTGTATATATTGAATAACACAGGTTCAATCTTACTTATCTGCTCACAAAAGCGTCATAAAGAAAAAGTACCCCGAGATGAATGAAAGAGGGTTGTTAAAAGAGCATAATAAGAGTTTCTCTAAGTGGTTTAAAGAAACAATTGCTAATGATGATAGTGCTTTTAACACAATTAAATGGTTGTCCTATGAGCCTAAATGTAATATAATAACTTGGAGTGAATATGATATTAATAAACCTTCCTTTTATACAAAGTCAAAGGATGAACGTAGTACCATGCAAAATAGTGGGGTTATAATTGTGGCCGAGTCCATGCACTTCTCTAGTTCTAAAGATAAAAACCCGCTTATGGCATCTACATCCTACTTTGGGGTGATTGAAGAGATTTAGGAAGTTGATTATGTTGTGTTTAAAGTTCCTGTATTTAAATGCAAATGGATTGATATCAACAGTGGTGTAAGAATAGATGAATTTGGATTTACATTGGTTGATCTTAGCAAGTTAGCTTATGTGAACGAACCTTTCATAATGTCATCTCAAGCAAAACAAGTGTTTCATGTCACAGATCCTTCTAATAAAAGGTGTGCATGGTAGTGATGAGTATCAAGATGCGAATCTTGATATCTCCGAAATTCCTCCTTTCTCAATAAATGTGCCTACCTTCATTGAAGAAAATGAAGAGGATGATGTGTATGTTATTCGCCTAGATCATGTAGAAGGGATGTGGGAGAACTAGTAAATTTTTTATAAGTTAATTTGATATTACTTTGATTTCTAACTGTTTTTATTTTGTGCTTAATTTAATTTCTAATTATTTTTATTTTGTGTAAACATATACATGGATGATTCAACTGACAACTCTTCTTTATCTAGTAACCCTAATAAAAGAAGAGTTAGAGGTCCCACTATGATGGCATAAATTGACAAAGTTCATCAAACAGGTGAAAAGATAAATGTCGAGTTTGATCCAAGAACCTATTGTTGAAGCGGTAAAGCAGCAAGCAAAAATATTATTTTCGGAAGAATTTTCTCTGGGATTTATCGTCTCCACAGGGATCAGTGTGAGGGAAAGAATGCCGTTCGACAATCTCTACGTCTCTAAGCTTGGGTTTGAATGGTTTGGGATAAAAATTCAAAAGGAAAAACAAACATAATACAAGAAAATGAATACATTCTAAAGAAATGAGAAAACTCGTCAGGAGTTGTATTTCGTTCTACCCATCATGGACTAAAAAATATATGGATAAAATGCACGCAACCTAATTCACTCGTCAATATCATCACGTATCGCTCACAACAGAGTTTATCTCTAACACAAAGTCGAGAGATCAACCGTATCGTCTCATTGTTGATCTCTCACACAACTCGACAACATGGAGCATTAAGAATCGATACCCACGTGAATATTAGTCCTAAATCTATCTCTAGCATTTAGAATCTAACAGATGTTCATCTTAGACCGAGTTCGAACCGTATATCTCTATAGCAATCCAAACCCATTAAGTAAAAAATCAAGATAACCATCAATAAAGAGTTGTAAAAGAGATTTTATACAAAGATCCATAAATATACATACAATCAAGATAAACTTACATACAAAACCCCAACAAATGAAAAATACATAGAGAGGAAGGAAGAAGAACACAAATCTCACGGTTTGTCAACTCCGATTGAAGTGGATTCGACTCCGGATCGTCAAGATGCACCATTCAATGTTGTTTCTAAGCTAAATCTACTCAAGAATGTGTTTGATGAAGTTGGGGTAAAAATTTCCGAAACAACATGCCCTAAAAAATGCTCAAAAATCACTTAAATGGACAAAATTGGGTCCCAGTATTCGCCTGGCGAACATATGCAACATTTGCTACTGCCAAAACAGTGTTTTTCACGCGTTTTAGAATTTTATGTTCGCCTGGCGAACATGACAGCAAACCAGCACTTGTTTTGACCATAACTTCTGAACCGTAACTCCGTTTTTCGTGCGGTCGGAAGCGTTGGAAAGCTAATTCAATGCTCTATAAGACAATGACAAAATATCATTGCTTATATACCTACAAAAAATGATAAAAAATCAATTGAACTCAATGAAATTTATGCGGCACACAATATATACACTATAATGTAAACTATACAACATATGCACAAAAGTTGAGGTTTATTGGTTGAATCAAGCCAATAAGTGCCAATTATGTACACTCTAAATCAGTAAATTTTAGCACTTATCAACTCTCCCCAACTTGAACTTGTTTGTCCTCAAACAAGAATCGATCAACTCAAGGAAACAAAAGTAATAATCAAGCAATCACGATTCAACAAGTTTTGAAAAACAAAAACAAATGTATGGTTCAACACAAAAACGTACATGCAGAGCAAAACATACCACTAAACTATAACGATAACATGAAAATGAAACAACTCCTAAATACAAAACACATGTCAAAAATTCTAAGACAATACAAAGTTCAAAAATGAATCACACCTAGCACACACTTCATCGGTAGATGAATAAAAAACAAATACGAGGGACTTAACTCTCACCCAACAATCAAGTCAACAACAAGTTAAATTATGCATTCATCAAGAAAAAACTCATATTGAACAGTATAAAAGCAAAAATCACAAGGGCTTTAAGGGTTGTAACGTGGCTTGGGTAACAAAAAATTGTTTTTCTCAAGGTAAAAGAACAAAAACTTGCCTAATCAAATGAGAGTGATCATTTCTCACAATCTCAAGAACTCACAAATTCCAATCACCTTTTTTCTCTTTTCCAAATTGTTACACCATTCCACGCAACTTATTCGCATAATATTATTCTCTTTTTTTTTTCTTTTTTTTTCAATTCTTTTCCCTCTTTTTTTTTTCTTTTTCTTTTTCATTTTTTTTCTTTCTTTTTCAAACTTTTTCTTTTTCTCAACCTCTTAGGTCCCAACCTCTTCTCCCCAACTTGAATACAACCAAACATAGTGACATGAATGCTCCCAAACTTATTAGGCAAGGGTAAAAACTCAAATAACAAGTCATGGTTATAGTTCAAGAAAAAGTATTAGAATCCATACAAAAATGAACTTAACACCAATATGGATTCTAACAAAGGCTCAAAGGGGTAAGAAAATTCTCACTCACTCACAAGGTAGATTGACTATTTGGTCAAGTGGGTATGCTCAAAATCGAACAAAATGCCTTGATCATTTTAGTGCTATCATACAAATCAACAAAAATACAAGATTAAACATAATAAAACCGAGTTAAACAAGAATGTTGGTCTCCTGCATATAGTAAACAATGGAAAGCTCCTCACAAAAAGGTTTAGTTCTAAAGTGATTCAAAACTGAACAAGTATGGCAAAAGAATGAATGACATGAAAATTGTACAAATGAAAAGTCTCATAATCATGCTATATTCTAGAAAGCGATAAACGAGTACCTTGCAAAGTACTAACTTCAAACAATATCAAAACCATACATTCGCAAGTTGAAACGATCAAACTTGGAAAATCACAAAATGCATCCTCAAGCTAATCAAAAACAAACTTAAGAGCAAACACAAACATTATTCTAACAACCAAACAAAATTGAATTAAACTAAATAAACATAAAGCTATGCAAACTCAAAAACCATTGGGTTGCCTCCCAACAAGCACTTGTTTCACGTTGTTAGCTTGACACCTAACTTCCTCACATACACGCCGATGCTTTGTCAAAGTGCCAACCTAAAGAAAGTGTCCTAACCAAACACTTGAAAAAATGTTACGAGAACAAAATATATACAACACTTGAACAAACATTATAGAAGACAAGAGCAAAACAAATATATATACTAGCATATATATACAATTATGTGCAAAGCTTAGAAATATAGAAACTATCACAATACGACTCAATATCAAAACCAATCCCCAGCAACGGCGCCATTTTGTTGAAGCGGTAAAGCAGCAAGCAAAAATATTATTTTCGGAAGAATTTCCTCCGGAATTTATCGTCTCCACAGGGATCAGTGTGAGGGAAAGAATGTCGTTCGACAATCTCTACGTCTCTAAGCTTGGGTTTGAATGGTTTGGGATAAAAATTCAAAAGGAAAAACAAACATAATACAAGAAAATGAATACATTCTTAAGAAATGAGAAAACTCGTCAGGAGTTGTATTTTGTTCTACCCATCATGTACTAAAATATATATGGATCAAATGCACGCAACCTAATTCACTCGTCAATATCATCACGTATCGCTCACAACATAGTTTATCTCTAACACAAAGTCGAGAGATCAACCGTATCGTCTCATTGTTGATCTCTCACACAACTCGACAACATGGAGCATTAAGAATCGATACCCACGTGAATATTAGTCCTAAATCTATCTCTAGCATTTAGAATCTAACAGATGTTCATCTTAGATCGAGTTTGAACCGTATATCTCTATAGCAATCCAAACCCATTAAGTAAAAAATTAAGATAACCATCGATAAAGAGTTGTAAAAGAGATTTTATACAAAGATCCATAAATATACATACAATCAAGATAAACTTACATACAAAACCCCAACAAATGAAAAATACATAGAGAGGAAGGAAGAAGAACACAAATCTCACGGTTTGTCAACTCCGATTGAAGTGGATTCGACTCCGGATCGTCAAGATGCACCCTCCAATGTTGTTTCTAAGCTAAATCTACTCAAGAATGTGTTTGATGAAGTTGGGGTAAAAAGTTCCCAAACAACATGCCCTAAAAAATGCTCAAAAATCACTTAAATGGACAAAATTGGGTCTCAGCATTTGCCTGGCGAAGTCCTGTTCGCCTGGAGAACATATGCAACATTTTCTACTGCAAAAACTGTGTTTTTCACGCGTTTTAGAATTTTCTGTTCGCCTGGCGAACTTTTGTTTGCCTGGCGAAGTCCCGTTCGCCTGGCGAAGTCCCGTTCGCCTGGCGAGCATGACAGCAAACCAACACTTGTTTTGACCATAACTTCTGAACCGTAACTCCGTTTTTCGTGCGGTCGGAAGTGTTGGAAAGCTTATTCAATGCTCTATAAGACAATGACAAAATATCATTGCTTATATACCTACAAAAAATGAGAAAAAATCAATTGAACTCAATGAAATTTATGCGACACATAATATATACACTATAATGTAAACTATACAACATGTGCACAAAAGTTGAGGTTTATTGGTTGAATCAAGCCAATAAGTGCCAATTATTTACACTCTAAATCAGTACATTTTAGCACTTATCACCTATGAATGTACTGGTGTTGGTAAAAATGCTTCAACTTTTAGGCGTTATGTAGCATCTCTTGCTCGGAAGAGATGTAGTATTTTGAAAGATGAGTGGAAAGACATACATAAAAAATAAAAAATGCTATTTGGGTTGATGTTAAGGTATTTTAAATTCAAAACTTTATTATATTTTATAATCGTATGCTAATAACATATGCCATATACTAACACCAAATTCTTTATGTATATGTGTAGGCTCATTTCACTATTCCAGAATGTGATGATCCAAAGAAGGATCTGTTGAAGGATGAATGGATTAAATATTCAGGAGAGCGGTGTAGAGGTTTTTAAACACAACTCACAAAAGAATATATTAGAAATCCCAAAGAAGGTCACCCTCCTGCACATGTCAGGTATAATTATATTAAAGAAGAAATATGGAAAGAGTTTCTGAAGTATCAAGATACCCATGAATTTAAGGTTAGTAAGATTTATATTTTTTTTTGTGCATAAAATTTTTATTATGTTTAGTGATTAATAACTTTTTAATTTTATAATAGGAAAAAAGTCAAAAGGGTATGGAATATATGGCTGAGAATGTATACCTATGTAATACCCCAAATTTTACCCTTTCTTTTTATTTTTATTTTAAATTCTGATTAACTTAATAAATTAACCTTTTTTTAAATCTTGTTTTTTTTAACTAATAATAATTTAATTAACCTGTTTTATAACTTTACTAATGTTTTTTATTAACTTTTTTTTTTCTATTTAGTTTATTTATTTAAGTCATTTTAAGCTCTTCTTACTAACTTTTAGGATTTAGATTAAAATTTAACTTTTTTTTCTTTTCTTTAAGAGTAAATTTTTTTATAACCTTTTTTAAATTAATTTCTAACACATTTTTTTAATCAAATTCTAATACCTCTTTTAAAATAAAAATCTAACTTCTTTTTAAAATTAAATCTTTTTCCTAACTTTTTTTTTAAATCTTTTTCCTAACTTTTTTTTAAATCTTTTTTCTAACTTTTTTTAAATCTTTTTTCTAACTCCTCTTTAAAGTTAAATCTTTTTCTAACTTTTTAAAATTAAAACTTTTTTTCTAACTTTTTTTAAAAGCTAAATCTTTTTCTAACTTTTTAAAATTAAAACTTTTTTTCTAACTTTTTTAAAAGCTAAATCTTTTTTTTCTAACTTTTTAAAATTAAATCTTTTTTTTCTAACTTTTTTAAAGCTAAATCTTTTTTTTCTAACTTTTTTAAAGTTAAATCTTTTTTTCTATTTTTTTTTTTTATAAAAAAAATCAAATCTTTTTTCTAACTATTTTAAAAGTTAAATCCTTTTTTTTTTCTACCTTTTAAAGTTAAATCTTTTTTTTTCTAACTTTTTAAAGTTAAATATTTTTTCTCTAACTTCTTTTTAAAATTAAATTTTTTTTTTCTAACTATTTTAAAAATTAAATCTAACCTTTTTTTTATAAATTAAATCTATCCCTTTTTTTTTTTTTTTTTTTTTTTTTTTTTTTTTAAATTTTAAATTCCTTTTAAAATTAAATTCTAACAGTTTTTAAATAATTCTAACATTTTTTAAAACCAACATTTAAATATTTTTTTTTATTCTAACTCATTTTTTTTTTTAAACTCTAATTTTTTATTTAACTTGAAACTCTAATCTTCTTTGCTAACTTTTTAAAATTTAAATCTCAACACTTTTTTAATCTAATCCAATCCCAATGAATTCCAGATAGAGTTAAATCAAATCAATCAGATCATATCATCATAAGAAAATCAGCATCACCATCATTGAATCAAATCTGAAATCATCATAAAAATCTACTCAAATCAAATCCGAGATTGAAAAAGATTGAGATATTCAAATTAAATCTGAGATTAAAAAAGATTTAAAAATCAAGTATAAAAGGGACGGAAATCATAACAAGAAAGGGAGAACTTTTTTCGTAAAATCCAAGCAAACTCCGTCAAAAATCCTCTAGCCTCAGGACAAAGCATCATCGGCCATCATCATTCCGTAAGGATCAAAAAATATAATTACAATTTTTGTGTTGCTTTTCATGTTTTTCAGGAAAAAGAGATGAAGAAGACAAATCGGCGGCCATGCAAAAGAAGAAGAAGATAACATCCGTGAGAGGCAAACAAGAAGGAGAGGAACACACGCAAACTCAGAGAGCAGAGAGAAGAAGAGTGATGACCGGCCCAACCCTCTTTTTTTTTTTTATTATTTATTATTTTTCCATTTGTTATTTTATTTTGTTTATCTTTTTAAAAAAAAATCAAGAAGGCCCTTTCTTTTTTATAACCAAAAACCTTTTTCAAATTAATTAAAACTCTTTTTAAATAAAATAATCAAATGTTTTTTTTTCAAATAATAAAACTTTTTTTATAACTTTAAAGTAAAACGTGTTTTTTAACTAACATTAAGATTTTTTAAATTAAACCAATTGTTTTTTTTAATGATTAAATCTTTTTTTCAAAATATTATCACTAAAACTCCTTTTTTAGAATAATTAACCAAACTTTCACTTTTTTATTAATAAATTTTTTTAAAACTCAAAACTCTTTTAATTAAAATTAATCTCTCTTTTAAATCCTTGGTTAAAAAGACCATAAAAGTCCTCCAAAATTCATACGGTTTGTTTCTCGTTCAATTTTGATTTCGTTTTCGTCTAACTCCACATACTGACATTTTTGTTTGTTTTGTTTCTTGCAGCTATTATGTTCAATTTGAAACTTATTTTCAGTTTAAATATTCAATTATCATATTTGTAACTGCTTATGGGATGTAATTTTGCGAGACAATTGTCGCATTTATCTTTCCGCACTTTATGTTCTGCCATTGTATGTTGATCGCGTCTTTACCAATAATCTCACTCCTCCGAAGGAATTAGGTCTAGCCGTTTGACCGCCGTGTCAGTAGTCCTCAACTTCAAACCCTTGCGACCTCACAAACCCTAATTTTCACAAATGCCTCGCCGCAGGCAAGATTACAATTTTACCCCTAGCATTAGGTCAAAGAGCCGCCGCGCTCATTTTAGGGTTTCCCGCCGCGGAATCCCTAACCTAACCTAATTTAACCCTAATTACAACTTAACAATTCAACGTAGAGATTTGGAGTTTCTACACTCCACGTAAGCGTGTCCTTAAGATGCGTTTATTCCCCTTGAGACCTTGACCACAGTCAAGAAGTCTCTAACCTCCCTTTTGAGGGGAACTACGATTACTCTGATTCCACTCCCGTAAGGATACGTAGGCACAAGATGCGATGTCTTGCCGAGTAAACTTAGAATTAACCCCTTAGGTCTCTTTCTCACTTGTAATCCCTTTGTACATATACCTTAAGCAAATGAATAAAGCAAGTAGTAAACATTCGAACAAAAGGTTCCTGTAGAGTACTACAGAAGTTTAGGGTGCTAATACCTTCCCTAAATTTAACCAACCCCCGAACCCTAGAATCTCCCCGCATTGTGTTTACGATGCAAAATAGGTTTTCCCTCTTTTGACCTTTTCCTTCGGATAAATCAAAGAGCGGTTGTGAATTGAATTGCGATTCAAACTAATTAATAGTTTGTGATCCTATTTCCACCGCAACAGAAAATGGCGACTTCACTGGGGAATAACTTTTGAGGGTTATCCCTAACTTGTTCATATTTATTACTATCTGTGACATTATTCATTTGCATGTATATATTTGTGCTTTGATTGTGGGACTGTTCCTTGTGCTGTGAGATAGGTCCTACACCCGGATCTAGTGTACCTTAGGTAAATGGCAATAGACCAAGGAAACTGTACGACGTATATCGATACGGTTGATCTGGTGGCCATAGTTAGTGCGACTTCTTGGTTGGTGCTTATATTCCTTAAGTCCAGTTGAGGATAATATTGAGGCTGCCATATGTTGTCAATGCACTAACTGACTTTTAGAACCCTAGTTAACTCATCTTGGCCTTTAGAAAGTAGTGAGGTAACCGGCTTTGGTGCAGACTGAAGTTGGTTAACACTCGATACTACGCTCATTGAGATCTTAAACTTGGAGGGTTTTGGTTGGCAAGTAAGTTGCCTTCTGAACAACCACCCTTGTGAAGGATCAATGATATTGAGATCCCTTAGAACCTGGTTACTTTTGTAGGACAGGATGAACCATCTAACTTCAGGGGAGGGTATTTGCCTTTGAACCTCATGCAAGCTTTTAACCTAGGACTTTGTGTGTTTTCATGCATTGCATCCATAAAGCATCTCATCGCATTGTATTTCATGGAGTTCAAACATCATTTATGGATATCGCGGGATACCATAAATAAAAAAAAAAATAAAATGAAAAAACAAGAAAAAGATTTCTTTGGTACCCCACGACATTCGTAAATGTTTTGAATTCCATGAAATCTTCATTTACATTCACATTTTAGCATCATACTCTTGCATTGCATGTGTCTCCCGATTTCTCACACTCGGTTCTCTCACCTTCCAGTTTTGTCACCCTGAGTTCTCGGCACCAATACAACACCAGAGCTCAAACTCGGAAAAGAATGGAGGATCAGGCAAAAGAGATTGATCGCCTTAGCAATGAACTTGAAGATCTTCGAGGGGGTATGGGGCGTATGATGGAATTGTTACATGTCATGAATGCTAAGATGGATACCCAGCCCACTGTTGTTTCTGAGATTACCGGCGTTACTGTGGACCCTCCACCAAGTGTGACCGTAGCAAGGGACCCACCTTATGGTCTTGCTCCCGGTTTTGTGCCTCCTCAAGCCACTGTTCCGATTAATCAACCTGTTCAGCAAGCCGTGCCCTTGTTTTCTGAAGTTTCTAGGGGGGCTCCTATCTTTGCACCACCTGTTGTACACACTCGTGCGCAACCGTACTCCAATGAGACAGTTTTTGATAATCTTGATGAGAATGTTGAGGGTTATGAGAAACATGATAAGCTTCGTGAGGAAGTAAACACTGTCGTCCAGAGATTGAAAAAGGTAGAGGGTGATCAAATTTTTGGGACTGCTGCAAGGGATGTTTGTTTGGTTTCAGGTTTGGTTATTCCCCCAAAGTTCAAAACTCCGAACTTCGATCGTTATGAAGGTGCCACCTGTCCTAAGAGTCATCTGATCATGTATTATCGCAAAATGGCTGCCCATGTTGAGAATGATAAACTGATGATTCATTGCTTCCAAGATAGTTTGAAGGGTGCTTCCTCCAAGTGGTATTTAACTTTGGACCAATCCCGCGTTAAGAGCTTTCAAGATTTATCTGACGCTTTCATCAAACACTACAAGTACAATATGGATCTGGCTCCTAACAGAAGACAATTGCTGAGTATGTCACAAAAGAATTCTGAGTCATTCAAAGAGTATGCTCAAAGGTGGAGAGAGACTGCTTCGCAGGTAGAACCTCCTTTGACCGAGAAAGAGTTAGCTGATTGGTTTGTCGACACAGTCCGTCCAGAATTTTACGAGAGAATGGTGGGTAGTGTGACTTCAAATTTCTCCGACATCGTTGCTGTGGGTGTCAAGATTGAATTGGGTATGAAGAGTGGTAAAATGACAAATAATCATGGCGCTTCTAAGGATCAGCCGAAGAAACCTCCGTATAGCTCCCAGAAAAAGGAGAGTGAGACTAATGCTATATCCTCTGGTAGACCAAGAGAACGCTTTTATCGACATCCGCAAGGTTATGCTCAACCTCAAGGGTATCCAGTCCAATATGCTCAACAACCCTATGTGGCAGCTATTACACCTTCTTTCAATCAACAGGTTCCCATGTATCAACCTATGCAACAACCTCCTGTTTATCCGCCTCCTGTCAACTATCTACAGGCGCCCAATACTCCTGCTCCTCAACAGCCAAAGAGTCCGGCTCCTCGCCAGAATATGCCGAATAGAAGAACGTATAAGCCTTGTCCGCCGATTCCAATGACTTTTACCGAGTTGTATCCCTCTTTGGTCAAGCAGGGTCTCATCACTACTCGGGCTTTGGGTCCGCCTCCTAATCCTCTACCCGCCAATTACAACGCCGCCGCTCATTGTTTATTTCATGAGGGTGCGCCTGGTCATGATCTGGAAAATTGTTATGCTCTCAAAAATATTGTCAGGGATTTATTGGAAAAGAAGATTCTGTCATTCGAAGATCCTCAACCAAATGTTAAGAAGAACCCTTTCCCTAACCATGAGAGTGTCAATGCCGTTAGTGTTGATTCGGGGGATGGTTATGCCCTTGACGTTGAACAGATTAAGACTCCTCTCAAAATGTTCCATTCGAAATTGTTTGAAGCTGGTTTAGTAGATACTTCCCACGTTGCATGTGTAAGTTGTGAAGCCAGTACTAAGGGTTGTGTGTTAGTTCAGAACGATGTTCAGAGGCTGATTAATGAGGGTGTTTTACAAGTGACAAGCCAAGCCAAGAAGGATGTAGTCGCTGCGGTTGAGCCTGTTTTCCATCAGCCTGAATCAAAGGGTAAGGTACCAGTGTTTAATTTATCAGGGGCAGGCTCCGCCAACCTCGTGTTCGATATACCAAGGTCGTATATCCCTGAAGTGAATCAGCCTAAGCCTATAGTTATTCGAAGACCGAGTCCGTTTCCTTTCAGTGATCCTAAAGCTGTGCCTTGGAAATATGACGTGACTATGATCAACGAAGAATCTGGGAAAATTATTTTGAAGCAACGACTGAAAACTGTTGAAGATGTGACCAGCGTAACTGGGGCAAGCCATGACGACTCACAATGATCGTAAACCAGACGTTCTTTCCATTGAGGCTCCGCCAAAGGAAACTGTTGCTCTTAGATTTCATAAACATTTAGAAGGATTTTTCCGACAGTTCATTTGTTTATTTATATGCATTTCTCTTTGATTAAGCATATTTAGCATGTACGAACTTGTTTATCTTTGATTAATTAATGCAACGCATATGTTTGTCTTGAATAAATCCATTCGTTTCACTCATTCAAAAAAACGTTTTCATAAATCATAATGCCAACTTTACCCGATCTCTTGTTCTGATGGAGAATTGGGGGGAGGATGACGAACCAAAAACGTCAGATTTCTTGTCGTATGCTTTCAATTAAAACCTGCTGATGATGTAAGGCATTGTTTCAAATCCCAAACACTGGAGATATAAGGATGTTAATCCCTAGTCAACCCTTTGAGCCTTGAAGTAGGAGTTTTTCTTTCTTTTTAAGAACCTTCATCCTAACCTGGGGCAGGGTAGGTTTCAGTTAAACCGATCGAGCGCTTAGACTCTTAAAAAGGAAGAGCCAACCTTCGAGAATTTATCTTTAGCATCTTAAGAAGTCCAATACAATGACTATCCTTCGGTTACCTAAGGAGTGGGGCAGTCACGAGCCTTTCAAAAGATTTACACGACTTGTGCATAAAGGAATATTCAAAAAAATAAGAGCCCGCTAAGTCAAAAACCTATGAAGGAGACTTAGGCAAAACTGGGGCATCCCGTTGGACTCCAAAGTCAGATCAAAAGACGTTGTCCAGGCAAAAGTTAGGGAATAAAAGCAAAACAAGAGGGTACAATAAATAGTCCCTAGTAAAGAACAAGATCGTGTAATAGGTGAGCGACTGCCATGTCCAAAGCCTTGATAAGTTCTCGACCATAGCAAATCCGCTTGAGATATGAGCGTTCGTATCCGGTTAACTGAATTAGGATTGGAGAACATCACGAAGAATGGGTGGGTACAAATATAACTTTGAGCCTTTATCCTTTTGTTTCTTAAACCGTGAACTGAGCCACGATACAACCTTTAAAAGACCTAATTGAAGTAGGACTTCGGTTGAAAGCATACTTGACAAGATCACGTTTCCTGACTCCTACGAGCTATGCTCAGAAAAAAATTCATGATGGCATTATAATTAAAACTTATATCCTGACTAGTGATTTCGGTCACAAGTTGTTGCGATATCTTTTTTTCAAAACAAAAATTCAAGACAAATATATGTGTACATTGACAAGCTCAGGATAGGCATTTCAGGCATGACAACTTTGCTTGATATCTTAGAGATTTACATATGAACATAACCCGTGGAACTTGAAGATCCTGCTGAACAGGGGCAGGCAGTTTCCCAATTCGCTTACCAACGCGAGTCTGACATTCTTAAGAGCTATTTCCCAAACATTTCGTCGTAACACGATTAATTTGTGCCAGTTACGTCGAGACCTGACAAATCTCTCAAAGAGTTTGAGAACAATGGGGCAACCGGACTCGGTGTTCTCTATAAAATCCTCTTGAGATGACCCTACCTCGCAACGCAAGTATCCTGGGGCACCATGTTTTTGAAGAAACAAATGGCGGCTACTATAAGGTCCTGCAAGATCAAAACCATGGGATTTCACAATTTTTTCATGCACCCGATGGATTTTACTCACGGCGGCCTTCAGTGTCGCAACAGGCTCCTAAACTATTGCCTCATCATAGTCCCCAGAGAGACTATAAGCTGATAACTTTTTCTTGGGTAACTCAAAAGTGTCCCTCAGGTTTTCTTCTCCCCATGTGAAGACGTGATACTGTACACCCAAGCAGATTACCTTCTCCTCAGAGAATTCAGAACTTTAAAACCAGACTTGGTTCTACTATTGATCTTTCGCACCCATGATTGACGTATTGGTTGCAGAGAACGCAGGATATCTCCGTCGAGATGTTTATTTCATCTCTCATCCCATCTCTAGTCTGTTTCGTCAGTATACGCAAGGGCATAAGCATCACATGCCTATTTCATTACATATTCATTACATATTCATTACATACTCATTACATACTCATTTCATAACATCTTGCATACATAAATATTAACATATTCATTAACATACATTCCCATTAACATGTGCATCAACATATGCGTCTCCATCATTTGGTTGTTACCGCCGAGTAATTGGGGTTTGTCCATTCTCTTCAAATAGATTGTCAGTCTTAAGCATAAAATACCTACTTATTTCCAGCTTCCCCACGGAGCTCGATCCTCGTGGATGACGGTTACTTCAGCTATCTTTCCTCGCCAGGATAAGATATCTACCCTTCGAGTTCATTCCCTCGATGGAGTCTTGATTACCAGTTTTCTTTCTAGCTCGATCCTAGATTGAATCTCAGTCTTGTCGGTCGTCGAGCCCAATCGGACGTGCATTTATTTTGCACCGTCTAAAGATTTTCACCACACCATGGCAAATACGCGACTGTTCTCTCCCAAGAGGGTTATCACTGTACCCGGACGTGCATTTATTTTGCACTATCTTTCAAGAAAATCAACTACGATCCTTTACAGATGCACGCCAGTTCACGCCTGGAAAATCCATCAGTACAACACTTTACAATCCTACATGTTACAACCTTTTACACTTTACATTTTACAGCATCAACATACGACATTTCTCACCTAAGAAGTCGATCATATCCTCGTTAGGACTCGCAGCAAATGGCCATCTCCATGGAGCAGTTGGGCTTCCATTTATCTGCCGTCTTGAGGTTTGAACCAAATCGTATTCAGGAGAGCACGATCTTGAGTTACGGGGAGGTTTGAGCAGTTTCATATTCAGGAGAGCACGATTCTGAGTTATGAAGAAGTTCATTTATCCTTTAGTAAAAGAAGGAGTGGAATCATATTCAGGAGAGCACGATTCTGAGTTATGAGGAAGTTCAGTTGGCCGTTTTTCAGGAGAGCACGATTCTGAAGTATGGAAAAATTCATTTACAACCAAATCATATTCAGGAGAGCACGATTCTGAAATATGAGTAAATTCAGTCATCCAGTTTCATATTCAGGAGAGCACGATTCTGAAATATGAAGAAATTCAGTCATCCAGTTTCATATTCAGGAGAGCACGATTCTGAAATATGAGTAAATTCAGTCATCCAGTTTCATATTCAGGAGAGCACGATTCTGAAATATGAGTATCTTCAGTCATCCAGTTTCATATTCAGGAGAGCACGATTCTGAAATATGAGTATCTTCAGTCATTCAGTTTCATATTCAGGAGAGCACGATTCTGAAATATGAAGAAATTCAGTCATCCAGTATCATATTCAGGAGAGCACGATCCTGAAGTATGAGGAAGTTCAGTTTACCCTTTTCATGTTCAGGAGAGCACGATTCTGAAGCATGAAGAAGTTTATTTATCCTTCAGTAAGAGAAGAATCAGAATCGTATTCCAGGCGCCGACCTTAAATGCGAGAAGATTTATTTATCAGATAAGCAGCAGCCTCTTTATTTGAGTGCTTATCCATTTTTTGCACATAAGTCCCTTCCAACGATAAGTGACAGTTCTCCCTCGAGAAGCTTATCAGGGCAATTCCCATCAAAGTCCATTTATTTTGGCATACAGTCGGTCTTTACCCTGTATATTTGCTACGGAGTTCCGAAAAGTCCGTTTGATCCTGTCACGAGGGGTAGTTTACAGAAGCTTGGATGTTATTCCTTGCTCAATGCTCCAGCATTCTGTAATCGATCTTACAATCGTATGTGATCCAGTTTTATTTTTAGATTCCCCAGTGGAGGCCGTCTCATAGGTACCATCTCCATTCGAGGATCTCGTTCCTTTTCTAAAAGTGACAATTGGTCATTCGCACCAGTTGACCATCATTTTAGAATCCCCCGGTGTTGTACTGTGTCCCAGCGCGTCGTTTTCCCCAGTGTGTTCTTCTCGTAGCGTATGTCCCTGTGTCGTCGTATTCGTCAGCATTTTCGCAATTCATCATTCCAGCATACGCATCATATCATTGTCTGCATTAGTCTGTTCTCGTTTTGTCTATAGCATTGCATATCGCCACATATAAGGGCAAAATTTTCGGTTATCTATATTTAAATCCCTCCACCATGATTCCTCGAGTCTCCGCCACTCAAATCATCCGGTGTAGCTATTTAAATAGGGGCAACTGTAATACCCCAAATTTTACCCTTTCTTTTTATTTTTATTTTAAATTCTGATTAACTTAATAAATTAACCTTTTTTTAAATCTTGTTTTTTTTAACTAATAATAATTTAATTAACCTGTTTTATAACTTTACTAATGTTTTTTATTAACTTTTTTTTTTCTATTTAGTTTATTTATTTAAGTCATTTTAAGCTCTTCTTACTAACTTTTAGGATTTAGATTAAAATTTAACTTTTTTTTCTTTTCTTTAAGAGTAAATTTTTTTATAACCTTTTTTAAATTAATTTCTAACACATTTTTTAATCAAATTCTAATACCTCTTTTAAAATAAAAATCTAACTTCTTTTTAAAATTAAATCTTTTTCCTAACTTTTTTTTTAAATCTTTTTCCTAACTTTTTTTTAAATCTTTTTTCTAACTTTTTTTAAATCTTTTTTCTAACTCCTCTTTAAAGTTAAATCTTTTTCTAACTTTTTAAAATTAAAACTTTTTTTCTAACTTTTTTTAAAAGCTAAATCTTTTTCTAACTTTTTAAAATTAAAACTTTTTTTCTAACTTTTTTAAAAGCTAAATCTTTTTTTTCTAACTTTTTAAAATTAAATCTTTTTTTTCTAACTTTTTTAAAGCTAAATCTTTTTTTTCTAACTTTTTTAAAGTTAAATCTTTTTTTCTATTTTTTTTTTTTATAAAAAAAATCAAATCTTTTTTCTAACTATTTTAAAAGTTAAATCCTTTTTTTTTTCTACCTTTTAAAGTTAAATCTTTTTTTTTCTAACTTTTTAAAGTTAAATATTTTTTCTCTAACTTCTTTTTAAAATTAAATTTTTTTTTTTCTAACTATTTTAAAAATTAAATCTAACCTTTTTTTTATAAATTAAATCTATCCCTTTTTTTTTTTTTTTTTTTTTTTTTTTTTTTTAAATTTTAAATTCCTTTTAAAATTAAATTCTAACAGTTTTTAAATAATTCTAACATTTTTTAAAACCAACATTTAAATATTTTTTTTTATTCTAACTCATTTTTTTTTTTAAACTCTAATTTTTTATTTAACTTGAAACTCTAATCTTCTTTGCTAACTTTTTAAAATTTAAATCTCAACACTTTTTTAATCTAATCCAATCCCAATGAATTCCAGATAGAGTTAAATCAAATCAATCAGATCATATCATCATAAGAAAATCAGCATCACCATCATTGAATCAAATCTGAAATCATCATAAAAATCTACTCAAATCAAATCCGAGATTGAAAAAGATTGAGATATTCAAATTAAATCTGAGATTAAAAAAGATTTAAAAATCAAGTATAAAAGGGACGGAAATCATAACAAGAAAGGGAGAACTTTTTTCGTAAAATCCAAGCAAACTCCGTCAAAAATCCTCTAGCCTCAGGACAAAGCATCATCGGCCATCATCATTCCGTAAGGATCAAAAAATATAATTACAATTTTTGTGTTGCTTTTCATGTTTTTCAGGAAAAAGAGATGAAGAAGACAAATCGGCGGCCATGCAAAAGAAGAAGAAGATAACATCCGTGAGAGGCAAACAAGAAGGAGAGGAACACACGCAAACTCAGAGAGCAGAGAGAAGAAGAGTGATGACCGGCCCAACCCTCTTTTTTTTTTTTTATTATTTATTATTTTTCCATTTGTTATTTTATTTTGTTTATCTTTTTAAAAAAAAATCAAGAAGGCCCTTTCTTTTTTATAACCAAAAACCTTTTTCAAATTAATTAAAACTCTTTTTAAATAAAATAATCAAATGTTTTTTTTTCAAATAATAAAACTTTTTTTATAACTTTAAAGTAAAACGTGTTTTTTAACTAACATTAAGATTTTTTAAATTAAACCAATTGTTTTTTTTAATGATTAAATCTTTTTTTCAAAATATTATCACTAAAACTCCTTTTTTAGAATAATTAACCAAACTTTCACTTTTTTATTAATAAATTTTTTTAAAACTCAAAACTCTTTTAATTAAAATTAATCTCTCTTTTAAATCCTTGGTTAAAAAGACCATAAAAGTCCTCCAAAATTCATACGGTTTGTTTCTCGTTCAATTTTGATTTCGTTTTCGTCTAACTCCACATACTGACATTTTTGTTTGTTTTGTTTCTTGCAGCTATTATGTTCAATTTGAAACTTATTTTCAGTTTAAATATTCAATTATCATATTTGTAACTGCTTATGGGATGTAATTTTGCGAGACAATTGTCGCATTTATCTTTCCGCACTTTATGTTCTGCCATTGTATGTTGATCGCGTCTTTACCAATAATCTCACTCCTCCGAAGGAATTAGGTCTAGCCGTTTGACCGCCGTGTCAGTAGTCCTCAACTTCAAACCCTTGCGACCTCACAAACCCTAATTTTCACAAATGCCTCGCCGCAGGCAAGATTACAATTTTACCCCTAGCATTAGGTCAAAGAGCCGCCGCGCTCATTTTAGGGTTTCCCGCCGCGGAATCCCTAACCTAACCTAATTTAACCCTAATTACAACTTAACAATTCAACGTAGAGATTTGGAGTTTCTACACTCCACGTAAGCGTGTCCTTAAGATGCGTTTATTCCCCTTGAGACCTTGACCACAGTCAAGAAGTCTCTAACCTCCCTTTTGAGGGGAACTACGATTACTCTGATTCCACTCCCGTAAGGATACGTAGGCACAAGATGCGATGTCTTGCCGAGTAAACTTAGAATTAACCCCTTAGGTCTCTTTCTCACTTGTAATCCCTTTGTACATATACCTTAAGCAAATGAATAAAGCAAGTAGTAAACATTCGAACAAAAGGTTCCTGTAGAGTACTACAGAAGTTTAGGGTGCTAATACCTTCCCTAAATTTAACCAACCCCCGAACCCTAGAATCTCCCCGCATTGTGTTTACGATGCAAAATAGGTTTTCCCTCTTTTGACCTTTTCCTTCGGATAAATCAAAGAGCGGTTGTGAATTGAATTGCGATTCAAACTAATTAATAGTTTGTGATCCTATTTCCACCGCAACAACCTACACATATTATCTCGTATAGGGTATCGCTTGCTTGTGGAGAAAATGAAAAATGAAAGGAGATTATCAAGAGATGATTCCATATTAGATGATAATGATAGTCTATCTCCACCGTCACGCCATGAAGTATGGAAGAGAGCACGAAAAAATAAAGACATTTAGGTCTATGGATTTCTCGCAAAACACAAAAAATAATAAATGCATTGAACAAATGGAAGTTGTCGATGAAAGCAAAAAAGGAAGTTGTTCAGTTGCAAATGAAAGCACAAAAGAAGTGGAAGACGATGTTCAGAGATTGTTACTCATGGTTCTAAAAATCGGTGACACATATTTAGAAATAGAATTAAGTCATTATGTGAGTGTTGTTCACTTTATATGTTAGCAAAGTGTATCAAAGAGTTGTCAGTGGATTTTCATTAACTTGACGTGTCTAATCTGCAAGTTTGGTGCACATAAGTATATTTTCTTTTTTTTTTTCACTGTCAATATCTATTAATATGTTATATCTCTCACCACTTTGATTCTAATGTTTATTTTAAACTTATTCAGGTATATTCATCGTGTACATATTGATAAGTCCATATCAGAAGTATATGGATTTATGTACCCTGCTATGTGTATGAATGTTAATAATGTGCCAAAAACTGAAGCAAATGTTCAAAAATACATACAAGATAAGTTATGTGACGAAAACAGAGTATGTCACTTACTACCATTTAGTCACAGGTAAGTTTGTATGAAATTGTGTTTTCTATTTTTTAATTTTGATAATATAGATATTTTATGTGACTTTTGTCTTTCCACACACATGTATAGAGATCATTGATAATTAATAATTATTTGTCCAAAAGATAATATTGTGGTCGTCTTTTGTTCACTTCATCGGAAACTTAATCAAACCATGGAGAAAATTGTTACAAAGTAAGTTTATCTTTTATGTGACTTTTTTGTTATAGTATATTATATATTCTATATACATAAATTGTTACAAAAGTAATTTCATGTTTTATGTGACTTTATATGGATTTTTTTTCTGAATTAGTGCTTTTGAGGTTTATCAAATGGCAAATGACAATAGGAAAAATGCTATATGACTTCAACCCGATATAAGCGTGGTGTAAATTATAATTTTATATTTAATTTTATCATAAGTATTCACTAATTATGTCATTCATTTGTAGACAAGGAGACAACATAACTCTATTCATTGTGGGTACTATCAAATGAAAAATATATTGGATATTGTGTCTGTCAATATAACTGAGTCTTGGATGCAGGTAATAAAAATAACTTACTTTGCGTTTTGTAATTTAATGTGAATTTTTAAAGAATAACTTAATATTGTTATTTATGTATTATAGGTATTTGATGACCCAACAGAATTAACACAGGATGATTTGTATGATTTGCGACTCTGTTGGGCAAAATATTTCTTTGAGTTATATAAAAATTAAGCTTTATCTTGTGAGTTATATAGAATTGTCTATATATATATATATATATATATATATATATATATATATATATATATATATATATATATATATATATATATATATATATATATATATATATATATATATATATATATATATATATATATATATATATATATATATATATATATATATATATATATATATATATATATATATATATATATATATATATATATGATTTGAGTTTCTTGACATTGATGTTGTCTGCTGATGTTAATTGGTGTTATTATTTATTGTTAGCAAATGTGATTTTGGTGTTGTCTACTGAAGCTACAACTCATCTTGTGGACTGCATGATGGTAATTCAAATGTGGGAAAAGAATTATAAATGGTTGGATATTTTTGTATGTTTTTACTGGTTTTGTTGTTGTAGTAGTCCACCGTATAAACATACTTATAATTTTGTACACTTGTGTGTATCTTAGATTAGTATTTTTGTAAATCAATTGTTCATTTGAAGAATATGTGCATCCTAGTTATTTGGTGCAATGAAATTAATAGGTTGGTTGAAAAAATATGAAAAATTAGATACCAAATAGTGACTTAAATGTGGCATGTATGATGTTGAAAAAATATGAAAAATTAGGTACAAAATACAGGGATTCCACCTTGATTTGGCTAAAATATAGTCTAATTTTTTAAGAAATATAGCATACATATTACATCGGACACGCCTTGTAGCAAATGTAAAAACCTATATATTACATCGGGCCAAAAAGGCAACCCATGTAACAACCTACATTTTACGTCGGGGCAAAAGTGGAACCGACTTTAAATGTGAATTTATTTGAAAAGAATAAAGTTAAACCCATATTTCATATCAGGGGTAACCGTCAACCAATGTAGTAGGTGTATTTTTCAAATCGGGCTATTGCCCAATATAAAGTTTCTTTGATTTACTATGTCGATTGGCTTTACATTGAACCCAAGTCCGATGTAAAATGTGTTTTTCTCCTGATGTAAAAAATCTTAAACACTAAACGTTGGCTTTACATCGCTTGGTTTTACTAGTGTAGGAGTGTACCTTCACTTCTATAAATAGACATTTAACATAAACATTGATAATTTATTAGTTATTCTAAACACTAAGTGTTAAACGCCTTAAACTCTGATCGTATCACATTGCTAGTGATGAAGGAATCAACAAAGTGTATTGAAGTCATCAAGTAATTAATTAAATTTTTATCCTAGTGATTAATTTGTAACATCGTAACTATAATTATATTTAGAAAATGAGATTTCTAGTAAAAAAATCTTTGCATTTAAAGTAAATAACATGTATATAAATTGATAGAAGAATTTGGAGATGAAGGTGATAAGGATGATTTGAATTCCCCATGTGTCGTTATTTGTGATTAAGAGTTCTAGCCACTTCCATTTGGTGTTGACTTCAAAATTACAGAAATAGGTTTGTAAGAACGTATCGTGTTTGATAAGAACACAATGCATTTGTAGGAACATATTGTGTCGGGTGGAGACATATTTCATTTTAAAGAAATGTAGTGTGTTTCTCCTAATGCTTATAAATCTCTTTTCAGCTTTTTTCTATACGAGTATCATTGGGGTATTTTATATAGAGAGAAACTTAGAGAGACGTTTGGGGATATATAAGGAGATTGGGAAACACTTTTAAATACATGCGATTCTTTTGATTAATATATTAATTTGAGAAGAGATAAGGAATACTTAGGTAGAAAATAAGTGATGTTCTTATGAACTTGGAAGGGTATTTTCTTGTAATGCATTATTACCTTGGATTTTTAACACAAGCATTAATGCCAGATAAGACAATAGCATGCCATGGTAGGGTGTGAGGTCGAAGGTGGTCAATCAAGACCATGATTTGGTTTGATGAATTCGACCTGTCGAAAGATGATATTAATTTCAGTCGAATCCTGCAGTGAGAGACCAAGGAGTATTTAAATTAGTTATTTCGCTTGGCCTTGTGAGTTGGAATTCAGTTTTTCCAAGCTAAGTTGAGTGACTTTCATGAACTTTTCCAAGGCCTCTTCCAATTGAGAGGGCTTTCTTTCGAAATTCTTAGCTTGTGGATTTTGTTGCACGCTTGGTTACCACTTTGTTTTTGGTTGTTCCTCCAATGAAAATTTGGATAATCTCTCCATCCCGGATTGTATGTGTTTGAATAAGGGTTGCTCTTTTGAAATTAGCATATTGAATTTTTTCGCTTGACCCTTCCAATGAGCACCTTCCATTCTAATGTCCTCTGTCACAAAAAGAACACTTAAGTGTTTGTACCTGACCAATTTGTTTACCGTAGAAATTGGTGAGCAACCACTAGTCTTCCAAAAAAAAAATACTTTACTTGCAGGATCAACCAGTGAATCCTTAAGACATGGCTATCATTTTAACTATTGTAGGAAATATCAAGAACACTTCGAAAATGCTCATGCTTGTGAAAGTTTGTTTAAAGTCCTTGAAAAGATAAACGTTGCAGAATTGTAAATAAAGGTACAACAAAGAAACTTTAAAGTAAAAATTGTAATGAAGGAATAAATGGTAAACTGAACATAACTTTCAATTGAAATAAAACATGATGTTTCAAACATACATTCTCAGTGAAAACTCTTTTCTCAATTGACTTAGATACTTTTAGTGATTTGTTTAGTATTGTACAAAAATTGAACACACAGAAATCATATGCACTAAAACCCCTATTTATAATATGTGTTAGAACAAGATTTGGTTCTACATCTGGCCTTTGAGTTTTGATGATAACTACACATGTTATCTAAGAGAACAATTCTATATGATATGGTTTCTGTCTAGTGTGTGGTTGTTGTCAATTTGATTCTGACTCTGATAAAAAGATGTGCGACGTCATCAAACTTTGTTATCAACCCTCTGGAAGAAAACATATATGTACAAGATAAAGTCAAGATTCAGAAATGCTTCTAATGCAACGGTTCTAAGAAACGTTAGTAATGATGTTTCTGATTAATAAGGAAGCCTAGAAGGCTTTACAAGAAATGTGCTTTCTATTGCTACAACTCTGAAGATTCGGAAGGCATGGTTTTGATGAACAAAGCTCTAAAGATTCTGAAGACATCATTTCTAAAGATCAAGTTTTGAAGAATTTCTGAAGAGAAGGTTCTGATTGAACGAAGTGCTGAAGACTCTGAAGACAAAAGTGTGCTTATAAAATTTGAAGACTCTGAAGATGAAGTTCTGAAAACTCTGAAGATAATGCTTCTAAGAAACAAAGTGCTGAAGATTCTTATTACTAGATTCTCCTGAACGAAGATCTGAGATTCTAAAGACTGTGGTTCTGAAGATTACACAAAGGAAGACTCTTCTACAACACACTTCATCAAGTTAATATTTGAAGCCTCTGAAGAGGCTAGAAGACTGAAGATAAAAATGATTTTAAGCTGAATCTAATAGTATTATAACTTTTTTACCTCTACCTCGAAAAGGTGGCGTGGAAGCAGTTGTTTATACAGTGATGTTGATCATTCCTTCATGTAAACGTTGAGATATTTTAGTTGGAATATGTTTTCAAGAATACCCCTCAACGGATCAATTCTCTCAAGCTCTATAAATTGAAGATCAAGAAGCTTGAAGAATTGCTGATTTTGCAGAAAAAATAGATAGCGAGTTGATGATGATAGCATGCTATTATGCAAAGCCAAAGTGTTGGAAAAAAAATGCTAAATGTTGAAGCTTAAATGAAGAATGCTCAATGAAGAAGAAATTGAAGTAAACAACTGAAATGCGTATAATGATGCAACATGCTAAAGCCATGTGAAAGTAGTCAAGTGAAACATCAATAAGTGAAACATAGTAACTTAGTTGATTTAATAGTTAAACTGGAAGAAGCATTATATGTTCAAAAAATGAATTCGTCAAAAGAAGCTTAAAACTAAAAAAAAAATCGTAGTGCTCATTAAAAAACTCATAATAGTGACATGTCAAGAAATTTATTTGAATTATATTTTAATATTTATGATATATAAATATTATAGACAATTTTTTCATAATAATAATACTGTAACTGATATACATTATTAATATTACAATATAATTTATATATTTATTTAAGTATAACGTGTTGTTAAGCCGACTATAGAACGCCGGCGTAATGGACGAAACCTTAACCTACTCACTCCCATACATGCATTCGATGCAACATAATTTATTCTCTGTCCTTTCTATCACTTTCAAAAAGAAAAGACATAATTCATTATTTTCTTCCTTTGTTTTGTTTGAAGAGAAAGATAGAATTCTCTCCATGCTAGATTTATTTGTTTAGGATACGTGTATACGTAAAAAGATATACAATGCATTAATAATCATATAGAAAAAAAATGAAAATATTAACTTTCTGGAGCCGACACTAAAAACTGGTTTTTTTAATGTTATAGATAATGCTTTTGTCAGAGTTTCAAATTCGACTGCTGATTATTCTGTTTAGTAAATTTGTATAGAGTCACGTTTTGATTTTAATTCAGTCTTCTAGATATTGACTTGAGTTACTTCATAAATTTTTGCTCCGGCTACAATTGAATTTTTTTGGCCATAAGGGTTAGATATTGAATTGTTAAAATAATAAACACTTATTTAATACTTATGCGAAACATTTATTTACCGTATTAGTATTTTTTTATATATAAAAAAATAATATTTATTAATGTTGATATTTGAGTAAGATAAATGCAAGGGAATACAGTTTAGAAGCTGGTTTGAATGAACAATTTAAATGGATAAGCTGTTTGAAGGCTGCAGTCAGTTTTGATAGTTGTTACATGTTTAGCACTATATAAGGGAATGTATTGTAATGTGTAACAACTAATATATCATTGTGAATAAAGTTTCTCAATTCTCCTCAATTATCTCTCTCTTTCTCTCAATTTCATCTTCATCTTCCCCATTTTCCCTTTCCACCATTTTTATCCACCCCTCCATTGTTTTGTGTTCTAACATTTGGCATCAAGAGCCTTAGTTCTGATCTAATTATTCGCTGCAAACATGGCTACCGTTTCCAACGATCGAATCCCTTTCAATCTCCCAATTCTCGATTCGAAGAAGTGTGAGACCCATGAGGAAAAGAAGTCGAATTACTTACAATATTTAAGGAAATCATGAAGGCTTCGACGACGACGCTGCTGAGTAGTTATCCCAAAGATTTGAAATTCAAATAAGTTGGAGGGAGTGGTTTCGCCTGACGGATGATTCAGGGGACACATGGCGCTCTATGGACGACAGATTCATGCAATGCGACAAGTGGAGAAAGAGGATGATGTAGGAAGTTATTGGTAGTTATTTTCTACTATTATAAATAAGAAGTTTTTAGACATAGAATAGTGTGTTGTAATTTACTATTATACAAGTCACTCTTAAAATTACTCCAAGTATCCGAGTGTAGAGAAAGAGAGTATTACAGAGAATGTACGTGATGTAAACACACCACCTTTTATTTTCCAATGAAGTTTATTTTACTTGTTTAAACTTTACGAAGTCTTCTTTAATTTCCTTGCAATATTCCTCTTTTTCTATGCATTTTACTTCTTCTTCATTCTTAACTCATCTCTTAAAAAGCTTTTGTCTTTTCTTTGCCGAAAACTCTATTTTTCTTCTCTGTTAGTCGAATGGACACCTTTTAGAATTTTCACCACAACATTGCCAGAGTGTGGAACTTAGGTAAATATCCGAAGAAAACCTTTTTAGCACATGTCCTAGGATCAATCTGATCGATCCTGTGAGTCACCAAAGTTAGATTTGGAGATTCAGCGGTTGTTTTCCGATTTTCAAGAGAAACAAAATGGCACACCCAGTGGGACAGTGCTAGAGAGAATTAGTTTCGTGAAAATCTTAACTTAAGAAATTACAGTTTTTTTATTCTTCGTGAACAGTACGTTTTATGTTACTGAGAAGTGGTAGAATTACCGCTGTAAACGAAGGAAGATTAACAAGACGAAATACTAGGGATATGGCGACAGATATGAATCAGCCAAATAATCCCAACCTTTAAGGAGACGGTTCTAGTGAGGGAATGAGGAACGATGTAGTACCACCTTCAATACCGTCGATAGGAGAGCAGACAGTGCTTCCCGTGAGGCCAGTGCCAACACCCTCAATACTAGGGACTAGGTCAACCATAATAAGGCCATTCAGTCAACCAATGTTAGAATATATTGGCCCACAAACGTTGAATTCACAGACTCCATTAGGGGGAGGTTTTGTAACGCCCCGATTTTGATTATTACATTTTATTGAGTATTTTATTTGATTTGAGTAATAATTGTATTAATTGTGAATTTGATGTGTTAATATGGTACGTTTTGATATTTTACCGTTTCGGAGAGTTTTCGGGTAAAAATAGATCGGAGGGTATTTTGGTCATTTTACATTTAATAGTGAGGAAAGAAATATAAAAGAAATAGAAAGAAAAAGAGAAGTAGAGGGAAAGAGAAGAGAAAAAAAGAAAGAAAGAAAGAGGAAGGGGAGAAAAGAGGAAAACTTGGAAAATCATCAAGAACAACATCTAGCGAGTGGGTGGCGAACCATTACAGTAGCAAAAATCAGCCTTCGCTGGCAAGTTCGTCAGGCGAAGGAGGTAGCGAGCATGTTCGCCAGGAGAATCTCCAGCGAGTAGGTAGCGAACACTTCCAGTAGCTACTATCTTTCTTCGCCATCAAGTTCGCCAGGCGAGTGAAGCAGCGAGCATTCGCTAATGCTTCGCCAGGCGAATGGGTCAGCGAGCTCGACAACATGCTTTATTTTTGATGATTTCCATCTGATGTTGAAGCTTTGGTTCCTTAACGCGTAGCTTGTATGCTGTTGTATGTTATGTTGTGGCGAAGGAAATATATTTATATAGTTTCCTTTTGATTTTAATTCAGTCATTTAGATATTGACTTGAGTTACTTCATAAATGTTTGCCCCGGCTTCAATTGAATATTTTTTCTTTGTAATAAGGGTTAGATATTCAGTTGTTAAATTAATTCATATATTTAATATTTACGCTAAATACTATTTATCTTATTTATATAATGAATAATATTTTATATATATAAAAAAATAATATTATGAAAAATATATTTATTTTTTAAATTATTTTATAACACATATATAAAATTGTAACTAATTTTATTATTGTATTATTTACAAAATATAGATTATTAACCACATATTTTATTTATAATTTATTATTTAAATTTATTATTTTATTAACTAATAAATTATATAATATTAACTTAATTCTAATACTAAAATATAAAATATAATAATCATTCTTTACACTTTATCAATTAATTTTATTTTGCTTTATTTCATATATTATGTGATCGGATTGACATCATTTTATCTCCCTCTTATCCTTTGTAAAAAAAAAAAACTTTTTTTAAAATTTATCTTCTCATATGAAAATTTTGTTGTTTTAAACATTACAAAATTGGTTTTTTTCTTATAAAATTAAACTTATCATACGAAGATTTTGTTGATTTAAACCTTAAAATATTGTTTTTCTGTACAACTAAACTTTTAAAACAAACTCTGTAAAGTTTTTTTTTTTTTTTTTAATTTTATTTTAAACAAGCCTTACCATATGGAATTGACAAGGTTGATTTTAAAAAAGAAAAAATCGGATCTAAAATAACACAATCTTGATATGACAATGTTAGTTTTTAAAAAAAAAACAATTAATATAAGGTTTAAAATAACATAAACTTCGTATGAAAATGTTAGTTTTATAAAAAAAATTACATGCAGTAAAACAGAATTCGCCTATATGATAAGGGGTAAAATAGTATTAACCCTACATAGTTTAATATCAAAAATTGCTTAATAGAGTGTAAAAATCAATTATTATATTTCATATTTTAATGTCAAGATTTTTTTTAATGTTAGGTATTTTATCGGTTAATGAAAGAGTAAACTTGCTTAATGGTTATAATTAAAATATGTGTTAATAACATATATTTTTGTGATTAATACAATAATAAATTGATTAATCACAAACTTTATATTTGTGTTATAAAAATATTTTAAAAAATAAAATATTTTTTTATAAATATTTTATTTATTTATACACATAATAAAGCATTGTTTTACCGTATAAATATTGTGAATAGTGTTTCATGTATGTATTTGATGTACACAATAATAATGCTAAAATAAATAACGGATTGGGTATTAAGCTGTTGAAAAAATAAAATAATTATGAGAGAAAGAGAGATTTAAAAAAGAATATTTTTGTGAAAGTAAAAAAAAAAACATAGTTTGAATTGTGAAAGTAAAAAATAACTGAAAGTGAGAAAAACACAAGAAGGCGGACGGTTGAATTGTGTTGATTTTTTCAAGATTTAAGTTTTTTTCAGCTTCTGCTTGAGATGTTTCTTTATCATAGTCTGAATAATTAGTTTAGAGTCTGACTCAGAAAAATAGTTTGACTTCTAAAGGACCTTATCAGAATCTGATTTGTAGGCGTAGAGTTGACAACAGCGGAATATTTAAGTATAGAAGCAAATAAAGTAGAAGCACAATACACAAGCAGTTATTATAGTTCCTTTCATAATCTGAGAGTAGTCCAGTCCCCTTGCTCTTCAAGAGATTTCCACTATACCCAAATCTGATTACAAATGCTCAAGCCTATCAGTAAGAGACTTTCTTTGCTTAAACACACAAGTATAAGACTTCTTTGCTTAGACCCACAAGTCTGAGGCTTCCTTGCTTAAACACACAAGCTCAATACTTCCTTGCTCTATCACACAAGCTAAAGGCTTCCTTGCTCAAACCATATACCTAAAACTTTCTTGCTTAAGCACACAAGCTTAAGACTTCAAATGCTCAAGCATCAAAGTAAGAGAATTCTAAATATATAACAAACTGTTAAGAGATTTGGGTAACAACTATACTTGATATATAATCAGAGGTGTAGATAGAATATAAATTAGAAAGACTATAAGACTTGAGAACTTCTAAAATATACAAGAGTTAATATGTTCTAAGTATAGTAAATTTGACAGAGTAGCTTCTCTTTGAATATTAATGAACAAAGCCTGTAGCAGAGTTGTATTAGTGCTTGGTGGTTTTCTTCTTTAGATTTGCAACTCCTTTTATAGAGAGGGGAAAAAGAGACGTTGAATACTTTCAACAAATAGGTTGGGCTAGTTTGTACTTGATTAGACACATCAATAAAGCACCTTTCTGCAAGAGGAATTATCCATTGAAGCTAAAGCACCAAGGAAGAGATTTTCCTTAAGTCTTCACGTGATCAAAAAGTCTCTAAGTTTGTCAGAGTTTTCATGGTAGAAGAGCTTCTGCTTTAGAGGCTGACTTTCTCTCAGACTTCAGTCTTCAGAGGTTGATCACATCAAAGTCCACTTCTTGCCTTCTGAAGCTTTAGAGTCTGCATCACTAGAGGCTGACTTTCTTCAGAGTTGACATTCATCAAAGTCTAGATCTCTATTAGAGACAGTGTCTTCAAAATTGATCTTCAGAGCCAGAGTTTGATCTTCAGATTCAGATTCCTCAAACATTTCTTCATTTGATCTTAATGATATAATCCTATATACTTGAACAGATGTTGAAAAATATTTCAGAGGTGTTTTATCATATCCACAAAGATTGTAAGTGATATCTTGATGTTAGTCGTTCAATAGTTTAACGTTCTAAGTATAGAGCTTTCAAATAATTTCTTGTTTTGTAACATAAGTTTGTAACAAAGAATAAATTAGGGCAAAGATGTTTTGCTTGAGAAAAGCATGTCAAGATTAGATTTCGTTAATCCTTTTCATACGTATCTGATTAATCAAGTATCAGAACTTAGTTTCGATAAATACAATCGCGTATCCTCGCGAATCTGTTCATGTTTAAAGTGGCTTCGTGAATATTATTGTTTTAATCTAGATAATTTCTAAAAATAACAATCGCAACAATAAACATAAATATCGATTAAAGCGATTATTAACTTTCAAATCTATGTCTAGAATTTGTTGGTTAATAGATGTAGAAATTAGGTCAAGACTTATAAAATCTATGTCTAGAGTGATTCAAACCATAAATACATCATTAAAAGAAAATATCTTAATCATCAATAAATCATAAACCTTGTTCACATACAAGATATGAAAAGAAATACATAAAATCAAGACTAATTACCTCTAATCTTGACACAAAAGTGATTTATTTACTCAAAAACATGGTAGCTTGCTTCACAAGTTTCGGGAGTAGATGAATGAGCATCCATGTTGAAGAATCAAACTTAGATGTGAATCCAACTTCTATGTGAAAAATCTCACTCTTTGGTGAAGAAAACTCAGAAAAATAGGTTTTGGTGTGTAAAATGAAGTTATGATCCCTGTCGCTACTCGAAAAATACGCGCAACGACGGGGAAGGCGAAAAAGGAAAAGGACAGAAGAGTCGCCACCGAACTTTATTTATCCCATGAGGGGAAAGGAAAATATCGAGAAAACCTTAAGAAAAGAATGGACAAGATGTCTCGCAACCAAGATTGGGTTCGGAAGCCGGTTATGCGAAGGGAAGGTATTAGCACCCCTCGCATCCATCGTACTCGATGGGAACCATTTGTTTGTCGTGTGCGATTTATTTGCTTAAAAATTATGCTATAAAAGAGTGTTCCAAAGGATAGAGGGAAAGGTTAGAAATTGGGAAAAAAATAGATAACAGGGGAGGGAAGAGAAAGAACGGACTCGGTAGGACTTCGCGGTCCTAGGCCTACGTATTCTCAACGGATATGAGAAAATCAGAGTCGACGTAGTTCGGGGAACTACAGATATAAGGGGGAATGTGCTCGGCAAGGATTGTGGCCCTTGTGCCTACGTATCTTTACTTGAACGAAGTAAAGAATCAGAGCATCCGTAGTTCGGCCTACGATTTGTTGATGACTTTATGGATGATGCTATCGTACGCATTCTAGCAGTTAGGTGTATTGTTGCTCGCTCGTTGGAGACTTAAGCATTACCTGTTTGCGGTAGAACGGACGTATCATATCCTTTTCGAAAGATAAGTTTTCGCCATGCGAGGCAAGATGTCACATTTGATTTGTTGAATTGTTATTTTAAGGGGCGAGATAGGTCCTCGGATAGTAACCCCTATGGGTAGTACCCAATTCTTTATCTCGAAGTTTTTGTTATGAAAGGGTGTGGCGAACATAGCGTCTTCGTATTGAAAGACGAGTATCAAAACCACACACACTACAGTGAGCATCTCGACACTCGGAGAGGAAGAAGTCTACACTTAATCCTCTCTTTTTAGTTCAATACAAAGAGAACTTCATTCTCTTATTAAAGTGTTTTTGGTTTTGAATGGTAAGTGCTTTTGCGACAGAGAACCTTATGGTAAACGCCAGCACTCGGGATAGGAGAAGGCCTACGCCTAACCACTCAACGACCGTTCAAGTTTTTGTTATGAAAAGAGTTTAAAAATGCGCTCGGTACGAGACCGAGGTTTTTAGGTGACAAAGGTTGCGGAAAGAAGTTGTAGAGGGAGATAGGTGGCGGATAAAGTCACGTCTTCGTATTGAAAAACGAGTATCGAAATCACTCACACTACAGTGAATATCCCAACACTCGGAGAGGAAGAAGTCTACACTCAATCCTCTCTTTTTAGTTCAATACCAAGAGAATCGATTTATTTATTGTAAGTGTTTTGAAAATGCACTTGATACGGGGCCGAGGTTTTTTTTTAGAAGAAAAAGGTGTGGATGAAAACGTCTTCGTATTGAAAGACAAGTATCAAAACCACCCACACTACAGTGAGCATCTCGACACTCGGAAAGTAAGAAGTCTACACTCAATCCCTTCTCTTTAGTTCAATACAAAGAGAACTTTACCCTTTTATTAAATATGGTGGATTGGCTTAACAGTCGTTTGAGAAAATTCGCTTGACGTTGGGTCAAGGATTTAATTGTTTAAAAAGGTTTGAGGTGAAGCGAGCAAGGTCGATGGCGGTGCACAAGGCATCCGGCTTACATGGTCAAAAATGGCTCGATAAAATCGAGAGTTTACTTTTAAAAATAGTTTTTGGAAAACAAAGGTAAACAAGGACCACAAAAATATTCACATACAATAATCATACAAACATAAGCTAAACGGCTCAAAAAAAAATCGAGACACACAAGAAAAACGGCACGAAGTGCCATCAAAGAGTTCGCCGTGCGAACTCTTTGAATAAAGTCAAAAAAACAGTAACTTCAAAATGTGACATTTTTGGGTTAACTTCCAATGGTGGAAGGTATGTGTTATTTTTGGGTTATTTTCAAAAATGTCACTTTTTGCACTTAACTTCCAATGGTGGAAGTTAGTGTTATTTTAGGCTTTTTTTCAAAAATGTCAATTTTTGCACTTAACTTCCAATGGTGGAAGTTATGTGTTATTTTTGACTTTTTTCAAAAATGTCACTTTTTGCACTTAACTTCCAATGGTGGAAGTTATGTGTTATTTTTGACTTTTTTCAAAAATGTCACTTTTTGCACTTAACTTCCAATGGTGGAAGTTATGTGTTATTTTTGACTTTTTTCAAAAATGTCACTTTTTGCACTTAACTTCCAATGGTGGAAGTTAGTGTTATTTTAGGTTTTTTTCAAAAATGTCACTTTTTGCACTTAACTTCCAATGGTGGAAGTTAGTGTTATTTTAGGCCTTTTTTCAAAAATGTCACTTTTTGCAATTAACTTCCAATGGTGGAAGTTAGTGTTATTTTAGACTTTTTTCAAAAATGTCACTTTTTGCACTTAACTTCCAATGGTGGAAGTTATGTGTTATTTTAGGCCTTTTTTCAAAAATGACATTTTTTGCTCTTAACTTCCAATGGTGGAAGTTAGTGTTATTTTAGGCTTTTTTTGGTTCTAAACCATGGACTCTTGGTCCCCTTGGGATCTTACATAGTATACACAACAATAACAACAACATTCATATGACAAATGCAACAAATGTAAAAAAAAACACCAAATATAAAAAGAGAGTAAAGTTAAGAGGATGGATACCAAAGATTTTCCTCCTTTCTTTTTCAAGCTCCTACTGGTTCTAGATGGATGTGTTCTTCACTCTATGTTATGGAAGTGTTGCTCTTCAAGAAGCTCCTCTTGTTTTTGGTGGTTTTCCTCTCTCTATTTTTTCTGGTTTTTTCTCTCCTCCAAGTGTAGTATCTTTCAATGCTTGCTTGTGTGTTGTGTTATGTGATGATAGTAAAGGAATAATATCTTTCTATCCTTGCTTGCAGCCCCTTTTTCACACTTTTCTGTCACCTTTTACTGCTGTCCCAATGCCACACTCCTTGCACAACTTTTCACTTCAAAATTTCCATTTTTGGCAATATCTTTTACTACCTTTTTGTTCAGCCCCACTTTCCTCTACTTCTAGTATGCTTGTGCTGCATTTTTCTGCTACAACACTCTACAATGCTGTCCCTCTTTGTGCCCATTGGTCCCTTGGTTGGTCATGCTTGAATATTCCCATGTAGCCAATTATCACTATTTTTTTACAGCATTTTTGAAAACTGATTTTTAGCATGTAGATGTATCATTTGCATGTTATTTCTTTGACCTTATGACATAAAAATAATTTTTTAACATGGCACATATGGTCATCTCTTGCATGGGGCTGTTTTGCATAATATTCACATTCCCCATGGCTAAGCAAACATAGTCTTGATCTTGACATTTTCCATGTTGATTTAATTCTTAGATATTTCTTGGATATAATGTGGACTTGGTGTGGAATTTCCATAACATGAATTGGATTAGAGACTTGAATGAAGATTAGAAATACATTAATTTCTAAACATTACTTAGAGTTGAAAATCTTGCAACAAATGACATTCTTGTAATGTCACAAAACTTCTCTTTATAATATTCTTGCCTTTAATATTGAATTCATGATGGATTTCCTTTATGTCATTGAATTTGAAAGAAATGGAGAAATGAGTTAAGCCTTGAAAGAGGGCAAATTTTGGGGTGCAACAGCTGCCCCTATTCAAACGACTTGGACCTGAAGGGATGAAAAGCAAACGCTTTCAAACATTCGAGGTAAAAGGTGATTGAATACAAAAGAACCCAAAAATTTGTCAACCGTAGAATGAAACCTCTGACATCGCCGTCAGGCACCTATGACAGGTAGAACATCTGACTTCGCCATCAGTCGTTGATCAAATACAAACACCTGACCTTGCCGTCAGCTCTTAATAGCATTCTAACTTCACCGTCGGAACTTAACATCAAATTTGTGAGATCTGACCTCACCGTCAATATTCAACATAATCTGTAAAAACATCTGATTGGTAGAACATCTGATCTCGCCGTCAGTCCTCCATATCCTCTGACTTTGCCATCAACTTACAACATAATCTGACTTCGTCGTCAATTAAAATCATCTGACTTCGCCGTTATTTTTCAAACCACTCTGACGTCACTGTCAACCCTCTACATGATCTGACTTCGCCATCAATTCTCCACATAAAATTTGGCAAAACACCTGACTTCGCTGTCAGTCCTTAACATCAAATTGGTAGGACACCTGATTCCGCCGTCACTCTTCCATAATCTGACTTCGCCGTCAACTCCAAAAATGGCTTGACTTCGTCGTCAATTCTCTTCATAATCTGACCTCGTCGTCGATTCCCAACATGGCTTGACTTCGTCGTCAATTCTCTTCATAATCTGACCTCGTCGTCGATTCCTAACATGGCTTGACTTCATCGTCAATTCTCTTCATAATCTGACCTCGTCGTCGATTCCCAACATGGCTTGACTTCGTCGTCAATTCTCTTCATAATCTGACCTCGTCGTCGATTCCCAACATGGCTTGACTTCGTCGTCAATTCTCTTCATAATCTGACCTCGTCGTCAATTATCAAAATCATTTGACTTCACCGTCACTTCATTTTGCTAAAAAGCGAGCATCGAACCCAAAGGTCGGCTCAACCCTAAGTTCAGAAGAACATTCGTCGATTCACCATCTGGGTGAAGAAATCCGTTGGGGAAATATGAACTTGAATAAGTAGACTCTGCTAGGGAGACCGATAAGATGGACACACTCGTCAATGACCTGGCTGGAGGTCTAGATACCACGCAGGATTGAGAAATATACTGATAACTGCTGGAGATATGCTTGAAAACAAAGGGGTGGCAACCCGGCTTATGTTTTACATGCATATGTTTGAATATGGCGTAATGCTCCATACGAAATGGAAGTGCTACGCGTTTGGGAGGATGTTATGCATGATGCAAATGCAAAGGAAAAAAACTTTGGCAAAATAAATGCCAAAGAGAAAAGATTAATTCCGCCGGGGAAAAGACTAGACACGTCTAGTACAAATGTTGGGGAAAACAAACCCTGGATGGTCTTCTGAGCAAACTTCTGGGTAAAATTGTTCCGCTAAGAGCAAATCCACCCTGCTGGGGATTAGACAATGAGGGAATCAAGATCAACCTTTGCTTGGGGAAATGAGCAATAAACTCAACAAATACAACTTCTGCTTGAGGAATGAGTCAATGACCTAGACTCTGAGGGGAAAAGGAGCCAGTTGTTCAAACTCTATGGGGAAAACAAATTTCTGAATTCGTTCCACTGCTGAGGGATAAACCCACACCCGCTCACTGGAAACGAACCTGCTCTGCTGAAGATGTCAATCTTGACCTGCTGAGGATATCCTTTGATTGTCAAAGTTTCAAACTGCTGAGGGTGAGCACTGGGGGTCACCTATGACTTTACTAGAGATGCCCCTGTCTGGGCTGAATATTGATTTGAAGATCTGATTAACCACGGGGTTGAAATACGTCATGCAATACACCCATGGTATTGAAAAGATGCCCCTGACTGGGCTGGATTTTGCTTTGGTGATCTTGAGTTTTGTGGGAGGACCCACAGTCTTTGCAAATAATGCCTCTGACTGGGCTGTTGATTGCGTTGAAGCTCTTGAATTTACCCAACAAAAGTTGCACAACTTCGTGGGGAACACCCACAGTCTTGCGGAGAATGCCCCTGACTGGGCTGATAATGATCTTGAAAATCTTCGAAATTGATCCTGAATCTGATCTCGCATATGTGAATGCTTGATGATAATGATGTTCCATAAATGGAAATGCAAATGCAAATGCTAGAGTGGAGATGCAAGAGCTGGGGAGTATGATATGATTATAGGTATGCATATGATGCAAGATGCTTATGAAGTCGAATACGATGTGTATGATGCATATGATAATGATGGATGCAGGCAGGTGACTGGGAATGCAGGTGATGACATGGCGGACTTTTAGTGGTTGCCAATGTAAATTGGACTTTGGGTTGGAAGTACCAGATGAGGGCTGGTATTCGGAGGGTAGACCTGATGGGACTGGTTGGCGAAAGGTTAAGTTGTCAAAGGAGAACTGACTTCTAGGTTTAGTGTCAGACGGGAGCTGGACTTTGGGATGAGGTTTACCAGACAAGAACTGGTGGCAAAAGGTTAAGTTTTCAGACGAGAACTGACTTATAGGTTTGGTTTCAGAGGGGAACTGACTTTGTGGTTTGCCAGACAAGGACTGGACTTTGAAATTGTGTTTTCCAGATGAGGACTGGTTAAACGGAAGGCTAAAGGAAGGGTGACCAGATGGGAGCTGGTTCAAAAGCTGACATATACCAGACGGGGCTAGGTGTTCAGCAAAGGGTTAACCAGATGGGACTGGTATAAAGGTTTTCCAGACAAGAACTGAACTTTGGAGGTTCTGATTTGTTTTGATAGGTGACAGGTTTAGGCTGTGGGATGACAGATCCAATGACAACAAGGCCTTTTCGGAAGGTTAAGGTTATTGGGTGAGGTGACGGTACGATTCCTCGACACTCGTCTTGAACTCAACAGTTGCTGATGAGGATGAACTTGCTTGAGTAACTTGCCATGAGATGACCTCAAGATGGCTTGCCTCAGAGTTTGAACCACGAATAAATTCATCATTGTTTAACTGATTCTTGTGGTTGGCTTCAACATACTTTTGAAGTAGCTTGCTCTTGAAAGAGCGTTGAAGCGACTTGACTTATCCTGATTGAACATTGGAGGGATCTATCCTCAAGTTAAAGAAACTCTGGGTGGCCAGCCCCTGATTGGCATGATCCACTTTTGATTAACCGCTTCTTGATGATCTGCCCCATGATCAACTGATGTTTGGGGATTAGCCTCAGACTGATTGATTCCAACTTCTCGGATGTCAATGCCCCAGATCCATAGGGTGACAAGGTATACTTGATTTTGATCCAGACTTCTGAATAATTCAGTCCTGTTTGATTGCTTCGTGTTGGAATTTCCTTGATGCCAACTACTGACTTGCAATTAAAATTGTTTGTTCACGAATGGTAATCTCAATGCAAAGTTCATGCAAGTTTTTTGAAAGAATTGTCTTTTATTACGTGTCGTGATTGTGAGACGAATGGACCGTTAGTCCAAAAGTTGTGCTAACTTGATTGGTGTAAAAGATAAAACAAGGATATTGACACCAATACTGATGATTAGCAAATATGTGAGGAGTCAGTTTACGCAACCTTGCGATAATATGCTTTCAGAATAAACCTCGCCTCAATTAGGTCTTTCGAGGGTTGTAACGTGGTCTGGCTCACGGTTTAAAAAACAAAGGATATTAGGCTCAAAGTTGATTTGTACCCACCCCTTCTTCTTAAGGATCTCCAGTCCTACGTTCAGTTAATTCTGCACATGTTTACCTTGACGGTGTAAGCTTGATGGTTTAAGGTTTGCTTGAAATGGCAACCACCTTATTTCGATAGATGTCAGTGGCTCTTGATTTGAATGGCCACTGAATCTTATTTTGTTTTTATTGAGGGTTTAAAGGCCTCTTTTGATTTTTTTTTGATCCCTAACTTTTGCATGGACTGATTTTGCTTGTCAGATCCATCGGGATTGCCTTGATTTTTCCTAAGTCTCCTTTTGAGGTGCTTGACTTAAGAGGCTTTTGATGATTTTTTTTTTAAATTTTGTTGGCGAATTGTGACTGCCATGTCGTGAGTCATTGATGAACAACCGTCTTCTGGATTTTGCTTTGTTTATTTGAATGCGGGATTGAATTAACTTGAACAACTACCCTGCCCCAGGTTAAGTGTAAGGGTTCGAATGTCCGAAGAAACTCCTACTTCTAGGCTCGAAGTGGTTGACTAGGGATTAACTTCTTATATCTCCGGTGTTTAGGGGATTTGAAACAATGCATGTACATCATTGACGAGATTCTATCCAAAAGCATACGGTTTGCAATTATGGGTATTTCGTTTTCGTCATCCTCCCTCCAATATTTGCTAAAACAACAGTGATATAATGGAGTGGATAAAAGTGTATGTGTCTGTGATAAGTGGAAATAATGAGTGAATACGACGTGACCAATTCGGAAAATGCATAATCATTTCATTAATATCACCATTCAAAACAACAATGTTTAAACACAAGTAGCAATTAACAAGAAGTAAACTACAAATGCAAATGATGAAAGTTGCCCAAGGACTTCTAATGTTGAGGACGTCTTCCTGTCTGGACCACTGGATTTTGGAAATGACCCTTGAAATCTTCGAGCTTAGACAGCTAAGAGGTTGATATGGACAACCAAACTTCCTTCTGGAAAAGAGATATACCCTTTGTCAATTAGTTGTTGCACCTTGGCTTGGAAGGCTTTGCACTCTTCAGTCGAGTGCCCCATGGATCCTCCATGATATCCACTCTCAACATTGGGATTGTACCCAGGAGGGTAAGGTTTTGGCATAGGCTTAAGAGTTTTTAGCCTCCACCAATGAGTTTTAAATCAAAGGCGAGAGAAACTGACTGTGCGATATAGGGACTGGATGAAGAGGAGCAGTCCTTCTTTCCAAACTGTTGTTGGGCCTATTCTAATTGCGGCGCTGATTCGGATGACCTTGGCCATGGGCTTGTTGATTTGTATGAGGAGCAACCCATAACTTGTGGGAAGAAGCTTTAAGCATGGCTGATTTCCCATAAGGATAACATGGCACTAGTAATGATTCCTGTTGAGCAAATGAGGGACCACAAAGTTTTACTGGTATATCGTGAGAATACTCAATGTTTGCTATGAATGCATTGGTTTCATCCTTGTCTTCCTCGTGGAGATCATTGAAGGATTCAGTCTCACTGGCTTGGCTGCTGGAGGCGTCTTGGATT
Source organism: Lathyrus sativus (assembly GCA_963859935.3). Lineage (NCBI taxonomy): Eukaryota > Viridiplantae > Streptophyta > Magnoliopsida > Fabales > Fabaceae > Lathyrus > Lathyrus sativus. The sequence continues at coordinate 689,440,504 of OZ012741.1, read as the reverse complement.
TGTCCACTTTTAAGGTAGCTTTCGATGCGCTCTCCTACAATTACAAGGTTAGAGAAACTTGTTGGCGTACAGCCAGCCATTCTTTCAAGATAAGAATCATGCAAACTATCGATGAACATGTCAATCAGTTCCTTGTCCGAAAGTGGTGGTTGCACTCTTGCTGCGAATTCTCTCCACCGTTGTGCATATCCCTTAAAGGATTCATTTTCATTCTGAGAAAGGCTTTGCAACTGCATGCGGGTGGGAATAGTGTCTAGATTGAACTGGTAAAACTTTAGAAAAGCGCTAACTAGGTCCCTCCATGATTGGATATGACTCCTTTCTAAATCTGTGTACCAACTTAATGATGCCCCACCCAGACTTTCTTGAAAACAGTGAATCATCAACTTGTCGTCATGAGTGTAAGGGGTCATTTTTCGGCAGTACATCACCCAATGACGCCTCGGGCAACTAAAGCCGGTGTATTTCTCGAAGTTGGGTATTTTGAATCTCGGAGGGATCACCAAATCTAGCACTAGACACATATCAGCAGCATCGAGGTCGGGCATGTCAGACACTCTCATAGCTTGAATTGTCTCCTCAAGGGCGCGAAGCTTTTCTTCCATGGGATCAATCGTTGGCGTCCTATGGGGTCGAGTAGGAATGTTTACTTGTGGAGGATGGCCATTCGGCGGAAGATCATACAGTGGATTGTTCGCCACAGTAAACCCTGGTGGGGACTCAACATTCTGGCGGTCATTCTCTGGTATAGCTACTTCTGCTTGCTTTATCTGACTGGCACTTCAAGGCGTCTATGCTCCTTTTGCTTCAAACACTTCACAACTCTCACGAGTTCAGTAGGAGTGTCGGGAAATCAATTGCGGGTTATGAACAAGGATGGGTAAGCTTTTGGAACTGGTTAGGGAAGAAAATGCAAAATGATGCAGAGATGCTTATGCAAATGCAATGCAATGAGTGCACACGAGAACATATCCACATCATGGATCAAGGTCACAGATCCTGCAGGGTATTGTAACAAAATATCTCTCACCACATGTGGGCAATCTATTGGTTTGTAAGAGGGCATCCCAAAAGGCTTTTAAACAAAGTCCCATGCACTAACCCTCAAAAGTTTTCCATCATAACGACTACTCGTAAGACGGTAATCCCTTCAAAAGGATGAACACAGAGTTATGTTTTAGTAACCTTTTGGAATAAGGTTCTACAAGAGGTCCTCAGGATCACGGAATCCCACGTCGGAAATAAAACGCCGTTACGACTACACGTAGGACATAATCTTTCCAACGGGGTCTCATCTGAGCGGTGGAATTCGATCCAACTCAACGAGTCCTACGTCTCGCAAATCAGAAAGAAACCACCTCCTAATCTTAGTGTATACTCGAAAGCTCGGGTAGAAAGCTTTATCCTCACAAACCATCCCAATAAACCCAACAGGTTAGAAAGAAACACAATAATAAAATAAAATAAAACATAAAAGCAAATAAAGCACAAATGCAACAAACAAACTAGGTTTGGCTTGCTAGGTGTCCCCATCAGAGTCGCCAGCTGTCGCTACTCAAAAAATACGCGTAACGACGGGGAAGGCGAAAAAGGAAAAGGACAGAAGAGTCGCCACCGAACTTTATTTATCCCATGAGGGGAAAGGAAAATATCGAGAAAACCTTAAGAAAAGAATGGACAAGATGGTCTCGCAACCAAGATTGGGTTCGGAAGCCGGTTATGCGAAGGGAAGGTATTAGCACCCCTCGCATCCATCGTACTCGATGGGAACCATTTGTTTGTCGTGTGCGATTTATTTGCTTAAAAATTATGCTATAAAAGAGTGTTCCAAAGGATAGAGGGAAAGGTTAGAAATTGGGAAAAAAAAGAGATAACAGGGGAAGGAAGATAAAGAACGGACTCGGTAGGACTTCGCGGTCCTAGGCCTACGTATTCTCAACGGATATGAGAAAATCAGAGTCGACGTAGTTCGGGGAACTACAGATATAAGGGGGAATGTGCTCGGCAAGGATTGTGGCCCTTGTGCCTACGTATCTTTACTTGAACGAAGTAAAGAATCAGAGCATCCGTAGTTCGGCCTACGATTTGTTGATGACTTTATGGATGATGCTATCGTACGCATTCTAGCAGTTAGGTGTATTGTTGCTCGCTCGTTGGAGACTTAAGCATTACCTGTTTGCGGTAGAACGGACGTATCATATCCTTTTCGAAAGATAAGTTTTCGCCATGCGAGGCAAGATGTCACATTTGATTTGTTGAATTGTTATTTTAAGGGGCGAGATAGGTCCTCGGATAGTAACCCCTACGGGTAGTACCCAATTCTTTATCTCGAAGTTTTTGTTATGAAAGGGTGTGGCAAACATAGCGTCTTCGTATTGAAAGACGAGTATCAAAACCACACACACTACAGTGAGCATCTTGACACTCGGAGAGGAAGAAGTCTACACTTAATCTCTCTTTTTAGTTCAATACAAAGAGAACTTCATTCTCTTATTAAAGTGTTTTTGGTTTTGAATGGTAAGTGCTTTTGCGACAGAGAACCCTACGGTAAACGCCAGCACTCGGGATAGGAGAAGGCCTACGCCTAACCACTCCACGACCATTCAAGTTTTTGTTATGAAAAGAGTTTAAAAATGCGCTCGGTACGAGACCGAGGTTTTTAGGTGACAAAGGTTGCGGAAAGAAGTTGTAGAGGGAGATAGGTGGCGGATAAAGTCACGTCTTCGTATTGAAAAACGAGTATCGAAATCACCCACACTACAGTGAATATCCCAACACTCGGAGAGGAAGAAGTCTACACTCAATCCTCTCTCTTTAGTTCAATACCAAGAGAATCGATTTATTTATTGTAAGTGTTTTCAAAATGCACTTGATACGGGGCCGAGGTTTTTTTTTAGAAGAAAAAGGTGTGGATGAAAACGTCTTCGTATTGAAAGACAAGTATCAAAACCACCCACACTACAGTGAGCATCTCGACACTCGGAAAGGAAGAAGTCTACACTCAATCCCTTCTCTTTAGTTCAATACAAAGAGAACTTTACCCTTTTATTAAATATGGTGAATTGGATTAACAGTCGTTTGAGAAAATTCGCTTGACGTTGGGTCAAGGATTTAATTGTTTAAAAAGGTTTGAGGTGAAGCGAGCAAGGTCGATGGCGGTGCACAAGGCATCCGACTTACATGGTCAAAAATGGCTCGATAAAATCGAGAGTCTACTTTTAAAAATAGTTTTTGGAAAACAAAGGTAAACAAGGACTACAACAATATTCACATACAATAATCATACAAACATAAGCTAAACGGCTCAAAAAAAAAATCGAGACACACAAGAAAAACGGCACGAAGTGCCATCAAAGAGTTCGCCGTGCGAACTCTTTGAATAAAGTCAAAAAAACAGTAACTTCAAAATGTGACATTTTTGGGTTAACTTCCAATGGTGGAAGTTATGTGTTATTTTTGGGTTATTTTCAAAAATGTCACTTTTTGCACTTAACTTCCAATGCTGGAAGTTAGTGTTATTTTAGGCTTTTTTTCAAAAATGTCACTTTTTGCACTTAACTTCCAATGGTGGAAGTTATGTGTTATTTTTGACTTTTTTCAAAAATGTCACTTTTTGCACTTAACTTCCAATGGTGGAAGTTATGTGTTATTTTTGACTTTTTTCAAAAATGTCACTTTTTGCACTTAACTTCCAATGGTGGAAGTTATGTGTTATTTTTGACTTTTTTCAAAAATGTCACTTTTTGCACTTAACTTCCAATGGTGGAAGTTAGTGTTATTTTAGGCCTTTTTTCAAAAATGTCATTTTTTGCACTTAACTTCCAATGGTGGAAGTTAGTGTTATTTTAGACTTTTTTCAAAAATGTCACTTTTTGCACTAAACTTCCAATGGTGGAAGTTATGTGTTATTTTAGGCCTTTTTTCAAAAATGACACTTTTTGCTCTTAACTTCCAATGGTGGAAGTTAGTGTTATTTTAGGCTTTTTTTGGTTCTAAACCATGGACTCTTGGTCCCCTTGGGATCTTACATAGTATACACAACAATAACAACAACATTCATATGACAAATGCAACAAATGTAAAAAAAAACACCAAATATAAAAAGAGAGTAAAGTTAAGAGGATAGATACCAAAGATTTTCCTCCTTTCTTTTTCAAGCTCCTACTGGTTCTGGATGGATGTGTTCTTCACTTTATGTTATGGAAGTGTTGCTCTTCAAGAAGCTCCTCTTGTTTTTGGTGGTTTTCTTCTCTCTATTTTTATTGGTTTTTTCTCTCCTCCAAGTGTAGTATCCTTCAATGTTTGCTTGTGTGTTGTGTTATGTGATGATAGTAAAGGAATACTATCTTTCTATCCTTGCTTGCAGCCCCTTTTTCACACTTTTCTGTCACCTTTTGCTGCTGTCCCAATGCCACACTCCTTGCACAACTTTTCACTTCAAAATTTCCATTTTTGGCAATATCTTTTACTACCTTTTTGTGCAACCCCACTTTCCCTCTACTTCTAGTATGCTTGTGCTGCATTTTTCTACTACAACACTCTACAATGATGTCCCTCTTTGTGCCCATTGGTCCCTTGGTTGGTCATGCTTGAATATTCCCATGTAGCCAATTATCACTACTTTTTGACAGCATTTTTGAAAACTGATTTTTAGCATGTAGATGTATCATTTGCATGTTATTTCTTTGACCTTATGACATAAAAATAATTTTTTAACATGGCACATATGGTCATCTCTTGCATGGGGCTGTTTTGCATAATATTCACATTGCCCATGGCTATGCAAACATAGTCTTGATCTTGACATTTTCCAATGTTGATTTAATTCTTAGATATTTCTTGGATATAATGTGGACTTGGTGTGGAATTTCCATAACATGAATTGGATTAGAGACTTGAATGAAGATTAGAAATACATTAATTTCTAAACATTACTTAGAGTTGAAAATCTTGCAACAAATGACATTCTTGTAATGTCACAAAACTTCTCTTTATAATATTCTTGCCTTTAATCTTGAATTCATGATGGATTTCCTTTATGTCATTGAATTTGAAAGAAATGGAGAAATGAGTCAAGCCTTGAAAGAGGGCAAATTTTGGGGTGCAACAATCCCAAGAAATGGTCAAAAGTACTTATAAAGTACAACTAGAATCTGCCATGTTTGTACTGCGAACAGATTATTCGCCTAGCGAACATCAAATTAGGCACCTAATGTGCCTCTACACAGATAAACCTCTCCTGAGATAACTCTGAAATTCGTTGTGCGAATGATTATTTTCCCTGAGAACTACTTTACCTACAAGTTCGCACAACGAACGTATACCCATTTAGCTACTGCCTCAAATCCGGGATGCTTCGTTGGCTTTTCGCTGAAGTGTTTCCACATGAACCTTCTCTGACTTGTTCACACTGCGAACTTAGATGCCTCTTGCTACTGCCTCATATCTAGGAGCATTCGTTGGTTCTTCGCCAGCTATTCGTAAAGCGAATGTTCGTTACCAAGTTTGCCCAACGAACTTTCTGATCTTCTTCTTTTCCTTTGACAACTTTGTTCACTTTTCTTCTGTCTCACACTTTGATGACTTAATGCATATTTTCTGCACAATAGCATACAAATAAAAGGTACCAAAGATATTTCCGACTAATTGAAGAATGGTAACTTTCAAGTATCAATATCAACAAATAAACAGAAAAGAGTTTGAAATATGCCCAATATACATGATTAAATCAAGGCAAGATTCCTTCGAGGCCATTTGAAGAAACTTTGGGCCGAGCACAATTCCTTCGGTTACCATGAAGTTGCATTTCTCCCAATTAAGCACCAAGTTGGTTTCCACACACCTTTCCAATACCACATCCAAGTTTTTCAAGCAAAGATCAAACGATGGTCCAAAAACTGAGAAGTCATCCATAAAAACCTCAATTTACTTTTCAATCAAGTCCGAAAATATTGCTTGCATACACCGTTGGAAAGTCTCTAGCGCATTACACAATCCAAACGACATCCTCCTATAAGCGAAGATTCCAAAAGGGCAAGTGAAAACAGTTTTTTCATGGTCCTCCAAGTTCACAATAATTTGATTTAAACCCGAATAACTATCCAAAAAACAATAAAATTCTTGACCAAAAAGTCTCTCGAGCATTTGATCCATGAACGGAAGAGGGAAATAATACTTCCTCATAGCCTAGTTTAACCTACCGTAACGAATGCACATTCTCCACCCGATCACGATTCTTGTATGGATCAACTCGTTTTTCTCATTTCGGATAACCTTCATCCCTCCTTTCTTCAGTACCACTTACATCGGGCTAACCCAAAGACTATGGAATATTGGATAAATCATTTCGGCATCCAACATTTTCACCACTTCCTTCCTAACCACCTCTTTCATTGTAGATTTAAGCGACGTTAAGGTTGAGAAACTGGTCTAAAATCGTCTTCCATGAAGATCCGATGCATACAATAAGAAGAACTTATTCCTTTTAAATCAAAAAGAGTCCACCCCATCACATCTTGATTCTTTTTCAACACACCAATCAATTTTTCCTCCTCATTTTTGGTTAGCTCCTTGCTCATGATCACCTGTTTATGCCCCTCATCATCAAGAAATACATATTTAAGATGAGCAGGTAACAACTTCAATACAAGCTTGATTTCTTCATTATTTTCCCTTTTCAAAATATACACCCTTTCTTTCAAGGGAGGAAATTCATCCAATTCTTCAAGTTCTCGCAAACACTTTTCAATATCTTTTTCTTCATTCTCATTAATACTTTGAAGAGCATCTGTAAGAACTTTTTTTAATGGGGTGGGAACTTGTAATTTCCATTTTACTTCTTCGATCCCCTTCTGCGTTGCATCGGTTCTAAAACAATCGATCTTGTCCTTTGAATGCTTCATGAATTCAAATAGATTACAATAAATCTCCTCATCTTGAACTCTCACTTTCATGAGACCGTCGTCCATATCAATGGCCATTCTAGTGGTCTTCATAAAAGGTCTCACAAGAATCAATGGAGTGTCTTCATCTTCTTCCATATCAATCACCTCAAAGTCTATGGAAAACAAGAATTTGTCTACCTTAACCAATACATCTTCCGCTACACCGTGAGGACGAGTAGTGGATTAATCGACAAGTTGCAATGTCATTTGAGTATCCCTCAATTCCATGTGTCCCAACCTTTTCACAATGGAAAACGATATCAAATTGATACTAGAGTCCAAACTGATCAACCCATTGCCAACATAAATATTTCCTATTGTAATCAGAAAAGTGACTCGTCCCAAATCACCTTCTTTCCACGGAAGAGTCTGTTGAATAATAACACTACAACTAGCATCTACCATGATAGTTTCTTGATTCGTATACCTCTTCTTTTTGGTGAGAATGTCCTTCATGAATTTTGCGTAGTTTGGCATTTCCTCCAATGCTTCGGAAAATGGAATATTAATTTGCAATTTCTTAAAAATATCCATAAACCGAGCATATTGCCTCACACTATCTTTCTTTGATGGAGCATGAGGATATGACAAATTTTGAATTGGAATAATGCTCGTTGGTTCCTTCCCCTTCCTAGTATTTTTCAATTTTTCTTCTCTCACTCTCTTTTCTTCTTCCTCTCTCTTTTTGTTTTCAATTTCAACTAATTCTCCCTCAACATCTTTTTCTACTTTTTTCTCATCAATATCTTTTTCTTTTTCAACTACTCATTCTTTTTCAACTACTTCCTCACCTATGCCTATATCAATTTCTCTACTAATTCTTGTAAGAATAGCCTTGCAATGCTCATTGGGATTTGGTTGAGTGTTAGCGAGAAAGGACGGTCCTGGTTGTTGATTGGTCAATTGCTTTGCAAGTTGCCCAACTTGATTTTCAAGATTCTTTATAGCCGCATCGGTGTTATTTTGGTTGGACATTGACATTTTCATGAATTGAGTGAGGGTGTCTTCCATCTTTGAATTTCTACTTTGAGCTTGTGGAGGTTGAGTGTAGTTTGATATTGTTGATGACGATTTGAAGTTTCGGCATCTTGAGACCTCCATTATTGTTGATAACCTTGATTACCTCTTTGTTGGAAACCTTGGTTTCCTTGTTGGTAAGGTGGTCGAGGTTGATACCCTTGGTTTTGATTTCCTGTATAATTAACCTCTTCCACAATCGAAGGGCAATACCCGGTAGGATGATCTCCCTTACAAAGCTCACAACTCGCCACTTGTTTCTTGTTGGGAGTCTCGTACATTTCTTTAATTTGTTATGGAAGCTTTGACATTTATTGCGTCAACAACTCCACTTGTTGCGAAAGTAATTTGTTTTGCATAAGGATTGCATCATTAGTTCCCAATTATATCATTCTCGGTTTTCATTGAAGAGTCCCACAGTTGTGATTTCCTTGGTGATCATTCAATGTCATCTTATCAATGATTTCTAATGCATCTTCTGCACTCTTTTCCATTAACGATCCACCTGCGGTGGCGTCTAACAAAGTTTTATGAACAGATTGAAGCCCACTTCTAAAGATGCGCACTTGTGTTAATCCATCGAAACTGTGGCCTTTGCATTTTCGTAACATGGATTTGAACCTCTCACAAGCTTCATTGAGAGATTCATTTCCGCTTTGAGCGAATACCGCAATTTCTGTATTTTCTTCCATGAATCGATTGTATGGAAAAAATAGTTTAAGGAACTTTTCTTCTAACACATTCCATCTCATTATCACCAAAGTGGATTGATCAAGGTATCATTCCTTTGCCTTCCCCATTAAGGAATGAGGAAACAATCTCTTGAACAATGATTCTTCGTCAGCTTCCGGTGCTCCCGTTGCATCCGTAATCTCATAGAATTTTATGAGATGTGTGAACGGATCCCCATGATCCATACTAATAAAATAATTTTGGTATAAAAGCGCAAGAATTCTCGTTTTCATCTCCGAATTCCTACCGTTTTGGACATTGCGTGCAAACTGATCAGTGTTCCTCGGACTGTTGACACGTGGTGTTGAAGCAGATAGTGGTGGTGGTGTTGGTAGTGGATCTTCCATGATTAGCATAACAATTGGTGTGGATGAATAAAATTCTCCTTGCTCTTGTCTTTCTCTAGCAAGATGTCGTCCCTGCCTTGTTATGCTATTGAGTATACAAGCAGTTCTTTCAATCTCAGGATCAAAAAGAAGTTCTTCTACAGGTACACTCCCTCGCATAAACGGATTATGCACACTAGTCAAACAAATTAAAAAGCACAAGAGAATTACAGAGGTAAGAAATTCACAATACAAATATCTTAAAATCACTAAACTATTGCAATGCTTGCAATATCAAAAACAATCTCCGACAATGGCGCCATTCAATAGTTTAACGTTCTAAGTAAAGTGTTTTCAAATGATTTTGTGTTTTGTAACATAAGCCTGTAACAAAGAGTAAATTAGGATAAATATGTTTTGTTTTGAGAAAAACATGTCAAGATTAGATTTCGATAATTCTTTCCATACGTACCTGATTAATCAAGTATGCAAACTTAGTTTCGATTAATACAATCATGTATCTTCGCGAATCCGTTTATGTCTAAAGCGCCTATGTGAATATTATTGTTTTAATCGCTAGATGATTTCACAAATAACAATCGCAATAATAAACATAAAGATAAATACAAAGCGAATATTAACTTTCAAATCTATGTCTAGAGTTTGTTGGTTAGTAGATGAAGAAATTAGGTCAAGACTTGGGAAATCTATGTCTAGAGTGATTCAAACCATAAATACATTATTAAAAGAAAATATCTTAATCATCAATTAATCATAAACCTTGTTCACATATAATAGATCAAAAGAAATACATAAAAGCAAGACTAACTACCTCTAATCTTGACACAAAAGTGATTTAGCTACTCATAACTATGATAGCTTGCTTCACAAGTTTTGGGAGGAGATGAATGAACATCCACGTCGAAGAATCGAACTTGGATACGAATCCAGCTTCTATGTGGAAAAAACCCACTCTTTGGTGAAGAAAACTCTTAAAAATAGGTTTTGATGTGTAAAATGAAGTTATGATCCCAGGAAATGGTCAAAAGTACTTATAAAGTACAATCAGAATATGTCATGTTCGCACTGCGAATATCAAATTTGGCACCTGATGTGCCTCTGCACAGATAAACCGCCTCTGAGACAACTCTGAAATCCGTTGTGCGAATGATTATTCGCCCTGCGAACTACTTCGCCTACAAGTTCGCACAACGAAGTTATACCCCTTTAGCTACAACCTCAAATTTGGGATGCTTCGTTGGCTTTTCGCTGAAGCGTTGCCACAACGAACCTTCGCTGGCTTGTTCGCACTGCGAACTTAGATGCCTTTTGCTACTGCCTCAAATCTGGGAGCACTCGCTGGTTCTTCGCCAGCTATTCGCAAAGTGAATGTTCGCTACCATGTTCGCCCAACGAACTTTCTGATCTTTTTCTTTTCCTTTGACAACTTTGTTCACTTTCCTTGTTTCTTACACTTTGATGACTTAATATATATTTTCTGCACGATAGCACACAAATCAAAAGTATCAAAGATATTTTCAAGTAATTGAAAAATGACAACTTTCAAGTATCAATATCAACAAATCAACACAAAAGAGTTTGAAAAATGTCCAATATACATGACTAAATTAAGGTAAGATTGACATCTAACAACAGATGTTAAATAACCCAATTATTTTTAAATACTTTTATATCATCAAAATCAAAGAGATATCGTATTAACCAATTTTGTTTGAATTGTGTATAACTAACACAAATTTTTAAATGACTATATCAATAGTAAAAGAATAAAACGTATAAATTTATATTTTAAATGATGCACAAAAATAAGACTATATGACACTAGATGTCCAAATATTAATTTGGACTATGTTTAATATTTATAATATAGATATATTACAGACATATTTTTTCAGAATAATAATACTGTAATTGATATAAATTATTAATATTACAATGTATAATTTATACATATTTAATAATTTATACATATAAATTATTAAATATTTTTTGATGGAGAAAGGTTGGACAATTTTTTCATAATTAGTCTATAACACTTAAGTCTAATTTAGAAAAAAGAGGTAAAGCTGACTATAGAACGCCGGCGAAATGGACGAGTCCTTAACCTACTCCCTTCCATACATAATTGATTCTCTGTCCTTTTTATCACTTTCAGAAAAAAAAGCTTGATTTCTTCTTCCTTTGTTTTGTTTGAAAAAGAAGGAAGGATAGAATTCTCTCCTTGCTATATTTATTTATTTAGGATACGTAAAAAAAAATGAAAATATTAACTTTCTGGAGCCGACACTAAAAACTGTTTTTTTTTAATGTTATAGATAATGTTTTTGTCAGAGTTTCAAATTCGACTGCTGATTATTCTGTTTGGTAAATTTGTATAGAGTCACGTTTTGATTTTAATTCAGTCTTCTAGATATTGACTTCAGTTACTTCATAAATTTTTGCCATAAGGGTTAGATATTGAAATAAGTGTTAAAATAATAAACACTTATTTAATACATCCGCGAAACATTGTTACCGTATTGATCTGATTAATAGTATTTTTGATATATAATAAAAAATATTTATTAAAAGAATATTTATTTTTAAAATTATTTGGAAGTAAAACTAATGAGTGGGATGATTTTTTTTATAAATAAATCATATAGCCACCGTTAACATCAATTGACTAAACGTCATGCTCCTTATAAGCGAATTTGAGTTATATCAAAGTCAAAAGTTTAATTTAATAAATACTTATTATATTTCTCTTATATATCTTACAATTTTTTATTAGATTCTCTAAAAGAAAAATAAATAAGTTTGTCCTACATATAACAATTGTGTTCTTCTGCTCTTATAAAAGGGTACTAGAACCACAGTCTAAACCAAGTTCTTCTACTCTCTCTTCACTTCCAAGTTCCAATAGCTAAGAAATAAAATGGGTTCCAAACTTCCATTCCTATTTGTTTTTGTGATGCTCTTTGCTTTAACTTCAGCCACTCCAAACAAGAGAAAGCCATATAAACCATGCAAAAACCTAGTCCTCTATTTTCATGACATACTTTACACTGGAAACAATGCAGCAAATGCAACATCAGCCATAGTAGCAGCTCCAGAAGGTGCTAGTTTAACTAAATTGGCACCTCAGTCCCACTTTGGCAACATAATAGTTTTTGATGACCCTATCACATTAAACCATAGCCTTTATTCAAAACAAGTTGGAAGAGCACAAGGTTTTTATATTTATGATACCAAAAACACATACACTTCTTGGCTTAGTTTCACATTTGTTCTTAATACCACTCATCATCAAGGAACCATTACTTTTGCTGGTGCTGACCCCATTGTCGCCAAAACTAGAGATATCTCTGTCACTGGTGGTACTGGTGATTTCTTTATGCATAGAGGAATTGCTGCTGTTACCACTGATGCATTTGAAGGTGAAGCTTATTTCCGACTTGGTGTTGATATTAAGTTCTTTGAGTGTTGGTAACTATGAAATTAAGTACTAGTTGCTATAATAAAAGCAAATCAATTTGAAGTTAAATTTTTGTTTCCTTTTGAGTTTAAGTTTACCAAGTGGATCTGGATTGGATATATGTAATTCCTTTTATGTGTGTTTTTAATTAATTAGCCCATAAAGTATACTCTTTGTACTTCTATTATGAATAAATGAAGATTCTACCATTTACTTTCTTTTTAGAATAAGCATATCAGTTTTTCAAGTTAACTTGCCCACGAAGGTATCTGACACTCTCCTAAACTTAATGAAATTATTATATTATATTTTGTAAAATTTTCACTTACTTAAAAATTTAGTCAACATTTGTGCAAATTTTAAAAAATTCTGAGTGGTATCGAAATTTTTTATATATTTATTAAAAGGTTTAAAAACAGTGGGGTTTTTCTTTTTTTTCTTTTTTTAGAAATTTCAAAATTTTGTGAGAATCATTTGAATTTATATCGAATGTTTTAGAAATTCCGATATTTTTTTCAAAAATTTCAAAATTTTCGATATTTTCATAAGCATTCTTTTCGAAAATTTCTGAATTTTCAAAAATTCAAAAAATATGGATTTTCTCAGAAATTTTCAAATTTCCGATGAAATGTGGGAATTTTTCAGAATTTTAATAATAGTTTGGTTTTTTTTTCTTTTCATTTTTGCAGTACAGGGGAAATGATGACACCATTGTATGTTGGTTCACAGATAGAGCGGCAGTCTAGGAGTTTTCCCAATTACAGGATGGACGAGTAGTTCCAACTGATTCACACCGGAAACGGTTGGCTGAGGAAGGACAGTTTCGCATACCCCGTAGCACCCGACGCCGAACAGCCATATTAGACGAGCAACTCAGAGATGATGTTGAGGCTGTCAATGCTTAAGAGATGCAGGTTCAAGATGTTCATGACCTAACAGTCGAGATAAATGCGATACATGTTGCTGCTGAGGTGGTTGATAAGGTGGTTCAGCCAGATACCCCCGTTGAAGATGGAGCGGTCCAGCCAGATGCCCTTTGTTGCTGGTGAGGTGGCTGTCACAGATCCAGTCCCTTATGTTGCTTCTGATATAGAGGTTACGGCTCCTGCTTCGACGGAGTCGTCTGTACACACTGATTGAGAGTTCCCGAAAAGACTTATTGATCGATCGGTGCTTATCGAGTATGCTGACCATTAGGTAAACCAACTATGGCAAGGAGAGGTATATATATATATATATATATATATATATATATATATATATATATATATATATATATATATATATATATATATATATATATATATATATATATATATATATATATATATATATATATATATATATATATATATATATATATATATATATATATATATATATATATATATATATATATATATATATATATATATATATATATATATATATATATATATATATATATATTTTATGTTTAACTTTAATTTATTTTTTATTGTTCCATGATGTGTTGAAATCTAAATAATACAATTCTTTTAATTTGGTTGTTACAAGACCGTTTCCTTTCAAGGTGACATCCCACGGGTCGAAGATGAAGAACTTCCCCAAGAATCTAATGCTTGAGCAGGTCAGGCGAATTGTACATGATTTTGGTGTCCTCTCACTTGCCAACTGCTCCCTTACCATGCTCGACACTCCACTTCTTACTACTTTTATTGAGAAATTACACAAGAAGATATCTTCCTTTGATCTTCCATTTGAGGAGATTACTATCACTCTGGATGATGTATCCTCCTTAGTTCATCTCCTATCGTCAGTAGATTTTTTAAGACTCCTATAATTAGCAAGTCGCTTGCATGCATGGTGGACGTATGAGATTTGGGAGTTACTAAGAAGGTCCTGCTTGGGGAGTTTTAGTTTAACAGGGGAGCTGACCTTCGTATGTCTTGGCTTCAGGATAGGTATGATGAGCTTGTTGGGGGAACCCGTGTATGAGGTTGTCGCTTAAATGTACATGCTACATTTAGTAGCATGTACTCTGTTTGCAAATAAGTCTCATGTTTATATTAACACTCGGTACATGTGGCTGTTCAGTAGCCTTGAGTGTTAGAACACATATTGGTTCTTAAATATATCTCTATGTTTTGATGATAACACTAATGAAATTTTGTATGAAGTAAATATATACTCTAATTTTGTTCAAGTGTTTTTGTTTCAGATATTTAATATTCTTCTGAAAGCAAAAATGCATCTGAACGTTATTTCAACGCAAACATCTGAGCAACAGAAGCAACACAACGTCAGACTCTGAAGCGCACTGCAGAAGACTCTGGGCGCTGCTTGAAGAGACTCTGATCTGCTACAGTTGACTCTGAGCGAAACTGAGAAGTATTTGAGTAAAGAGTATAAAATAAAGTTTCAGAAGACTTTGGAAGTACTTTACGTTGCAAGTATAGAAGCTCTGATGAGTAAGTCTGCTCTGATCTGAATATTCACGTTGAAGCACTTTGCTGCAAACTCTGATGACATCAACGCTGATGTTCATACTCTGATAAGAGTAACTTTGATAAAGAAACTTTTTGAAGAAGATGTTGTTCAAATAAAGATCTATTGGCATATTGTCTTGTCCTTATCTGAACGACTCTTTCTTCATTCATGTATTGGCACAGGAAATCAGACAAAAGGGATTTGTCTGAACATTCCGCTTCTGGGAAAGAAAAGGCAAATAAGACAAAAGGCTACAAGCTACACAGCAGTACACGGTCTTTAAGCAATGGACTTCAAGTACTATAAAAGCAAGTCTTCAACACCTTTTCAAAGTTGACGAATCATTTGATAAATTATTCTAAGCAACTCAAACAATCATTCTTCTACGCTGAATAATTTTATTATTTGTTCTAAACTTGTGTAAAAATCACAGTTGTGATATAGCTTTTTAGAAGCATTCTTTAAACACACTTTGTATATTTTACAGTTTGTAAAAGTTCCTTAAGAAGACCAGGTTGTTGGTCAGAATTTCTTGAGAAGACTAAGACTATTTGTCTTAGTGGTTGACACTGTAATCAGTTTGATTTAGTGGATTAAGTCCTTGTTGAGAATGGAAAATCACCTTGGTAGGGTGGACTGGATTAGTTTGAGTTCAAACGAACCAGGATAAAAATACTGTGTTATTTTTCTATTGTCATAATTGTTTTAAAACCCTTATTCAACCCCCCTTTCTAAGTGTTTTTCCCACCTTCAGTTGGTATCAGAGCTCCGGCTCTGAAGTTCTTTTCACTTAACAGTGACAGAGAAGATCCAGTTGGGAAAACTCTTGATATATTATCTTTGATTCATTATCTTTGATATAATATTATGGCTGAACAAGTGGTAAACAACAAGTATGACGATAAGGATAGGATCAACACCAAACCTCCCATGTTTGATGGTGAGAAGTTTGATTACTGGAAAGATAGAATAGAAAGTTTCTTTCTATGCTATGATGCTGACCTATGGGACTTAGTCATTGATGGTTACATTCACCCCACTGATGGGGCTGGCAAAAAGATTGACAGAAAGTCAATGACTGATGCACAGAAGAGAGACTTCAGAAATCATCATAAAGCTTGAACCTGTTAGAACACAGATTGGTTCTTAATATTATCTCTATGTTTTGATGATAACTAATATGAAATTTTGTATTTAAGAATTATATACTCTAAAATTTGCTTGAGAGTTTTTACTGCAGATAGTAAAGAATTTAACACTCCAGAAGCAAATCAAAATTGAATACAAGAAATTAGCTAGACTCTGTAGCGCCAGATGCACATATTAGAAGATTCTGATTGCTGCCAACAGAAGATTCTGAGCGTAGCCTCCAGAAGGATGTGAAGCAGAAGCTCCAGAAGAATCTGAAGCAAGTCAGAAGAATCTGAAGCAAGTCAGAAGCATCTGAAGCAAAGAAGAATGTTGTATGAAGAGTTTCTCAAAGCATAGTTTCTACAGAAGATTCTGAAAGCACTTAAGCTGCCAGTGCTGAAGCTCTGTGTCAAATATGCTCTGATCTTTAACACGCTAAAAGCACACCTGCTGCAGAAGACTCTGATTCAACAAAACTCTGATAATCATCAGAAGACTCTGACCCAGTAAGGCTCTGATAAATTTGTTGAAAGCTGAAGAAGAAATATTCAAAGATTATATCTGTTGGAGTAAATCAAACGTCTCTTTCCTCATTTATGCTAGACACAAGAACACAGACAAAAAGGATTTTTCTGTGCTTTCTTCTTCTAGGAAAGGTCACTTGATGTGAAGACAAAAAGGCTCAGACCTTTTGGACACTCTTCTCAACGTGTAGCTCTCCTTGGATCAGGTGCCTATAAAAGCAAGACTCCACCAAATTCTTTAGTTGACGATTCATTGAAAAGAAATCAAACATTCAAAGCTCTCATAATTTCATATTCATTCTAAGAATTCATTTCTTTGTTCTAAATAGTTTAAGTGAAATATCACAGTTGTGATAAAGCTTTTTAGAAGTAATCTTTAAACACTTGTATTCATTCTACATTTGATTGTATTCCTTAAGAAGATCCAGTTTGGATCAGTAGTTCTTGAGAAGACTTTGAACAGTTGTTCTAAGTGGTGTTGCACCCCAAAATTTGCCTCTTTCAAGGCTTGACTCATTTCTCCATTTCTTTCAAATTCAATGACATAAAGGAAATCCATCATGAATTCAAGATTAAAGGCAAGAATATTATAAAGAGAAGTTTGTGACGTTACAAGAATGTCATTTGTTGCAAGATTTTCAACTCTAAGTAATGTTTAGAAATTAATGTATTTCTAATCTTCATTCAAGTCTCTAATCCAATTCATGTTATGGAAATTCCACACCAAGTCCACATTATATCCAAGAAATATCTAAGAATTAAATCAACATTGGAAAATGTCAAGATCAAGACTATGTTTGCTTAGCCATGGGCAATGTGAATATTATGCAAAACAGCCCCATGCAAGAGATGACCATATGTGCCATGTTACAAAATTATTTTTATGTCATAAGGTCAAAGAAATAACATGCAAATGATACATCTACATGCTAAAAAACCAGTTTTCAAAAATGCTGTCAAAAGAGTAGTAGCATTGACCAAGAGTTGTCCAAGCACAAGCCAACAAAATGGGTGCAAGGCACAAGGTGCTGCAGAAAAACAGCATAGAGTAGTACAGTAAAAATACAGCATAGCACCTTGCATGGAAATGGAAAGAAAGAGAGTGACATAAGGAAAGGTGGCAAGAGACATTGCCCCATGAAAAAATCTGATATTTGGGGGGAAGAGAAAACCCTAGAGGAGCTGAGATAAGAGGAGGGGGCTGTAAACAAAAAGGGATCACTCTTCATTCATTCAAGATCCATTCTACACACATTTGCAAAACCAGAAAATAGAGAGAGCTAACAAAATCCTAAAAAACAGAAAAATAGGAAGCTTTGCAAAGCAGAAAAAGAGAGTGATATAGAACCAAGAGAACCACTAAAGAGCAAGAGCCTTCCCAACATAGAGTGAGGAGTGGAGCACATTCATCCAAAACCAAGGAGGACTTGCAAGAAGAAGAAACTCTTGGGTATCCATTTTCTCAAACTTTTCTCTCTTTATTTCTTTGCTCTTATATTCCTTTTGTTTACTCTTTTATGTGTTGTTGAACTGTATATATCATGTAAGGCCCCATAAGGGACCAAGAAACCATTGTCAAGAAACTACGAAAACGAAAGAAAACGTAGAAAAAGTTAGGATTTTGGCTGTTTTAACAAGCTAACGGTCGACCATAGCAGGTCTATGCGTCGACGCATAGCCTGCATTTTTAGACAAATTTAAAAAACTTACAGTATGCGTCGACGCATGGGTCGGCGGGCGCTACCCGTCAGTTTATCAAAATGGTGTGCGCCGAGTGTATGGTCGACGCATGGTGTTTATGCGCCGACCCGTAGGAAAAGGCTGAAAGTCATGCGTTGACCCTATGGTCGACTCGTGGCTTCAAAACTTGCAAAAAAATGAGAAATTTCTGGCTTTGTGCAGTTTGTTATGACCTCGTGCCATTTTTATTGGCATGTCCCGATTTTTTTTTTAGCCGACTAATCCCATATGTTGTATGATTTTAGTAGGAATGTTGCTATTGTCCTTGGTGTCTTTTGATTCCAAAAAACCATTTTCAAAAGCAAACTCTCGATTCTCATCGAGCCATTTTTGACCTTGTAAGCCGATTGCCTTGTGCGTCCACCATCGACCTTGCTCGCTTCACCTCAAACCTTTTTTAAACAATTAAATCCTCGACCCAACGTCAAGCGAACTTTCTCAAATAATGGTTAAACCAACTCACCATATTTAACAAAAAGATAAAGTTCACTTTGTATTGAACTAAAGAGAGGGGATTGAGTGTAGACTTCTTCCTCTCCGAGTGTCGAGATGCTCACTGTAGTGTGGGTGGTTTTGACACTCGTCTTTTAATACAAGGATGTTTTCATCCACACCTTTTTCTCCTAAAAAACCCTCGGTCCCGTACCGAGCGCATTTTCAAAACACCTACAATAAATAAATCGATTCTCTTTGTATTGAACTAAAGAGAGAGGATTGAGTGTAGACTTCTTCCTCTCCGAGTGTTGGGATATTCACTGTAGTGTGGGTGGTCTCGATACTCGTCTTTCAATACGAAGACGTGACTTTATCCGCGACCTATCTCCCTCTACAACTTCTTTCCGCAACCTTTGTCACCTAAAAACCTCGTCGTACCGAGCGCTTTTTTTTTAAAACTCTTTTCATAACAAAAACTTGAATGGTCGTGGAGTGTTTAGGCGTAGGCCTTCTCCTATCCCGAGTGCTGACGTTTATCGTAGGGTTCTCTGTCGCAAAAGCACTTGCCATTCAAAACCAAAAAACACTTTAATAAGAGAATGAAGTTCTCTTTGTATTGAACTAAAGAGAAAGGATTAAGTGTAGACTTCTTCCTCTCCGAGTGTCGAGACGCTCACTGTAGTGTGTGTGGTTTTGATACTCGTCTTTCAATACGAAGACGCTATGTTCGCCACACCCTTTCATAACAAAAACTTTGAGATAAAGAATTGGGTACTACCCGTAGGGGTTACTATCCGAGGACCTATCTCGCCCCTAAAAAATAATTCAACAAATCAAATGTGACATCTTGCCTCGCATGGCGAAAACTTATCTTTCGAAAAGGATATGATACGTCCGTTCTACCGCAAACAGGTAATGCCTAAGTCTCCAATGAGCGAGCAGCAATACACCTAACTGCTAGAATGCGTACGATAGCATCATCCATAAAAAACATCAACAAATCGTAGGCCGAACTACGGCTGCTCTGATTCTTTACTTTTTCAAGTAAAGATACGTAGGCACGAGGGCCACAATCCTTGTCGAACACATTCCCCCTTATGTCTGTAGTTCCCTGAACTACGTCGACTCTGATTTTCTCATGTCTATCGAGAATACGTAGGCCTAGGACCGCAAAGTCCTACCGAGTCCGTCCTTTCTCTCTTCTTCCCTGTTACATCCTTTCCCCGTTTCTAAACTTTTTTTTTCACTGTCCCGTGGAACACTTTTATAACATAATATTTAAGCAAATAAATTTACACATTCGACAAACAAATGGTTCCCACCGAGTACGATGGATGCGAGGGGTGCTAATACCTTCCCCTCGCATAACCGGCTTCCGAACCCGTTCTTGGTCGCGAGACCATCTTATCCGTTCTTTTCTTGAGGTTTTCTCGATATTTTCCTTTCCCCTCATGGGATAAATAAAGTTCGGTGGCGACTCTTCTGTCCTTTTCCTTTTTCGCCTTCCCCGTCGTTGCGCGTATTTTTTCGAGTAGCGACAAGTGGTAACTATTGTAATAAGTTGATTTAATAGTGGATTAAGTCCTTGTTTGAGAAAGGCAAATCACTCTAGGAAGGGTGGACTGGAGTAGTTGAGTTCAACGAACCAGGATAAAAATACTTGAGTTTTTAATTTAAAGCTTTAATCTTCATACTTATTCAACCCCCCTTCTAAGTATTTTCTCACCTTCAAAACCATTCTATTAAATGCTATATCTCATACTGAGTATGAGAAGATCATGAACAGAGATACAACATTTGATATGTTTGAATCTTTGAAGATGACTCATGAAGGAAACTCCCAAGTGAAGGAGACAAAAGCTCTGGCGCTTATTCAAAAATACGAAGCCTTCAAGATGGAGGAATCTGAATCTGTGGAAGCTATGTTCTCAAGGTTTCAGATTCTAATTGCTGGTCTGAAGGTTCTGGACAAAGGGTACTCCACTGCTGATCATGTTAAAAAGATCATCAGAAGCTTGCCAACAAGGTGGAGACCAATGGTCACAGCACTGAAGCTTGCAAAGGATCTGAATAAGATCACTCTGCAAGAATTGATCAGTTCCTTGAGGAGCCACGAGATTGAGCTAGAAGAAGACAAGCCTCAGAAGAAAGGTAAGTCTATTGCATTAAAATCTAACAAATCTGCTAAAGCTTTGCAGGTTATTGAAGAGAGCTCTGAAGAATCTTCATCAGATGAAGATGAACTTTCTTTGTTGTCCAGAAGAATAAACCAACTCTGGAAGCATAAAAAAAAAGAATTTCAGAAACTTCAAGAAACCAGAACAAAGAGGAGAATCTTCTGGACATAAAAGATCTGGAAAGAAAGACGTCATATGTTTTGAGTACAAGGAGCCAGGGCACTATAAAAATGAATGTCCAAAACTTCAGAGGGAGAAACCCAGGAACAAGTTTGAAAAGAAGAAGAAAGTTCTGATGGCTACATGGGATGATTCAGATGAATCTGAATCCCTATCAGAGTCAGACGAAGAATGTGCAAACATGGCACTGATGGCTGGTGTGGAAGATCATGAAGAAACATCTGGATCTGAATT
Source organism: Lathyrus sativus (assembly GCA_963859935.3). Lineage (NCBI taxonomy): Eukaryota > Viridiplantae > Streptophyta > Magnoliopsida > Fabales > Fabaceae > Lathyrus > Lathyrus sativus. The sequence continues at coordinate 689,419,117 of OZ012741.1, read as the reverse complement.
AGAATCAGATTCAGAAGAGGTATTTTCTAAACTTTCTAGAGAAGAGCTTATTGAAAGTTTATCAAAAATGTTTGAAAACTATAGCAAGATTAAGCTTAAATACAAGAAGCTTCAGAGTTATCTTGCATCTGAGAATGATCAGATGAAGTCTGAAATTGCTGAGCTTAAAACAAATAATTTTCAACTAAAAACTGATTTAGAAAAAGCTCAACATGAGTCTGATTCAGATACATCTTGTTCCAAAAACATTTTAGAAAAATCTGACTATAGCTTTCAGAATTTTCTGTCCAGAGGTCTTGAAAGAAGCAAAATGGCTTCAATGATCTATGGAGTAAGCAGAAATAACAGAAAGGGTATTGGATATGAATCACCTTCTGGGAAGGATTTAAATCCAAAACATGTTGATAAACTTATCATTAAGCATACTCCTCTGTATACTCAATTCAAATTTGGTCACTTGAATGATATTAAGCATACACGTTCTGATCAGAACACCCCTATGTTTATTAAACCTACAGTTCGTCAGAACAAACCTGTTGTCAAAAGACAGAAGTTCAGACAAAACTTTAAACCTACTAACCCCATAGGACCCAAGAAAATCTGGGTACCTAAGGACAAAATAATCTTCGTTGCAGATGTCCTTAGCAGCAAGGTTCAAATACCAATCATGGTACCTGGACTCTGGCTGCTCCCGATACATGACGGGAAGAAGGTCTATGTTCCAAAGCCTGGAACTTAGATCTGGAGGAGACGTGAAATTTGGAGGGAACTAGAAGGGAGAGATAACAGGCTCTGGAACTATTGGTAACGGTAACCTTCCTTCCATATCTAATATTCTTCTTGTTGAAGGATTAACACACAATCTATTGTCCATAAGTCAATTAGGTGACAATGGTTATGATATAATCTTCAATCAAAAATGTTGTAAAGCTGTGAGTCAAAAAGATGGTTCAATCCTCTTTAATGGGAAAAGTAAGAACAACATTTACTAAATTAATCTTTCAGAACTAAAATTTCAAAATGTAAAATGCCTTATGTTTGTTAGTGAGGAGCAATGGGTCTGGCATAGAAGATTGGGGCATATTAGTATGAGACGTATATCTCAGATTAATAAACTCAATCTGGTCAGAGGACTTCCTAAGTTGAAGTTCAACTCAGATGCTCTTTGTGAAGCATGTCAAAAAGGAAAATTTTCAAAATCCTCTTTTAAAGCTAAAAATGTTGTTTCAACCTCAAGACCATTAAAGCTGCTTCATATTGATCTGTTTAGACCAGTGAAAACTGCATCCATCAGAGGCAAGAAGTATGGATTAGTCATAGTTGATGACTACAGCAGATGGACATGGGTAAAATTCCTGAAACACAAGGATGAGTCTCATTCTGTGTTCTTTGACTTCTGCAATCAAGTCCAAAACGAAAAAGATTTTAAAATTGTTAAAGTCAGAAGTGATCATGTGGAGAATTTGAAAATAAATTTTTTGATAAATTTTTTAAAGAAAATGGCATTGCACATGATTTTTCTTGTCTTAGAACTCCTCAACAGAATGGAGTTGTAGAAAGGAAAAATAGAACATTGCAAGAAATGGCCAGAACCACGATCAACGAGACAAACATGGCAAAAAAATTTTGGGCAGAAGCAATTAACACAGCATGTCATATTCAGAACAGAGTGTCTGTAAGACCTCTTATGGAGAAGACTCCTTATGAATTGTGAAGGAATAGAAAGCCCAACATTTCATATTTTCATCCTTTTGGATGTGTTTGCTTTATCTTGAATACTAAAGAAAATCTGAACAAGTTTGATTCTAAAGCACATAAGTGTTTTATGATTGGCTATTCTGAACGCTCAAAGGCTACAGAGTATACAATACTGAAACACAAATTGTGGAGGAATCAATTCATGTTAGATTTAATGATAAGCTTGGCAATCAAAAGCCAAAGCAGCTTGAAATTTCTGCAGATAGAAAAGTCATTCTCACAGACTCTAAAGACTCAGAGGCAGACAAAGCTCAAGTGAAAGAACCAGAAGCAACGTCAAATGCTACACCTCTAGCTGCTCAGATGAACAACTTGAACATTTCTGAACAACCTAACGTTAAAGGATCATCCAGAAGAAATGATAATTGGAAAGAAGGATTACCCTATCAGAACAAGATCCTTTCTCAGATCATCTGGAACGTCATTGTTTGGTTTGGTTTCAATAATTGAACCTACCTCTGTGGATGAAGCTCTGCAACATAATGATTGGATACTTTCCATGCAAGAGGAGCTTAATCAATTCACGAGGAATGATGTTTGGGATTTGGTTCCAAGACCAAAAGGATTTAACATCATTGGAACTAAATGGGTTTACATAAACAAGTTAAATGAGCAAGGAGAAGTAGTCAGAAACAAAGCAAGGCTGGTTGCTCAAGGATATAGTCAGCAAGAAGGAATTGACTACACAGAGACTTACGCCCCTGTGGCAAGGTTAGAATCTATTCGCTTATTAATCTCTTTTGCTGCACAGAATAACATCACTCTTTATCAGGTGGATGTTAAAAGTGCTTTCTTAAATGGCATTATAGAAGAAGAAGTTTATGTTCACCAACCTCCTGGTTTTGAAAATGAAAAATTTCCAGAACATGTCTTTAAATTAAAGAAATCACTCTATGGCTTAAAACAAGCTCGCAGAGCTTGGTATGAGAGGCTGAGTAATTTCCTTCTGGAAAATAATTTTATCAGAGGAAAAATGGATACTACTCTCTTCTATAAATCAATTAAGAAAGACATTTTAGTCTGTCAGATGTAGGTAGATGACCATTATTTTTGGTACAACAAATATTACGCTTGGAAAGGAGTTTGCTCAATCTATGCAGGCAGTGTTTGAAATGAGCATGATGGGAGAAGTCAGATTTTTTCTAGGAATTCAAGTCAATCAAACTCCAGAATGTACTTACATACATCAGACGAAGTACGTGAAGAAGCTTCTAAAAATTTTTAACTTGACTGAAAGCAAATCTGCAAAGACTCCAATGCATCCAACAAGCACATTAGGAAAAGAAGAGGTAAGTAAGAAGGTAGATCAGAAGCTCTACAGAGGTATGATTGGTTCTCTTCTGTACTTAACTGCTTCTAGACCTGACATTCTCTTTAGCGTGTGTTTATGTGCTAGATTCCAATCAGATCCTAGAGAATCACACTTAACCGCTGTTAAGAGGATTCTGAGGTATCTGAAAGGTACTATTAATGTGGGTTTGTGTTACAGAAGATCTGACGATTTTAAATTAGTTGGATTTTGTGATGCTGACTATGCTGGAGACAAAGTGGTACAAAAAAGTACTTCTGGAAGCTGTCAGTTTCTGGAAAGAAATCTAATCTCTTGGTACAACAAGAAGCAACCCACAATAGCACTCTCTACTACAGAAGCAAAATACATTGCAGCTGCTGGGTGTAGCACACAGATGCTCTGGATGAAGAGTCAACTAGAAGATTATCAAATTTATGAGAGTAACATTTCCATCTTCTATGATAATACTTCTGCCATTTGCCTCTCTAAAAACCCAATTTTACACTCTAAGGCAAAACATATAGAGATTAAGCACCATTTCATAAGAGATTATGTTCAGAAGGGTATTTTAAATTTAAATTTTGTTGATACAAACCATCAATGGGTTGATATCTTCACAAAATCCCTTGCTGAAGATAGATTCAAATTTATTCTGAAAAATATTAGTATGGATTTTTGTCCAGAAGCAAATTTTACTCTGATGAAAAATGTTTAACTTCTATACTCTGGAGTATTATTTTCATCTGATGTCTTTTATTGCTTTATTAATTTTATGTGTGAAACTCTGATCTAACAAGCATCAGAGGATCTGAGCGTTGATTAAACGTCTTATGTTCTAAAGAGCTTCAGAGGCACAAATACATCAAACACGTGTCAAATGAAATCTGAAAAGCTGGAATGCACAAAGAGAAGCGCCGTTTCAAGGTACTGTTTGAATTATTGCAAATTCTCTTTTCCCCCCAATTTTTCAGACTCATTTAATGCGTGAAATCATTTTTTTAATTGATTTATGTCTTTATTAAATGTGATTTAACTACTAAGTGGGGTGCGTTACGTGTGCCCTAGTTTTTCGTCTCTATATATTCCACAAATTCACACTTTCCACACTCTTACTATTGCTTCATCTTCTCTTCAAAACCCAAATGTAGCCCTAGACCTCTCAAAAGATCAACAATGGCATCTTCGTCATCTACATCTCAACAGCTTTCTTCTACAATAGCTGCAACTACTTCATCTGTTATGGCCACTACTCCTTATAAGGAACCTGTGAGAACTCTTTTAACACCAGTTGAGGAATTAGAAGTATTGCGTGAGTTCTAGGTAGATTTTGAGTGCATTGCTAAAAATGGGTTTGATCTCCATCCCATTGTTGCTTCACAAGGTTGGGTAAAATACTTTGACAGGTTGATTGGTCCTGTTTATCCTCTCTTGGTGAAAGAATTTTGGATTCATGCAATGGTTTATCCAAAATTCACCGTATCATCTGTTTTGAGCAAGGAGGTCATCATATCTGAAGAACTGATTAGAAAGTTAATTGGCTATAAAGAGAAAGATGATGTTACCCATCTTCCAGTTGGCCGTGTTAACATGGAAGAAGTATTCACTGAAGTGTTTAAATCTGGGCAGGCTTCTAGCAAGATAAGAGATCTGAAGACGAACTACAGAATCTGGGCCAAGATCTTCTTGGGATGCATTCACCATAGGAAGCCATCAAATTCCCAAGATTATATTAACGCAGAACAATGTTATTTTATGTATTGTTTAGGAACAAGTATAAAGGTGGATCTGCCATACTTGCTCTTTGCTCATCTGTGGAGTCAAGTGAAACAGTCCAGGGAAGAAATCAAGACAAAGCATCAGAAAGTCAGGAACTGGATTCCTATGGGAAGATTAATTTAAGATATTCTGACAGAGAATGGTCTTGTAGCGCATCTGACAGAGGCTGGTCAGACAGCTGAACTAAAGACAATTCATGGAAGGCCTCTGAACAGAAAGAGTTTGCTTAAAATGAAGCTAATAGAGAAAATTTCCTCTGCTCCTGTCAAAAGAGACTCTGTTGTGGTTTGCAAAAGAAGAGTCCCTATAGATGACTTTCCACTATTCACAGCAGAAGAGCCTAAGGAAGTTCTGCTTCTTTATATTCAGTCTTGTCTGTAAGATGGCACTCCCATGCCTATAGATCTTCTGCAAAGAGCTAATGAGCCAGCTCCGGAACTAATCACTTCAAGGAGAAAGAGAAGAAAGACTTTTGAAGAAGGTCCCAGAAGCACGAAGAGAAAAGCTTCTGAAGGAGGATCATCTGAACCAGCAAAACGTCTGAAGAAGACAGGTATTGTATCTAACTTATCTCCTATACCAGAATATGTTGTTCCAACATCTGTCCTTATTTCTTCTAAACCAAACCCAGAACCCATAAATCCCTCCTCACCAATTATCAAACAAACACCATCAGAACCAAACATCACTCCTGTTAATACATTATCTCCAATCACTTCTGAACCACATTTAACATCTGAACACGTTTCACCTATACAAACATCACAACCCTCAGAGCATGTTCATGCTTTTGATCTCCAACCAAACTCTGAAAATATTTCCTCTGAAAATATTCATGAACAACCTCAACCATCAGCCATCCCTCAACCATCAGTTATCCCTCAACCATCTGATTCAACACCATCTGAATCCATATCTTCTGAACATAAGATTCTCAATCTCGAACCTCTCAAAACTGTGTTCCCTATTTCATATGGATCATGTGAATCATTTGATTCCTCTGAATCTGACACATCCTCATTCACTCTCAACTCCCTAAATCTTTCATCTGATATCCCTTCACCAAACAGACCATCTGTCTCTATCCCCTCTGCACCAAGATTAGTCACACGCCTCCTAAACCCAAACCATCTAAACCATCTTCTTCTCCCTTTACTATATACATTCTCTCATCATCTTTACCTTCAACCTCTACCACCCCTCAAAAACCTTCCTTAGAGACCTACCTAAAACCTAAACCTAGGTTAGATGTTGGGACTCTTATTGCTTGTTTTGAGAAAGAAATGCAAACTTGGTTTTCTTTTGTCAAGGAGAAGTGTCTGTCAATCTTTAATCCAAATGACTCTGAAGCAATCTGGAAGGATTTCAGAAATAGATTCAATTCTGTATCTGCAAACCTTCAGGGTATGTGCTACACAGATGCACATGAACGGTTCTCAGAAGCTGTCAGACTTACTCTTCTGAATGTTAGCAGAACTCCGGCTTTGTGTTTGGAAAACACGCCTTCAGCAGTTGAGTGTTCTTCTTCTGAAGAAGCTGCTACACTTCAGCTTGCTACAATCACTCAGCCAGATGTTGTCATCATAGAAGATTCTGCACCTGAAGACAATATTGCTTCTGCTCAGCTTTTTGATGTGATTATGGAAGCTGCTTCTGATTCAATGGTTGTTGACACTGCATCTGCCTCAGTAGCTGTTCTGGATAAGCCTGAGAAGAAAGAAGACGATGAAGATCTGAAGGGAAAGGTTGCTAAACAAGAGGCTGATACTTCTGAAATAAAAGCTTGGATGGTGAAATAGGAAAATATCACAGAAGAGATCAAAAGCTGGATGGCCAAGCAAGAGGAATCCACGACTGGGATTAAGGCGTGGATGGCCAAGCAAGATGAGCAAATGGCCAAGCAAGAGGCACAATCGTCTGAGATTACTGAACTTCTCAAGATTCTTGCTGCTCGTAAATGATTGTCTTGTTTTGCTTTGCACTTCTATGTTTTCTGTCGGTTCTTGACTATTCTCTGAGTTATTTATCTATATATGTGATTGTTTTTCCTCTGGATTATATATTATATGTGTCTGCTCCATCTCTGTTATTTTTTTTCTTAAATGATTTTTTTTAAAAAATCACTTTTTGATATAACAAAAAGAGGAAGAAATGGAAATATTGATAATTCATATAAACAGTTACTAAAATGGAAACTCTGACATTTTTATATAACTAATCAAATTTTAAGTGTTTCAGAGATTACAATTCTTCATCTGAAAATATTCATCAGAAGTAACTCTGAACTAACTCTGAGATTCTTCAAGCTAGCTCTAAATCTGGAAAGAATACTAGTGCAAAAATGGAAGTATTTATTTCTCTTATAAGTATTCACTTCAGGTGGAGATTCATTATCTTAGGGGGAGATATATATTTCTTTATCTTTGAACAAAATTTCTGATTGTTTTTGTCATCATCAAAATGGGGGAGATTGTTAGAACACATATTGGTTCTTAAATATATCTCTATGTTTTGATGGTAACACTAATGAAATTTTGTATGAAGTAAATATATACTCTAATTTTGTTCAAGTGTTTTTGTTTCAGATATTAAATTTAATATTCTTCTGGAAGCAAAAATGCATTTGAACGTTATTTCAAATGCAAACATCTAAGCAACAGAAGCAACACAACGTCAGACTCTGAAGCGCACTGCAGAAGACTCTGGGCGCTGCTTGAAGAGACTCTGATCTGCTACAGTTGACTCTGAGCGAAGCTGAGAAGTATTTGAGTAAAAAGTATAGAGTAAAGTTTTAGAAGACTCTATAAGTACTTTACGCTGCAAGTACAGAAGCTCTAATGAGTAAGTCTGCTATGATCTGAATATTTACGCTGAAGCACTATGCTGCAAACTCTGATGACATCAACGTTGATGTTCATACTCTGATAAGAGTAACTTTGATAAAGAAACTTGTTGAAGAAGATGTTGTTCAAATAAAGATCCGTTGGCATATTGTCTTGTCCTTATCTAAACGACTCTTTCCTCATTCGTGTATTGGCACAAGAAATCAGACAAAAGGGATTTGTCTGAACATTCCTCTTCTGGGAAAGAAAAGGCAAATAAGACAAAAGGCTACAAGCTACACAGCAGTACACGGTCTTCAAGCAATGGACTTCAAGTACTACAAAAGCAAGTCTTCAACACCTTTTCAAAGTTGACGAATCATTTGATAAATTATTCTAAGCAACTCAAACAATCATTCTTCTACGTTGAATAGTTTTATTATTCGTTCTAAACTTGTGTAAAAATCACAGTTGTGATATAGCTTTTTAGAAGCATTCTTTAAACACACTTTGTATATTTTACAGTTTGTAAAAGTTCCTTAAGAAGACCATGTTGTTGGTCAGAATTTCTTGAGAAGACTAAGACTGTTTGTCTTAGTGGTTGACACTGTAATCAGTTTGATTTAGTGGATTAAGTCCTTGTTGAGAAAGGCAAATCACCTTGGTAGGGTGGACTGGATTAGTTTGAGTTCAAACGAACCAAGATAAAAATACTGTGTTATTTTTCTATTGTCATAATTGTTTTAAAACCCTTATTCAACCCCCCCTTCTAAGTTTTTTCCCCACCTTCATTGAGCATACCAGATGGGCTTGGGCGTGCACTGCTTTGATTGTACTATATACAACACTTAAAGTTAGAAGTGCCTTTGAGACCAGACGCCTTGCTGGTTATTTGAGTCTATTCCTGGTATACTTGAAATTACTATTCGTAGTTTAGTTCTTATTTAATTGTTACAAGTAACATCTCTTAATTATTATTGTTGTGTCTGTGTTCTTTTATCAATACCGGATATACGAGTGTTTCTCCACCATATGTGATAGGAGGGTGCAACATTCTCCTGTGGGTGACCCACGAGGGAGGAGATAGAAGGTAATAAAAATACATCTCGTTGGTGTTGTGGAGTACATAAGGAGGCTTGATGCGCTGGTTGTAGATGATATCATTTGGACACCATACACATGTCACAGAGTGTACCACGAGTTTGATAAGTCTTATTTATATTCTTGTTATATGCGGTAGGAGACTTTAGTCGCTAAACACTTTCCTGAGAGGTGTATGTGACAATATGGTTATGTCTAGGGCATCCCACGACGAGGTTCGAATGTTCCATGTATGGGCATTGATAGGTGATTTCAGAGTAACATCATAAGCTCTGCTCGTGCCATTAAAGATATCACAATGATGGTTAAACACGACTCACAGTGTGAGGATGGTTTTTTGAAGTGGTACCTCACCATATCACACCCTCTCATCATCTCACCTGTTAAGCATACAAATGATGTTGGGCCTTCCGATGTTGGGGGTACCTGCCGATGATGTGCCTTTTCCGCCACCACTTCCAACTGATGCAGATGACCAACAACGCCTGAGGATGATTGCAGTTATTATAGATAACCTCATGGGTTTAGTAAACCCATATGTGTCGCACCTCGAAAATTCATAAATCAAGAACGTACGACCCTCGCGCAAAAGGCACGTAAATGCGGTTTGACAGAGTCGCCATTGAACTTTATTTATCCCGAATAAACGGGAAAGGAAAATATCAAGAAAACCTTTTGAAACGAAAGGAACACGGTCGTCGCAACCTGATGTTCCGGTTTCGGAAGTCGGTTACACAAGGGAAATGTATTAGCACCCCTCACATCCGTTGCACTCAATGAAAACCTCTTAATTCGAATTGTGATGAACGTTAGCTAAGCTTAATTATTTTATTCTTAATACTAAATGCGAAACAATACGATAAAGGGACAAAGACACTAAGGGAAATGGCTGGTTATAGGATAGGGTGCTCGCCAAGGATTGGGGCCCTTGTGCCTACGTATGCTCATTCAGACGAGAATGAGCAATCAGAGCGTCGTAGTTAGACTACGGGAAAGGATGGAGGGAAACGAGAAATGGAGGGGAGGTAGCTCGCCAATATCATTGCAATCTTGTGCCTACGTATCTTACATTCAAGAGTGAATGAAGAATCATAACATCCATAGTTCGTGGAGACGCCCATGAAAAGATGAAGGGTTGAGTTGGTTTAAAGTTTGGATCGGATGATGATTACTTGAAGCATAAGAAAGGCTCCTCGGGCCTAAGTAATCGGGAAAGCGAGTGAAAGGCTTGACTCTCTCTCTTTTTCATCGTAGAACAAAGTTGTTTCTGAATGGTGTTTGAAATGATGTGTGGTTGGACGATGGCTGAAGGTTGTCGAATTGGAAATGTTTTAGAAGTGTCAATTGTTCACACACGGATAAGAGCACCCACATCCAAACAATAGAAAGAGAAATCAAAGGCTCGATTCCCTTGTTTATACCTTGAAAATGTGTTAGATAGTTGTTAATTGATTGATGTTGATTGTGAAAATCTGCTTGACGTTGGATCAAGGGTTTGACTTATATTTACGTGCAAAAGCGTGATAGAATGGAAATGAGTTGGAAAAAAGAATCGGCTTGACGATGAATCAAGGGTTAGTTTGTGAGAAATGATACTAGTTGTTGCGGTGGAAATAGGATCACAAACTATTAATGAGTTTGAATCGCAATTCAATTCACAACCGCTCTTTGATTTATCCGAAGGAAAAGGTCAAAAGAGGGAAAACCTATTTTGCATCGTAAACACAATGCGGGGAAAGATCTAGGGTTCGGGGGTTGGTTAAATTTAGGGAAGGTATTAGCACCCTAAACTTCTGTAGTACTCTACAGGAACCTTTTGTTCAAATGTTTACTATTTTGCTTTATTTATTTGCTTAAGATATATGTACAAAGGATTAAAAGTGAGAAAAGAGACCTAAGGGGTTAATTCTAAGTTTACTCGGCAAGACATCGCATCTTGTGCCTACGTATCCTTACGGGAGTGGAATCAGAGTAATCGTAGTTCCCCTCAATAGGGAGGTTAGAGACTTCTTGACTGTGGTCCAGGTCTCAAGGGGAATAAACGCATCTTAAGGACACGCTTACGTGGAGTGTAGAAACTCCAAATCTCTACGTTGAATTGTTAAGTTGTAATTAGGGTTAGGTTAGGGATTCCGCGGCGGGAAACCCTAAAATGAGCGCGGCGGCTCTGTGACCTAATGCTAGGGGTAAAATTGTAATTTTGCCTGCGGCGAGGCATTTGTGAAATTTAGGGTTTGTGAGGTTGTAAGGGTTTGAAGTTGAGGACTATTGGCGCGGCGACCAAAAGCTAGACCTAATTCCTTCGGAGGTGCGTGCAATGTGACAAAATAATAGCAATGACAGTGTGAGAAATCATACATCAGCAGAAATTTAAATGCGGAAACGTAAATGCGATTGTTAAGATTCGCAAGGTTACAGAGGAGGAACAGTTACAACAATATGATACAATTCAATTTTAAGAACGCGAACATAAAGAAACAACATGGTAAGCTGCACAGTGAACGAACTAGGTTAGTAAACACAATTATGAAAACAGAAGCATGAAGCTATGGGACATTTTTTGTGGTTTCTTATTTTATGAGAAGTTTAATATGAATCTAAGCTTAATTTTTTTTACTTGATAATGAATAAATAAAAAAAAAGAAGATCTTAATCTTTAAAAAATATTTTCTCTTGGTTTTAAAAAATATATTGATTCTAATTATTAAAAAAATGTTTCAATTTTAATATTTTAAAGTGTTTTAATTTTAATATTAAAAAAATGTTTTTGATTTTAATATTTAAAAAAATGTTTTTGATTTTAATATTTAAAAAATGTTTCAATTTTACTATTTAAAAAACAACTTAAATATTTTTTTTTAAAATTTGATAATTTAATAAAAAAAAAGAAAAAGAAAGTAAAAAATAAAAGGGTTGGGCCGGTCATTACCTCCGGACCCAACCCGGTTGAGGTGATTGCAATCACAAAATCATTTAGGGTTTCAGAACCCTTTGGTTTTTCGCGGCGCCGTTTACACTTCATTCTTCTTCTCTCTCGCCGCGATTCCCTCTGATCTTCCTCATTCCTGAAACAAAACATGAAATCTGTAATGAAAAACGTCCCATGGCTTACATTTAAAGTGAAACCGGCCGATGATGAAGATATTCTGAGGCTGAGGCGGTTGATTGCTCGTCGTTTGGTTAAACGGCGCCGGCGGTCCTTCGTGTGAACGAGTTGAAGTCTCGTGATGGTTTTGGTGGAAAACTTCTTCTTCTTCTGATGTCGCGGTCGTTAGGGTTTCTCGTTCAGTGATTTTTCTTGGCCCCTTTCCTCAGGTGACGTCGTTCTCTTTATATATCTCTTTCTGAATTCCTTTTGGGCCTTGTGATTTTCGTTTTTCTTCCATGAAATCCGATTTTCGATTTGATTTGATCTTATTTGATTGAACGCCTTTTGGGACAATGACTTTCACAAACTATATCTTTCTGATTTGATCGGAGTTTCCTTTTCTAATTTGATTTTACTGGTTTTCAGATATGATTGGGATTCATTGCTGATATGGCTTATTTGGTTTGAAAACTTCCTTTTTGGATTCATTTGGAATGTATATTCCCAGCTTGATTTGATTTGCTTTCAGAAACGGGCTTACTTCAATCTGTTTTGGAACCAAACCTATTTTGGATATTGTGGATTGAAACCGGATTGGTTGTGATCTGTTTCGAAAACCCTCTTGTTTGGATATCTGCTTCTGATATAATTTGATCAATGAGGGATTTTCGGATCTTCTCAGATATGGACTTTTGTGATTCGCCTGTTGATATGGATTGATCTGTTCTGATAAATCTGGTTTTACTGATATAATCCAGTTTGACTTGTGATGAGTTTCGCGTTATTTGGGAAGTACACTGATTTTCTCTCTTCTGCTTTCAGGTGCAAATAAGTTCGGAGGCTGCCGGTCTCGTGCCATTGGCGAGAAAGGACATAATGGTGATGACGACTTAATAGTCTGAGCCACATTGGGTTGTCGGATGTAGTTGCCTTGCGAATTACATTGAATTGTTCGAAACAGTTGCCTTATTTCGATTTTCGATGCTCGGTAGGGAGTTTGATAATGGCCACGGCCATAGTCCTCCTGGCTGCTCGAGTCTCGTGCCCGATGATGAGTTGAGCTGAGGGCCGAAGTTAAATTTCACTCTCCTTTAGATTATCAGTCCTGTAGTTCATTTATTAATAAAATGCCTTGATTTTCTATTTCCCCGAAACATCATGCCAATGCCTGATTTACCAGTTTTACGCACGCAGAGACAAAGACTTGCTGCTGGCTGATGATTGCATCCTTCATCATAAATGCAAGTCAGGAAGATATGCTCAAAGCCGTGTCGATAGCAGTTGGAGCTGCATCTTTGTGAGTTGCCACTTGGTCACATCTCTCAAGTTTACTCGCCTGGTGTATCATACAAATGCAGGACGTTGCAGAATTTGGAAAAGGTGTAACCGTTTTGCTTCGCTAATTTGACCTGTTATGCCTGTTATGCTGTTATTGTTGTTGACTAATCTTGGCTGTTTATGATTTATGCCTGATGTAGGTTGTAAGCTGTAGTTGTGGCTTATGCAGTTGGCAGGGGTCTGCATTCATACATTCAATTTACGCACTGATCATTGGGAAAGTCTGCTCCAAAAGCTGCAGATTATCATCAGAAGCTTTAATTGAGCTGTCAGATTTCCAGCATTGGATAGTATTCCATTGATGGGAGTTTTCATGTTTATTTCCATACTGGTGTTGGGCTGATTGGGGAATAGACCCGTTTGTCTGATGCGCTTTGGATGCTGGCTGTTGCCAATTCGTGCGTAAGGCATTGTGCCCGCTCACTAACTTTCTTAGTGCAGAACATGGTTATCAGTTGGGTGTGCAATGCACATATGTCCTGCTGTATAGAATCCTTGCCTTCTTTAATGCATGCCTGATAAGTTACCTGCTGTCATGAAAATGTTAACTGTTGTTGCTGATACTGCGGCATTACTTGCTTGCAAATGCTGGCCTGCAGATATGTAGCTTATGTGCTGATACTGCTTGCGAATAATGATGCTGTTTGCTACCTGTTATTGTGTTAGTGATAATGTTATGCTTGTAGGTGATGGAGAAATGGTTCAGACCTGTCGGCATTCGGGTTTGAACCTGAGCTGGCTAGTGTTTACTTTCGTGTTGGTTCATATGTGAATTGATGAATGAATGTGGTTCAGATTTTAGTTCAGTTTGGTTATCTTGATGAGATGATGCCTAGTATTGAATCCAAAGTCGCGTGAATCCTCTTTCGGCCCAAAACTTCTTTTATCTCTTTCTCTCTCGGTCACCTCTTAAGATAAGAACGAAACTACCTGATCTGATGCCAATGGCATGGACCGGTAACGGGAGTAGGATGCGGCTTCGGTTGTGCCCTCCCGGCACTCGATGATGACAATTGTTCTGAGAGTGTCAAACAACCTCTAACACTTTTCCATTCTGTATTGTTTTGACGTGCAGGTTAGTCGAGGACTCGTGGAGAAGCTCAAGGACAGCATGAAGGCACTTAGGAACTTTTAGGATTTAGGATTTATTGTAAATGAAACTCTTGTAAACCAAGTTCGAATTCACTTTATCAATTTGTAAACTATAAATATTTATGAAATGAAATTCAACAAATATTCATATTTACTTTCTCACTTGTAAATTCAAAGTATCCATGAATAATAATTCAGAATTATTTAAGTTCCTTCTTGAGTTGTAACTTATAAGTACTTATGAACACAAAGTTCAAAAATATTTAAAACTTATTTCTCCTTCGCCTTTTATAAATGATACCCCGCCATATGATTATATCCAAACAAATTCAAATTAAAATCTCGTTGATCACATCTCTTCTCAAAATAACCTTAACAGTATCCACTTCTTTTTCAACCCAACTTCATTTTACTAAGAGGAAACAAAACTGTTTCGGAAATGTTTCAATATCAAACAAGACGCGGCCCCGAGTTCAATCATATTTCTGACAAAACAAACCGGCACCTTGACCCAATTGGCAAATAAATGCCTCAGAACGTAATAACAGCCCGTTTTCAAAGAATTGGTAGAATTTGTGTAAAATGACCAAAATACCCCTGAGACCCAATCTGCAAAACAAAAACCTTCATAACTTGTTAGTGGTTAGCAAATGTACATATGAGATGATATGCGAAATGACTGACTAAATATAAGGGTAAAATTTGGGGTATTACAGTTGCCCCTATTTAAATAGCTACACCGGACGATTTGAGTGACAGAGACTCGAGGAATCGTGGTGGAGGGATTTAAATATAGATAACCGAAAATTTTGCCCTTATATGCGACGATATGCAATGCTATGGACAAAACTGGAATGACTTAATGCAGGTGATGCCATGAATATGATATGCTGCGTATGCTGGAATAATGAATGCGAAAATGCTGACAAACATGACGACACCGGGACAGACGCCACGAGAAGAAACACACTGGGGAAAATGGCGCGCTGAGACACAGTACAACACTGGGGGACTCTAAAAAATGATAGTCAACTGGTGCGAATGACCAATTGTCACATTTAGAAAAGGAACGAGATCCTCGAATGGCGCTGGTACCTATGAGACGGCCTCCACTGGGGGATCTAAAAATAAAACTGGATCACGTACGATGGTAAGATTGATTACAGAATGCTGGAGCATTGAGCAAAGAATAACATCCAAGCTTCTGTGAACTATCTCTCGTGACAGGATCAAACGAACTTCTCGGAAATCCGTATCAGATATACAGGGTAAAGACCGACTGTATGCCCAAGATAAATGGACTTTAATGGGAAATGCCCTGATAAGCTTCTCGAGGGAGAACTGTCACTTATCGTTGGAAGGGACTTATGCGCAAAAATGGATAAGCACTCAAATAAAGAGGCTGCTGCTTATCTGATAAATAAATCTTCTCGCATTTTAAGGTCGGCGCCTGGAATACGATTTTGATTCTTCTCTTACCGAGGGATAAGTAAACTTCTTCATGCTTCAAGATCGTGCTCTCCTGAACATGAAAAGGGTAAACTGAACTTCCTCATACTTCAGAATCGTGCTCTCCTGAATATGATTCGGATAAAGGGTAAATGAAAATCTCCATATTTCGGAATCGTGCTCTCCTAAATATGAAAAGGGCTGACTGAACTTTCTCATACTTCAGAATCATGCTCTCCTGAATATGAAACTGGATGACTGAATACACTCATACTTCAGAATCGTGCTCTCCTGAATATGAAACTGGATAATCGAACTTCCTCATAACTCAGAATCGTGCTCTCCTGAATATGATTCGGCTCCTGAAATTTCTTCATTCTTCAGAATCGTGCTCTCCTGAAAAACGGCCAACTGAACTTCCTCATAACTCAGAATCGTGCTCTCCTGAATATGATTCCGCTCCTTCTTTTACTAAAGGATAAATGAACTTCTTCATGCTCAGAATCGTGCTCTCCTGAATATGAAACTGCTCAAACCTTCCCGTAACTCAAGATCGTGCCCTCCTGAATACGATTTGGTTCAAACCTCAAGACGGCAGGGAAATGGAAGCCCAACTGCTCCATGGAGATGGCCATTTGCTGCGAGTCATAACGAGGATATGATCGACTTCTTAGGTAAAAAATGTCGTGTGTTGATGCTGTAAAATGTAAAGTGTAAAGGGTTGTAACATGTAGGATCGTAAAGTGTTGTACTGATATATTTTCCAGGCGTGAACTGGCGTGTATCTGTAAAGGATTGTAGTTGATTTTCTTGAAAGATAGTGCAAAATAAATGCACGTCCGGGTACGGTGATAAACTTCTCAAGCGAGATAGTCGCGTATCTGTCATGGTATGGTGAAAATCTTTAGATGGTGCAAAATAAATGCACGTCCGGTTGGGCTTGACGACCGACAAGACTGAGATTCAATCTAGGATCGAGCTAGAAAGAAGACTGGTAATCAAGACTCCATCGAGGGAATGAACTCGAAGGGTAAATATCTTATCCTGGCGAGGAAAGATAGCTGAAGTAACCGTCATCCACGAGGATCGATCTCTGTGGGGAAACTGGAAACACCTATGTATTTTATGCTTAGGGCTGACAATCTATTTGGAGAGGATGGACAAACCCAGTTACTCGGCGGTAACAACCAATGATGGAGAGACGCAATGAACCTGTGAATGCTAACGCATATGTTGATGCATATGTTAATGTGAATGTATGTTAATGTCTATGTATGTAACTATGCAAGATGTTATGAAATGAGTATGTAATGAGTATGTAATGAATATGTAATGAATATGTAATGAATATGTAGTGAAATAGGCATGTGATGCTTATGCCCTTGCGTATGCTGACGAAACAGACTAGAGACAGGACGAGAGACGAAATAAACATCTCGACGGAGATACCCTGCGTTCTCTGCAACCAATACGTCAATCATGGGTAAGAAGGGTCAATGGTGGAACCAAATCTGGTTTTAAATGTTCTGAATTCTCTGGGGGAGAAAGTAATCTGCTTGGGTGCACAGTATCACGTCTTCACATGTGGAGAATAAAACCTGAGGGACACTTTCGAGTTACCCAAGAAAAAGTTGTCAGCTTATAGTCTCTCTGGGGACTATCACTGGCAATGGTTTGAAAGTGTTTTTGCAATAATGATATTTCCGAGGAATGAAGAGATCCTGTCGGAATTTCCACTAGTCAAAGTAATTTATTACATTTCAAATTTGTTTTGTTTTTTGAAAAATAGTTTTGAAAAATCTACAATGCACCTTTCATTTTCAAATTTTAAGAATAAACGCATTTTGCATAACAATAGAAAGCAAAGAGCAATGCACCAAAGAATGTAAGTAACAAGATGGTATCTTTTATTAAAGGGTGGCTGCTTGCTGAAGGCATAGCTCCACAGATGATTACATTTTGAAATTGGCAACATGGGAAAAAAGGTTACATCGAATCCAATGACACCTACTGACACTAATAACTAAGACTAATCCAGAATCTTGCTTTGGGCAAGGATGAAAGAACTGAAACATGGCTCTCATGCGGAAAGTGTGTTCGAGATAATCAGTGTCTTCTGATGCAATGAAATGCCTTTGTCCCTAACTTTTGCCTGGACCGCCCTTTCGGGTTTTCAATCCACCGGGACGCTCTTTTTTGCCTAAGCCGCCCTTTCGGGTTTTCAACTTAGCGAGCTTTTGTTATTATTTCTTTTTTCTTTTCAACCCTTACTTTTGCCTAGGTCGCCTTTTGCAGGTTTTCGACTTAGCGGGTTTTTAGGCATAATATTTTCGGACTGCATCAGAATTCACGGGATGTGCTAGTTCTTCACCGTCCATTGTCGTAAGTATTAGAGACCCTCCGGAGAAGACAGTCTTTACAACGAACGGGCCTTCATAATTGGGCATCCACTTTCCACGCATATCTTTGTGTACTGGCAAGATCTTTTTGAGTACGAGCTCTCCTTGGCGGAACTCACGAATACGAATCTTCTTATCAAACGCTCTTTTCATCCGTTTCTGATATAATTGCCCATGGCACATGGCTGTCAAACGCTTCTCGTCAATGAGATTCAACTGATCCAATCTGTCTTGAACCCACTCAGCTTCTTCAAGTTCAGCCTCCATTAACACTCTTAGCGAAGGTATCTCTACTTCGATGGGGAGCACAGCGTCCATTCCATACACCAATGAGAAAGGTGTTGCCCCTGTCGAAGTTCTTACTGAGGTTCTGTATCCATGCAAAGCAAACGGTAACATCTCATGCCAATCTTTGTAAGTCACAACCATCTTTTGCAGGATCTTCTTGATATTCTTATTTGCAGCTTCAACGGCTCCATTCATCTTAGGACGGTACGGAGAAGAATTGTGGTGAGTGATCTTGAAGTTATCACACAACTCTTTCATAGTCTTATTATTCAGATTGGTGCCATTGTCAGTTATTATCCGGCTTGGGACTCCATAGCGGCAGATGATCTCTTTCCTGATGAATCGGGCAACCACTTGCTTGGTCACGTTGGTGTAGGAGGCAGCCTCTACCCATTTGGTGAAATAATCAATGGCAACAAGGATAAAACGATGTCCATTAGAAGCTTTCGGCTCAATTGCCCCAATCATGTCTATGCCCCACATAGAGAACGGCCATGGTGAAGACAACACATTCAACGGTGACGGAGGTACATGCATTTTATCAGCATAAATTTGGCACTTATGGCATTTCCTAGCGTATTGGATGCAGTCGGCTTCCATGGTTAACCAATAATACCCAGCCCTTAACATCTTTTTGGACATAGCATAACCATTGGCATGGGTTCCGAAGGTCCCCTCATGAATTTCCTGCAGTAACATGTCCGCTTCCCGTTTATCAACACATCTGAGCAGGACCATGTCGTGATTTCTCTTGTATAACACGCCATTACTGATAAAGAATTTGGACGCCAGTCTTCTCAATGTCTTTTTGTCCAGACCAGTAGCACCATCGGGATATTCCTGCTTGACGAGGTAGTTCTTGATATCATGAAATCAAGGCTTTTCATCCACCTCAACTTCTTCGACCATCTGACAATAAGCGGGCTCAACCTTGCGCTCAATATGGATAAGAGGTGCTTCATTAACGAATTTAACTTTCCACATGGATGCCAACATGGCTAAAGCATCAGCTACGTGATTCTCGGATCTAGGAACATGCTCGAATTCTATCTCGTCGAAATACTTGATCAGCTCAATAATGTAATCCTTATAAGGGATTAACTTCTCATTCTTCGTTTCCCATTTGCCTTGTACCTGGTAAATAACCAAGGCTGAGTCACCACTTACTTTAAGAAGTTTGATTCGGAGGTGAATCGCTGCTTCGAGGCCGAGGATACACGCTTCATACTCTGCGACGTTATTAGTACACTCAAAGTCCAACCTTGCTGTAAATGGAGTAAATCCACCCTTTGGGTTCATCAAAACGGCGCCTATACCATGCCCATTGAAATTTGAGGAACCATCAAACATCATCTTCCACCAAAGACCTGGTTCTGGACCTTCGCTCGGATCTGGCTCTTCACAATCTCTTTTAATCAACAGGATATCCTCATCGGGAAAATCGAACTTAAGAGGTTCATAATCTTCAACTGGCTGGTCTGCAAGGTAATCAGATAAGATACTACCCTTAATCGCCTTCTGGGATACATACTGGATGTCATATTCGGATAACAACATGTGTCAACAGGCTAGCCTCCCGGTTTGAGCAGGTTTTTCAAAAATATACTTGATCGGATCCATTTTAGAAATCAATAACGTGGTATGACAGACCATATACTGCCGAAGGCGCTTAGCGGCCCATGCCAATGCACAACAAGTTTTCTCTAATGGTGAGTATCTGTTTTCGCAATCGGTAAACTTCTTGCTCAGGTAATAAATTGCATGTTCCTTTTTCCCAGTCTCATCATGTTGTCCAAGCACACAACCCATAGACTTCTCGAGAACAGTAAGGTACATAAACAACGGTCTTCCAGGTACGGGCGGGATCAGAATAGGGGGATCTTGCAAATAACCCTTAATCTTCTCGAACGCTTTCTGACAATCAGGGTTCCACTCAACTGTCTGCCCCTTGCAAAGCAACTTGAATATCGGCTCACAAGTAGCGGTCATATTAAAGATAAACCTGGAAATGTAATTCAGACGTCCCAGAAAACCCCTAACCTGCGTCTCGGTTCGCGGAGCCGGCATATCTTGAATGGCTCGGACTTTGTCAGGATCCACCTCAATCCCTCGCTGGCTAACAATGAAACCAAGCAATTTTCCGGATCTGACACCGAAGGTACATTTTGCAGGATTCAATTTCAACTGGTATTTCCTGAGTCGTTCAAACAGCTTCACCAAATGGTCTAAATGCTCCTCTTCACTCTGAGATTTGGCTATCATATCGTCCACATACACCTCAATTTCTTTGTGCATCATATCATGGAAAAGAGTGGTCATAGCACGTTGGTGAGTTGCCCCTGCATTCTTTAAACCGAAAGGCATGACTTTGTAGCAGAAGGTCCCCCAAGGAGTAATGAAAGTAGTCTTCTCTCGATCATCGGGATCCATCTTGATCTGATTATAGCCAGAGAAGCCATCCATAAATGAAAACAACGCAAAACTGGATGTATTGTCTACAAGTGTATCAATATGTGGCAAAGGGAAGTCGTCTTTCGGACATGCTTTGTTCAGGTCCCTGTAATCCACACACATCCTAACCTTACCGTCCTTCTTGGGCACTGGCACAATGTTGGCAACCCAATCTGGATATTTTGCGACTGCCAAGAAACCTGCATCCAACTGCTTTTTAACCTCATCTCGAATCTTCAGAGCCATGTCGGGTCTCGTTCTTCGAAGCTTTTGTTTGATAGGCGGACAATCTGGCTTAAGCGGCAACTTGTGAACAACAATATCCGTGTCTAGGCCCGGCATATCTTGATACGACCACGCAAACACATCAACATACTTTTTTAACAACTCAATCAGCCTCGGCCTAACCTCTGTCCCAAGCATTGCACCAATCTTGACCTCTTTCTTGCTCTCATTTGTACCGAGATTAATTAGGTCCACCTGCTCTTTATGCGGTTGAAGCTCTGTGTATTCGTACTCAATCAATCTTGTCAGTTCAGCGGGTACTTCAAAATCTTCTTCACCCTCGTCCTCAGCTTGATTGATGGGTGCATCCCAATCGGGAGTGTCAGTAAGATCATGGGATCCAACAAGGTTTACGATATCTCTGCATGATGGAAGGCTTACTTAATTAAAATGCTCGCAGATATGTAAGAATGAAATGCTGTTATTTTATTATTATATTTTTTTTGAAAAAGGTTGCCAATTTCATTTTTAAAGGTGAAAACGAAAAACGCAGATGAACCAAAGTGGAATTGAACAAAATGCTTTTTATTAATATCTTTTTAGAAATGAAAGGTGGCCCGACAAAACAACCCTATAGCCTTGGGCAGAGCTACAGATTTTTATTTGAAAATGTAAATGAAACTTAAAAAATACAATTACTTTGACAAGGGGAAAATAACAGGGATCTCTATGGCCTCCCAGTTGTTCAAAACTGCATCACCCTTAAACACCAGGTTGCTCAGCTCTTCATTTTTCTCACATTCACTGATGGCATTGACTTGGAAACCTCCGCTGACAAATACCTCTTGGATAACCTTCGGACGCCCTTCGACGGTCGTGGCAGCTCCATTCTGAGTTGGTTTGTAACCCAACCCAGCGCGATCAGTCTTGGTTTTGACATCGATTACCTCTCCCCAACCTTCAGGAATGCCCCTGTCAATCGTTGCTTTGGTACTCTTCAGAGATGCAAAAGATGGATTACCCTGACCCACTGTTTCTTCGACTTCCAGCAGAACAGCATTGGCGATCTCAAGTGCTTGAAAGGAGATTTCTAAAGCATTCTCATCGGCCTCGATGTAACGGAAAGAAGACAGGTTACTGACCATCAGATCTTCCTCACCGTGTATAATAACCAACTTTCCATCGATCACGAACTTCATCTTCTGATGTAAAGTTGAGGTTACCGCCCCAGCGGCATGAATCCACGGCCTTCCGAGTAAACAACTGTAGTTGGGATTAATGTCCATGACTTGAAACGTGATATTAAAAATTTGCGGACCAATCAGGATAGGAAGCTCAACCTCCCCCATTACCGATCGATGAGAGCCATCGAAAGCCTTGACAACCAAAGGAGTAGGTTTCAACACAGTCTCTTTACAAGCCAACTTATCAAGAACCCTCTTGGGTAGAACATTCAGAGAAGACCCGGTGTCTACTAGCACTCTCGCTAAATTGTCCTCTTGACATTTTACCGATATATGTAAAGCACGATTATGGTTCGGACCTTCTTTCGGTAACTCTTCATTGCTGAAACTGAGGGTGTTACAAGCGGTCAAATTGGCAATCACACTATCAAACCGACTGGTGCTGATATCTTGATCCACATGTGCTTGAGTCAAAACCTTCTGCAAGGCCATCCTATGAGCGGGTGAACTCATTAACAGAGATAGAATCGAGATCTTGGAAGGAGTCTGATGAAGTTGGTCGATAACTTTATAGTCACTTTTCTTGATGATCCTTAAAAATTCAGCATCTTCATTATTCGTAACGGCTTCCTTACCTTTGTCTTTGGCAGGCACTGGGATACTAGCTGTTTCCTTAGGTGGGACCTCATTGGAATGGGGAGTATACACACGGCCACTGCGAGTCATCCTGCTTACCTCTGCGATATTGGTCACAGTGCCCTTAACCTCTTCCTTTGGAATAACCTTCCCAGACTCCTTGTCAATCATCGTCACGTCATATTTCCAGGGCACGGCTTTAGGATCACTGAAAGGAAACGGACTCGGTCTTCGAATAACTGTAGGCTTAGGCTGATTCACTCCAGGGACATACGACCTCGGTATATCGAACACGAGGTTGGCAGAACCTGCTCCTGATAGATTAAACACTGGTACCTTACCCTTTGATTCGGGCTGATGGAATACGGGCTCAACCACAGCGACTACATCTTTCTTGACTTGGCTTGTCACTTGTAAAACACCCTCATTAATTAACCTCTGAACATCGTTCTGAACCAACATGCAACCCTTAATACTGGCTTCACAACTTACGCATGCAACGTGAGAAGTATCTACTAAACCAGCTTCAAACAGCTTCGAATGGAACATCTTAAGAGGAGTCTTAATCTGTTCAACATCAAGGGCATAACCTTCCTCTGAGTCAGCACTAATGGCATTGACGCTCTCATGGTTAGGAAAAGGGTTCTTCTTAACATTTGGTTGAGGATCTTCGAATGACAAAATCTTCTTTTCCAATAGATCCCTGACAATATTTTTGAGAGCATAACAATTCTCCAGATCATGGCCAGGCGCACCCTCATGAAATAAACAATGAGCGGCGGCGTTGTAATTGGCGGGTAGAGGATTAGGAGGCGGATAAACAGGAGGTTGTTGCATAGGTTGATACATAGGAACCTGTTGATTGAAAGAAGGAGTAATAGCTGCCACATAGGGTTGTTGAGCATATTGGACTGGGTACCCTTGAGGTTGAGCGTAACCTTGCGGATGCCGATAAAAGCGTTCCCTTGGTCTACCAGAGGATATAGCATTAGTCTCACTCTCCTTCTTTTTCTGGGAGCTATACGGAGGTTTCTTCGGCTGATCCTTAGAAGTACCATGATTATTTGTCATTTTACCACTTTTCATACCCAATTCAATCTTGACACCCACAGCAACGATGTCGGAGAAATTTGAAGTCACACTACCCACCATTCTCTCGTAGGATTCTGGACGAACCGTGTCGACAAACCAATCAGCTAACTCTTTCTCGGTCAAAGGAGGTTCTACCTGCGAAGCAATCTCTCTCCACCTTTGAGCGTACTCTTTGAATGACTCAGAATTCTTTTGTGACATGCTCAACAACTGTCTTCTGTCAGGAGCCAGATCCATATTGTACTTGTAGTGTTTGATGAAAGCGTCAGATAAATCTTGGAAACTCTTAACGCGAGACTGGTCCAAAGTTAAATACCACTTGGAAGAAGCACCCTTCAAACTGTCTTGGAAGCAATGAATCATCAGTTTATCATTCTCAACATGGGCAGCCATTTTGCGATAATACATGATCAAATGACTCTTAGGACAGGTGGCACCTTTATAGCGATCGAAGCCCGGAGTTTTGAACTTCGGGGGAATAACTAAACCCGAGACCAAACAAACATCCCTTGCAGCGGTCCCAAAAATTTGATCACCCTCTACCTTTTTCAATCTCTGGGCGATAGTGTTTACTTCCTCACGAAGCTCATCATGTTTCTCATATCCCTCAACATTCTCATCAAGATTATCAAAAACTGTCTCATTGAAGTATGGTTGCGCACGAGTGTGTACAACAGGTGGTGCAAAGATAGGAGCCCCCCTAGAAACTTCAGAAAACAAAGGCACGGCTTGCTGAACAGGTTGATTAATCGGAACAGTGGCTTGAGGAGGCACAAAACCGGGAGCAAGACCATAAGGTGGGTCCCTTGCTACGGTCACACTTGGTGAAGGGTCCACAGTAACGCCGGTAATCTCAGAAACAACAGTGGGCTGGGTATCCATCTTAGCATTCATGATATGTAACAATTCCATCATTCGCCCCATACCCCCTCGAAGGTCTTCAAGTTCATTGCTAAGGCGATCAATCTCTTTTGCCTGATCCTCCATTCTTTTCCGAGTTTGAGCTCTGGTGTTGTATTGGTGCCGAGAACTCAGGGTGACGAAACTGGAAGGTGAGAGAACCGAGTGTGAGAAATCGGGAGACACATGTAATGCAAGAGTATGATGCTAAAATGTGAATGTAAATGAAGATTTCATGGAATTCAAAACATTTACGAATGTCGTGGGGTACCAAAGAAATCTTTTTCTTGTTTTTTCATTTTATCTTTTTTTTTATTTATGGTATCCCGCGATATCCATAAATGATATTTGAACTCCATGAAATACAATGCAATGAGATGCTTTATGGATGCAATGCATGAAAACACACAAAGTCCTAGGTTAAAGGCTTGCATGAGGTTCAAAGGCAAGTACCCTCCCTTGAAGTTAGATGGTTCATCCTGTCCTACAAAAGTAACCAGGTTCTAAGGGATCTCAATATCATTGATCCTTCACCAGGGTGGTTGTTCAGAAGGCAACTTACTTGCCAACCAAAACCCTCCAAGTTTAAGATCTCAATGAGCGTAGTATCGAGTGTCAACCAACTTCAGTCTGCACCAAAGCCGGTTACCTCACTACTTTCTAAAGGCTAAGATGAGTTAACTAGGGTTCTAAAAGTCAGTTAGTGCATTGACAACATATGGCAGCCTCAATATTATCCTCAACTTGACTTAAGGAATATAAGCACCAACCAAGAAGTCGCACTAACTATGGCCACCAGATCAACCGTATCGATATACGTCGTACAGTTTCCTTGGTCTATTGCCATTTACCTAAGGTACACTAGATCCGGGTGTAGGACTCATCTCACAGCACAAGGAACAGTCCCATAATCAAAGCACAAATATATACATGCAAATGAATAATAACACAGATAGTAATAAATATGAACAAGTTAGGGATAACCCTCAAAAGTTAGGATTCCCCAGTGAAGTCGCCATTTTCTGTTGCGGTGGAAATAGGATCACAAACTATTAATGAGTTTGAATCGCAATTCAATTCACAACCGCTCTTTGATTTATCCGAAGGAAAAGGTCAAAAGAGGGAAAACCTATTTTGCATCGTAAACACAATGCGGGGAAAGATCTAGGGTTCGGGGGTTGGTTAAATTTAGGGAAGGTATTAGCACCCTAAACTTCTGTAGTACTCTACAGGAACCTTTTGTTCAAATGTTTACTATTTTGCTTTATTTATTTGCTTAAGATATATGTACAAAGGATTAAAAGTGAGAAAAGAGACCTAAGGGGTTAATTCTAAGTTTACTCGGCAAGACATCGCATCTTGTGCCTACGTATCCTTACGGGAGTGGAATCAGAGTAATCGTAGTTCCCCTCAATAGGGAGGTTAGAGACTTCTTGACTGTGGTCCAGGTCTCAAGGGGAATAAACGCATCTTAAGGACACGCTTACGTGGAGTGTAGAAACTCCAAATCTCTACGTTGAATTGTTAAGTTGTAATTAGGGTTAGGTTAGGGATTCCGCGGCGGGAAACCCTAAAATGAGCGCGGTGGCTCTGTGACCTAATGCTAGGGGTAAAATTGTAATTTTGCCTGCGGCGAGGCATTTGTGAAATTTAGGGTTTGTGAGGTTGTAAGGGTTTGAAGTTGAGGACTATTGGCGCGGCGACCAAAAGCTAGACCTAATTCCTTCGGAGGTGCGTGCAATGTGACAAAATAATAGCAATGACAGTGTGAGAAATCATACATCAGCAGAAATTTAAATGCGGAAACGTAAATGCGATTGTTAAGATTCGCAAGGTTACAGAGGAGGAACAGTTACAACAATATGATACAATTCAATTTTAAGAACGCGAACATAAAGAAACAACATGGTAAGCTGCACAGTGAACGAACTAGGTTAGTAAACACAATTATGAAAACAGAAGCATGAAGCTATGGGACATTTTTTGTGGTTTCTTATTTTATGAGAAGTTTAATATGAATCTAAGCTTAATTTTTTTTACTTGATAATGAATAAATAAAAAAAAAGAAGATCTTAATCTTTAAAAAATATTTTCTCTTGGTTTTAAAAAATATATTGATTCTAATTATTAAAAAAATGTTTCAATTTTAATATTTTAAAGTGTTTTAATTTTAATATTAAAAAAATGTTTTTGATTTTAATATTTAAAAAAATGTTTTTGATTTTAATATTTAAAAAATGTTTCAATTTTACTATTTAAAAAACAACTTAAATATTTTTTTTTAAAATTTGATAATTTAATAAAAAAAAAAAGAAAAAGAAAGTAAAAAATAAAAGGGTTGGGCCGGTCATTACCTCCGGACCCAACCCGGTTGAGGTGATTGCAATCACAAAATCATTTAGGGTTTCAGAACCCTTTGGTTTTTCGCGGCGCCGTTTACACTTCATTCTTCTTCTCTCTCGCCGCGATTCCCTCTGATCTTCCTCATTCCTGAAACAAAACATGAAATCTGTAATGAAAAACGTCCCATGGCTTACATTTAAAGTGAAACTGGCCGATGATGAAGATATTCTGAGGCTGAGGCGGTTGATTGCTCGTCGTTTGGTTAAACGGCGCCGGCGGTCCTTCGTGTGAACGAGTTGAAGTCTCGTGATGGTTTTGGTGGAAAACTTCTTCTTCTTCTGATGTCGCGGTCGTTAGGGTTTCTCGTTCAGTGATTTTTCTTGGCCCCTTTCCTCAGGTGACGTCGTTCTCTTTATATATCTCTTTCTGAATTCCTTTTGGGCCTTGTGATTTTCGTTTTTCTTCCATGAAATCCGATTTTCGATTTGATTTGATCTTATTTGATTGAACGCCTTTTGGGACAATGACTTTCACAAACTATATCTTTCTGATTTGATCGGAGTTTCCTTTTCTAATTTGATTTTACTGGTTTTCAGATATGATTGGGATTCATTGCTGATATGGCTTATTTGGTTTGAAAACTTCCTTTTTGGATTCATTTGGAATGTATATTCCCAGCTTGATTTGATTTGCTTTCAGAAACGGGCTTACTTCAATCTGTTTTGGAACCAAACCTATTTTGGATATTGTGGATTGAAACCGGATTGGTTGTGATCTGTTTCGAAAACCCTCTTGTTTGGATATCTGCTTCTGATATAATTTGATCAATGAGGGATTTTCGGATCTTCTCAGATATGGACTTTTGTGATTCGCCTGTTGATATGGATTGATCTGTTCTGATAAATCTGGTTTTACTGATATAATCCAGTTTGACTTGTGATGAGTTTCGCGTTATTTGGGAAGTACACTGATTTTCTCTCTTCTGCTTTCAGGTGCAAATAAGTTCGGAGGCTGCCGGTCTCGTGCCATTGGCGAGAAAGGACATAATGGTGATGACGACTTAATAGTCTGAGCCACATTGGGTTGTCGGATGTAGTTGCCTTGCGAATTACATTGAATTGTTCGAAACAGTTGCCTTATTTCGATTTTCGATGCTCGGTAGGGAGTTTGATAATGGCCACGACCATAGTCCTCCTGGCTGCTCGAGTCTCGTGCCCGATGATGAGTTGAGCTGAGGGCCAAAGTTAAATTTCACTCTCCTTTAGATTATCAGTCCTGTAGTTCATTTATTAATAAAATGCCTTGATTTTCTATTTCCCCGAAACATCATGCCAATGCCTGATTTACCAGTTTTACGCACGCAGAGACAAAGACTTGCTGCTGGCTGATGATTGCATCCTTCATCATAAATGCAAGTCAGGAAGATATGCTCAAAGCCGTGTCGATAGCAGTTGGAGCTGCATCTTTGTGAGTTGCCACTTGGTCACATCTCTCAAGTTTACTCGCCTGGTGTATCATACAAATGCAGGACGTTGCAGAATTTGGAAAAGGTGTAACCGTTTTGCTTCGCTAATTTGACCTGTTATGCCTGTTATGCTGTTATTGTTGTTGACTAATCTTGGCTGTTTATGATTTATGCCTGATGTAGGTTGTAAGCTGTAGTTGTGGCTTATGCAGTTGGCAGGGGTCTGCATTCATACATTCAATTTACGCACTGATCATTGGGAAAGTCTGCTCCAAAAGCTGCAGATTATCATCAGAAGCTTTAATTGAGCTGTCAGATTTCCAGCATTGGATAGTATTCCATTGATGGGAGTTTTCATGTTTATTTCCATACTGGTGTTGGGCTGATTGGGGAATAGACCCGTTTGTCTGATGCGCTTTGGATGCTGGCTGTTGCCAATTCGTGCGTAAGGCATTGTGCCCGCTCACTAACTTTCTTAGTGCAGAACATGGTTATCAGTTGGGTGTGCAATGCACATATGTCTTGCTGTATAGAATCCTTGCCTTCTTTAATGCATGCCTGATAAGTTACCTGCTGTCATGAAAATGTTAACTGTTGTTGCTGATACTGCGGCATTACTTGCTTGCAAATGCTGGCCTGCAGATATGTAGCTTATGTGTTGATACTGCTTGCGAATAATGATGTTGTTTGCTACCTGTTATTGTGTTAGTGATGATGTTATGCTTGTAGGTGATGGAGAAATGGTTCAGACCTGTCGGCATTCGGGTTTGAACCTGAGCTGGCTAGTGTTTACTTTCGTGTTGGTTCATATGTGAATTGATGAATGAATGTGGTTCAGATTTTAGTTCAGTTTGGTTATCTTGATGAGATGATGCCTAGTATTGAATCCAAAGTCGCGTGAATCCTCTTTCGGCCCAAAACTTCTTTTATCTCTTTCTCTCTCGGTCACCTCTTAAGATAAGAACGAAACTACCTGATCTGATGCCAATGGCATGGACCGGTAACGGGAGTAGGATGCGGCTTCGGTTGTGCCCTCCCGGCACTCGATGATGACAATTGTTCTGAGAGTGTCAAACAACCTCTAACACTTTTCCATTCTGTATTGTTTTGACGTGCAGGTTAGTCGAGGACTCGTGGAGAAGCTCAAGGACAGCATGAAGGCACTTAGGAACTTTTAGGATTTAGGATTTATTGTAAATGAAACTCTTGTAAACCAAGTTCGAATTCACTTTATCAATTTGTAAACTATAAATATTTATGAAATGAAATTCAACAAATATTCATATTTACTTTCTCACTTGTAAATTCAAAGTATCCATGAATAATAATTCAGAATTATTTAAGTTCCTTCTTGAGTTGTAACTTATAAGTACTTATGAACACAAAGTTCAAAAATATTTAAAACTTATTTCTCCTTCGCCTTTTATAAATGATACCCCGCCATATGATTATATCCAAACAAATTCAAATTAAAATCTCGTTGATCACATCTCTTCTCAAAATAACCTTAACAGTATCCACTTCTTTTTCAACCCAACTTCATTTTACTAAGAGGAAACAAAACTGTTTCGGAAATGTTTCAATATCAAACAAGACGCGGCCCCGAGTTCAATCATATTTCTGACAAAACAAACCGGCACCTTGACCCAATTGGCAAATAAATGCCTCAGAACGTAATAACAGCCCGTTTTCAAAGAATTGGTAGAATTTGTGTAAAATGACCAAAATACCCCTGAGACCCAATCTGCAAAACAAAAACCTTCATAACTTGTTAGTGGTTAGCAAATGTACATATGAGATGATATGCGAAATGACTGACTAAATATAAGGGTAAAATTTGGGGTATTACACTAGTCCTTGAGGGTGCTCCCAATATCGAAACCTTGATGAAATTTGAAAGTGTGCAATAAGTTAATGGCGAATGTGGACAAGCACTCGACTTACAGAGGGTGTTTGAAAATGGTTCGATGGCGAATCGAGAATTAGTTTGAAAATAGTTTGATCTATGCTAGTCCCTATGGGTGCTCCTAGAAGATAAACCAATAATCAAAGAAATACGAAACATACATCAGAATGGGAGAGGGTTACATGTAAATTACACGGGATTGCACGAAATAAAAGGTCTCATTGTCAAGTAGCCCAAGAGAAAGTCGTGTGTGTGAGATGTGTCCTAAACTAAGCCTTGAGCAAAAGTCGGGCACAACTCCGAGCTAGGGCACCTGACGAAGTCCAAAGATCCAACAGTCCACCAATTTAGGATTTTAGCGTTTCAGTCATTTATTAAGCGTTTTCAAATATGGGTGAATAAGATGAATAAAATGAATATGAATATGACAATTATGAATAAGATATGAATAATATACAACATAATATTCACAATAATATGGACAAGATATAATGACTGAATTTAAACAAAGGGTATATTTGACTGGAAATAAAGCAGTTGTATATTGACGGAAAGTAAAGGTTAGTTGTTAGTTTGTTATGCTGCAAATTGGGGTCGCGTGAAATATGTGTTTGTGTGCCCATAGACAAGTTTTATGGGAAGCATCTTGTTTGGGAATATGTTGAGAATGGGTTGTAGAATTAAATGTATTTTGTCATCACTACTATATTAAATGGGTTGAAGCTTACATGGGCTTGATGTCCTTCTTTGTTAATTGTCACTCTTTAGTTTCATGGACTATGATATCTGCTTAATGACTTGATGACTTTCTCTCAATTTTACCTTGGAGCAACAACTTAAAATGACATGATTTGGCCAAGCAATATTTAATTTAATAATATCATGTCTTGTACCAAAATTTTAAATGACTTAAGAAACATGACCTTGAGAAAAAAAAACTCTACTCATGACTTGTTAAATCTCACTATACTTTGAAAAGAAATTATAGCCATAACTTGAAAATTTGAAATCATTTAACCATAACTTCCCGTCATGCTTAGATATTTTGAATCCTAGTTTGCCTCTCTTGCAACTTGTGTTTTAACTTGATCTTCATGGCTTGAGCATAAATGATCTCATCATAATCTCCCATCACTAAACCACGTCTAGGAGGAAATCCCTATCTCACATGAATTAAACACGCATTTGATCCTGAATTATTTATGCCTTGAAAATGAACGATCATATGAATCTTCCTCAATCCATTTCTTGAACAAATCCTTGAAATCAGAAGATAGCAATTTGGTATGGAATGCGCCACAACTATACCAAAACCTTAATGTTGGGCATGATCTGATCTTGGATAACCCTTAATCATGAAACACTTGTACTTATCATAACCTGATAACCTGACTTATTCCCTGACAACTTATATAAATAGAAACCCTAATTGAATTCTCAGTCATATACCACATACACAGGTACACAAACTTGAACAACAAGCAGAAGCAACATATTTTTTTGAATTTTCTGGATAACGGTTGGCGGACGGATGGACAAAATGAAATGTATATACAGGTAGGAAAAATTTAGGTATGACAGATGCCCCTATCTAATTGGCTTAAATCTAGTAAGATGAATTACTACAACATTCATTCTTTTAAGGTAGAAGATGATTAAATATGAAGAAGACTCCAAATTTTTCTAAAAGTAAACGAAACACTTGGGAAGTGAAATAATGGGTCAAGGTCTACCCTTGAGTCGACAATGAACAACTATCAAAAGGTCGTCATAACCAAAAGGATGATGGGATAAAATAGACACGACCCTGATACCAAAAGGATGTAAGGGGACACTCACACAATCTGGCATCCAAAGAATAACAGACCCATCACCAAAAAGATGATGGAGCAAACTAACACCGGTTACAAACACCAAAAGGATGATAGAGCAAACACTCATGCAATCTGACATCAACAAGATGATAGACCCACCACCAAAAGGATGACGGAGCGAACCCATACCGGCTACTACCACCAAAAGTATGATAGAGCAAAACACTCGCAAAATTTGGCATCAACAAGATAATAGACCTACCACCAAAAGGATGAAGAAGCAAACCCACACTGGCTACTACCACCAAAAGGATGATAGAGCAACACTCACACAATCTGGCATCAACGAGATGACATACCCACCACCAAAAGGATGACGGAGCAAACCCACACTGGCTACTACCATCAAAAGGATGATAGATGAAAACACTCGCACAATATGGCATCAACAAGATGACAGACCCACCACCAAAAGGATGAAGGAGAAAACTCACACCGTCTACTACCACCAAAAGGATGATAGAGAAACACTCGCACAATCTGGCATCAACGAGATGGAAGACCCACTACCAAAAGGATGACAGAGCAAACTCACACGGGCTACTAACACCTAAAGGATGGTAGAGAAACACTCGCATAAGTTGGCATCAAAGAGATGACAGACCCACCACCAAAAGGATGACGGAGCTAAACACACACCCAAGTTACTATCACCAAAAGAATGATTGAACGACACTAATTTGAAGGTTACCAACAACAAAAGGATGTAGGCTAGGTTAAACCGACGAGGTTTGGCTATCACCAAAAGGATAATAGTAAGGCAAATGACAAAGGTCGCGTTTGCTGGAGACAACCCACTAGGGAACTCCTAAGAGGAAGATTGGATTGAAACAAATCAACAGGGAACACCCACTTTCTTGCTTTAAGATCATAGTTTTGACCATAAAAGGTTAAAACAACTTCATGAGGAATGCCCATGAACTTTGAAGAGGATGCCCCTGACTGGGCTGAGTTTGTTTTTGAAGTCTTGAATTTGTCCAATAAACGGTTGAATATTTTCGTGAGGAACGCGCATGGATTTGAAGAAGATGCCCTTGGTCGGGCTAAATGTTTGCTTCGAAACTCCTGAACTTGCCCAACAAAAGGTTGAACAATTTCGTGGGGAACTCCCAAGGCCTTGAACGAGATGCCCCTGGCTAAGTAGAATTTTGCTTTGAATGCCTTTCAATTTCGCGGGAGAAACCCAAGGTCTTGCAACAAATGCCCCTGACTGGGCTGATGATTTCTTTGACGCTCTCAAATTTTCCCAACAAAAGGTTGAACAACTTCACGGGTGGAAGCCCGCGGTCTCGCGGAGGATGCCCCTAATTGGGCTGATGATGGTCTAAGAAATCTTCGAGATTGATCCTGGACCTTGACTTGTGTCGCTACTGCGAAAAAAGGGCCAGCAAAGGCAGAAGAGTCGCCACCGTTCATTATTCATCCCAAAGACAGGGAAAGGAAATGATCAGAGAAAACCTACGAAGAAAGGGAAAAGACAGGTCATCGCAACCAAATCTTGGGTTCGAGAGTCGGTTACGCAAGGGGAAGGTATGACCACCCCTCACGTCCGTTGTACTCAACGGGATCCACGCTTGTTATCTATCTAAAGGGTGTTAATCTAAAAGGCTAGCTCACAGGGACAAAAGAAAAGAAAAGAGACTCGACAGAGCATCGCCGCTCTATGCCTACATATTCCCTCGTGCAATGGGAAAGTCAGAGTCAACGTAGTTTGAAAGACTACGGGTGAAGTTGGGGGAAGGCTGCTCGCCAAGACATCACCGTCAGAGCAAACGTAGTTCGGGCTGACACAACCACAGATTGGTTCAAGTGTTTTAACTGAGTAGGGTTAAACCTCTGTTCTAGCAGTTAGGTGTATTTCTGCTCGACCATTAGAGACTTAGGCATTACCTGTTTGCGGTAGAACCAAGAGTTAACACACTCTTTCTGAAAATGATTTTGAAATAATCCCTAAGGATAAAAAGGTTTGATGTTTGTTTTGTATTTTTTATGAGAAGAAGTGAATTGAGTTAAGTTTGTAACTCATGTTGCACTAAAGACTATGACTTGAGAGCGAATGCGTCGCATATCGCCCAAAGGGCATACGCTAAACACTCCAGACAATTGAGAGGAGGCCCATCAACTATCATTTCCCATGTACTTAAGGCTCATAGCGTACAACACTTATTATCCTTTATTTAGTTTAATTTATTTTTTAAAATATAAAAAATAGAGGAAAAAAATGTATTTGTTTTAGTTTTTATTTTAGTTATTTATTTTGTTTTTTTATTTATTTTAGATATTTATTTTAATTTTTATCACAAAAGATTAAAAAATATTTATTTTAGCTATTTATTTTGGTTTCTATTTTAATCATTAAAAAAATAAAAAATAAAGTTTTAATTTGATTTGTTTTACTTTTATTAGTTATCTTAGCTATTAAGAAAAAACATATATTATTTTGTATGATTTTCTCCTATAAATATTATTTGATTTCTTTTAATCATTATCGATAAGTTTGATTTTTTTTTCCTTTTATGTTTTTCAACTTAATAATTTGACTACGAATAAGAAATACAATTGGACACATACACAAAAAACACTTAAAAAGACCCGTCTTTATTCTTCAAAACCTCCTGACATCAATTTCATAACCAAAAATTCTACCAATCTTTCCAAGGACAACAATGACACCAAAAAGAGCACACACATATTGTTTCCTCTAAAACATTCATCATCATCCTCAAACAACCATTAGCAATCTTCACACAAACCTTCATCCAAACAACTTTCAAATTCATCATCATCAGCCTCATTCAACCTTCAACCATAAACCATCCATAATCAATTTTCTTTCCCTTCCATCAACAACCATCATACACAACCTACAACCTCAATAACCAAACTCTTCATCATCTTTCACATACATACCATATCTTAAGCATTAACATAATAACAACATCACAACAACAAAAATTAGCGTACACCATAACAAAATCAATGTTTAAAAATATCACTGCTACACCATTATTCAGACACGGAAAAGATAACACACTATAAGAAAACATGGAATTAGCTAGGGGCATGGCCTAGGGGGAAAACCCCTCACTAAAATAAATACCTTTGCTTGGGGTTAAACCCCTCGCAAAATGCAAAATAGGGTAGAAAAAAATATAAACAATTAGCTAGGGGATACCCCTCGCGAACAAGGAGGAAAAAATTTTTGAATTTGGAAATGTACTTTTACTAGGGTTCAGCGCAGATTCAGGTGGGAAAGTTGCACATTTGCAAGGGGGAATCCCCTCACCATGTGATGTTCACAATTTGCGAGGGGCGTCCCCTCATTATTTATCCTACTTTAGTCAAATCCCTCTGAAAAGCATTTATTCCTCTACAAAATTGTCTGTCACACGCCAACAGTGGCTAGGGGCATCCCCGCGCAAATGGCTTATTGATTGCCTGCATGGAGGATCCCCTTGTAAATGACGCTACGTCATTGTGACCGTTGAGTCTTGCGTGGAGTTGCCCATCGCAAAAGACACTATTAAATGCCCAAATTAATTCACACTGTAACAGCCACATTCATCAAATAACTTTTCTATCTTCCACGTTTTTCTCTTTCTTCTCCATTTTATTTTCTAAGTTTTTCTTCCCTATTCTTCTTCTTTTCCATTTCATTTTCTAAGTTTTTCTTCCCTATTCTTCTTCTTCTCCTTCCATGTTCCACCACTTTTGTCCCACTTGATAAAAGTAAGTTATTTTATTTATTTATATTATTTTCATATTTATAATTTATTTTATTGTTTAGATTTATTAGTTAATTTTTTTATTTATTTGTTGTGTTGCATGTACTGTGGATAATATATAAAGCTATCAAATGTTTGTCAAGAGGAGCTACGAATTTGAAAGAACATCAAAAGGTACACACTTCTATTTTTTCTTAAAGTTTTAGATATATTTTTATTTCGAAAATTATGTTGATGTTGGTGGCTGTTGATGTATAATAAATTTATGTATATTTTGTTAAAAAATGTAAGACAAATTTTACATTAAAAAACAGATTTTTAATATAACAGATTTATGTATATTTTTATGAAATAGGTTTATACGTGTTCGAATTAAATGAGAAAGTAAAGGAACACATCCCTGTTGGATAGGTGAAGATGTATTTAAGCAACTTATTGACCATTAGAATTCGGAAACATTTAAGCAAGTATCTGAAAAAGCAAAAAAAAACAGGGCATCTGAAGTTGATGGCCGCAACTACGCAGCAGGAAGTATTAGTGTTGCTGAAATTGCACATAGGCTGGTAAATTTATTTATTTTACTTAAGTTTTCATTTAAAATTTAGATTAAAACAAACTATTTTTTTCACTTATATGTTTTATTTTAATAGCGTGATGAGTTGGGTAGAACTCCGATGCTTAATGAGATCCATCTAGAGACTCATATCAAGAAAAATGGGGAGTTTGTCGATAAACGCTCAAAGGAAACTCAAGTAAGTTTTGCTAAAATTTAGTCATTTTATTTCTTTCTTTTAGTAACATGTTATTTAGTCATCTTATTTAAATTATTATAACATCTAACCTTTTTTTTATAAGAGGAGTATGATCGAAGACTTGCACTTTCTTTATCTGAGCATCCTGAGTTACCTCCACCACCACAGGGATACCCTGTTGATCCTTGTCTAGGTTTTCAGACTTGGTATGATGCTGCTCGCGGGAAGAGGAAAAATGGAAGGGTGTATGGTTTTGGAGGGTATGCCAAAACAATTAAGCGGCGTGATAGGACTTTCAGAATGAGACTTGATGATGGAGAAGGATCATCGTGTCCACCTATATTAACCGCTGTTATGCTTGAAACTGTGAGAAATTTGGCTCAGACCGAGGCAGCACGTGAGGCAGCAGCTAGACAGGCAGAGATGGAGGAAATGAGGAGAAGACAAGTTGAGATGGAGGAAGAATTGAGGAGGAAGATAGTGGAGTATGAGGAAGCAATGCAGATTGCAAATGAGTGCGCATTGAAATTTGAACAATTTATGGCATTGCATATGAATCAAAGTGTGGGAAGAAGAGATGAGGAAGATGAGGAGGATGATGAAGAAGTTAACTAAATGTGTCATGAATTATATATATTTTTATATTTTATTTTATTTTTTATATGGATTTGAATATTTACTTTTATTACACTTTTAATTATAAATTATTATATTTTATAAAATATATATTTTTATTTATTATATAATTATATTAAAATATATATTTTTTTATATAATTATATTATTCTAATTATAATAATATAATTATAAAATATAATAAAAATTTATTATATAATTATATTATTATTATTCTAATATCATTATAACAATATAATTAAAATAATATAATTATAAATTATAAAAAAATATTATAACTATTGGTTAGGGGTTACCCCTCGCAAATCCCAAAACGTGGGACAGCTGTCTAGGGGCTTAACCCCTCGCAAATGTATGACACAGGTGGCTAGGGGTTTCACCCCTCACTAAATTCAGGAATCACGTAATTTAGCTAGGGGCTTATCCCCTCGCAAATGTATCTGACACGTCTAAGCCCATCTGCGGCTCTAGTCTGTGTCTATGTCTGTGGTGCAACAGACTGATTTTTTCCCATTACATTTTGCGAGGGGCTTATCCCCTAGCCAATAATTTGCGATGCCCTGATTAGCTAGGGGCTCTGTCCCCTTACAAATTGTTGCATTGTGATGGATTTTTTGGTTTAGTGAGGGGTTTAACCCCTAGCTAAATCCAGTTTTTCTTGTAGTGACAAGGGTGAAAGTGGAACCAAAGAACAGAGGTAAACACAAGGTCATCAAAAAGCGAAAAGTTCTCCCTTGAGCGTTCCAAGAAGGTCGACTCGTGCTAAAGAGATACTCTTCTATACACTCAGATCCACGAGGCAAGTGGACTCCCAACTATGAAGGACATTTTATCTTCAAGAAGGCCTTCTCAGGCGGAGCCTTGATCCTCACCACCATGGATGGGAAGAATTTGCCACTATTTGTGAACTCCAACGCAATAAAAAAATATTATGTCTGAAAAAAATATTAACAAAGAATCCGCTAGATTGACCTCTGCAAGGACAATCTAAGCAAAAATGAGTTTCCCGATGGACCAAAAAAATAAATGTCCATGCAAAAGTTAGGGACAAAGTAAATAATAACAACAATAATAATGATAATAATAATAATAATAATAACAATAACAATAACAATAACAATAACAATAACAATAACAATAACAATAACAATAACAATAACAATAATAATAATAATAATAATAATAATAATAATAATAATAATAATAATCCGCTAAGTTGAAAATCCGAAAGGGCGACTTAGGAAAAAATAGGTATCCCGGTGGACAAAAAAAGAGAAAAAATATCGTGGAAAATATTAGGGATAAAGACATTTGACTGAAATCACTAGAGCCTATATTCATCATAGTTGGACCTCAGACGGTAAACGAGAAATTAAATCATCATCAACTGATGCAAGGTGTTGGAACATATACTAACAGTGGATGGTAGCCAATATTGTAATCAATGCAAAACATGACTTCCCATTGCCATTTACCTTTGTTTTTCAATTTACTGCAAATCTCTTCATCAAGGATTTTTTCATCCCTGTATACACCTTATGTACAAATCTTTTCATATTCAATAAAGTTCATCAATTGATTTCTCAATTATCTCTTTTAGTATTTTGTTTGCAAAATAAACTATTATTTGTGATCACATAATACTATAAAACATTGAGAAGAATAAAAATATAAATCAACAGAGAAAGAATTATGCATCGCATGATTCACCGGAAATCCCTAAAGGATGATCGATAGTTCTTAGAAGCTTGATACACAGTGAGTACCATCATGGTTGTTGGAAGGTTGGTTGTCTTCCATTTCCCCAACAGGGCCATGTTTGGTCTCTTTCCCCAGCAAGAGTGAGAGCCTCGTGGCATCCCTAGCAGGTCATAAGTACTGTTCCCCCAACAATGGTGATCATCCAGATCATCATAGCCTCATTCTTCCCCAAGCGACGATTGTTGTTCGAAGATCGTCCATGTTCCTTTATTCCCGTCAGCAGTAGTGGAAGTAGATTAGAAATTTGAGATTCTAAGCTCGTTCCTCAGGGAGTCGTCATTGTCTATGGTACTCTTCCCCTAACTGAGGATGTAGAGCCTATTTTGCTACAATCCCTACCTACCTGCAATACAACACTATAACTTAAAGCATTGCATAATCATAATCTCATGCATCATGTAAGACTAAGCATACATTGTATTCGCATCAAACATATCCCTTGTTGACTAATTCAGCTCCCCAGCAGATATTCAGCCAATTTCCACTTAATGAAAGTCTCAATACACATCCATTTTCCATACACTGCCATCGCCATCGGCCAAAATTTTGAGCTACTCGAACATTCAGGTCCAAGAGGATTAAATAGGGGCATTTGTCGTAACCCGAAATTCGACCTCCCCTTTTGCTTTTAGCATGAGCATGCACACCCAAATTCTTAGCATGCGCATCAACAATTTTATCTGTGAATTCATTTCATGTATATATTCTAAATCCCCAAAAAAGCACAAGTCTATAAATATGTTCCTCACTGAGCCGCCAAAGCCTCGATATAGGCCAAATAGGTGGATTTCTATGCCTATACATCGAAGCGTGAGGTTGGAATGCGGAACTGTGGCCAAACCATTGCATTTCCAAGCAAAAAATGGACTTTTGGTTGTGGTAACCGATTACGCCATTTCTTGTAATTGGTTACGCACACGAGGATCATCCCGGGAAGGCATTTTTTTTTTGCCTTGGTAACCGATTACATCTTTTTCTATAACCGGTTACAGCTGTGGATTTTATAGATTTCAGCTGATTTCTTCACACTACAACAACTTCCATCTCATTCTTTTGGTCTACATTGTTCTAGAATTGTATGGAATATACTAGACACTTCAAGACACCACTTGCATTTCCTCTAATACATCAGCAACAATAAAACTCATCATGCACCCTCATTTCCAAGCATGTGAACCATTTGATCAAGTAAGTTGTATTAGGATTCTTCAATTGAGTTAACAAATAATTAACTGAGTTAGACTCCAACTCAGTGAGTTGAGTCTAACTAACTCCAAACCAAATGCCAAACCCCTGTTAGCTAGCTCCAAACCAAATTTCAAGCCTCCACTCACTCCAAGCATATACTCTATATAAGCAAACCTTCACATTGTTGCAAGGGACCATTTATCAAACTTTACTTTCATTCTAAATTTTTCACTCTTCACTTTCTCAATTTGCTCTGCATTTTCTATAACTCTCTTCATCTTCTTCACCAAAAATTCACTAGAGCTCACTCCACCATTAAAACTTAGCAAACTTCATATTGAAACTTGCTAATTTTAAGCTAGACCTCTATTCCACTACATTTCTTCTCTGAGTTCTGCAGCAACAACAATTTCTATGTCATCTCAAGCTTTGGAAGTTGATCATTGCAAGAGTTTTGGTGCAAATTCAAATTTGAAGCATCTATCGCATTTTCTTTGATTTTTGCTACGGGTTGCTAACGATCATGGATTTCTCTGGTTTTCTTTGCTTCTTTGCATCACATTTTCTGCTCAACAATCACCAAGGAAAACCTCAGCCTTGTAGGTTGGTGAATTTCTGCTTAATTTACTATTTTCGGCCGATTTCGCAATGTAGTTCTTAGTTTTTGCTTTGTTGTTTGAATTCTTGCTTTGCATGATTGATTCTTTTAGCTTTCATTTGCTACGAATTTTTCATCTGTTTGCCTGCTATGTTACACTGTGATTACATTCAATGAGTGATTCTGAAAAAATGCTTCTGAATGTTGTTTTTGCTATTTTTGCATGCGTAACCGATTACAGTATTTAGCGTAACTGATTACACCACCTGTCTACGCCCCTGGGAGGCAATTTTTTTGCTTTGGTAACCAGTTATATCATTTCTCATAATCAATTACGGTTGTGATTTTTTTTCTATTTTCCTGCTGTTTTGGGTTGTTTTGCATGATTTGTTCATATACTTCCCCTTGCCTGATCATATTGATGTAAATGCTATTGTTTTAGCTCATCAAATGCTTGTAATAATTATTTCTCAATTAATCGCACGATTTTCCTCGATTATTTCATGATTTCATCACATGTTTTAGGCGTTTTTGCTCATTGTTGCTTATGTGTTTATGTGAACAAATGCATGTTAATATGTCTTGTTAATGCTTTGCAATTTCAAATTGATGCATTAGATTTGTTCTTCATTGAGCAAATTTAATCTTGTTCAACTTTATTCTCACACCTACTTTGATAATCTTTCGACTCGCTTGTAAGATTGTTGGAAATTTCCTCCCTTTTATTTGTTGATCGAAACCTTATTTCGATTAATTAATTGTCTCTCGCTCTTCTCTTTAGGATCTCTTTAGAGCTTCTCTTTTTTGACCCCCTGCTGCGTCAGACGTCTGCACAACAAATTGGAGTATTGTACAAATTGCGTTGTTACTCTGTCAGTTTTAATTTCTGCACTATACTTTGGATGTTAGAAAAGGGATGAGAGTGGAGAGTTCATACACTCATTCTGGTTACTTTGGGTAGGGGACGAATGACCATGTGCCTGGAATAATCATCTCTATCTCCAGACTGTAGTGTCTCCCGATCCACATCGAAGTTGATCCTTGATCACGCGTACCCTTTCAATCTCTCCTTTGATCAATCACCATTTTCTTGGTTCAAGATCGATGTCTTCTTAGTTAACCACAATCCATATGTTAACATACTGAGTTTCTTTGGGTCAATCACCTCTTGGCTCATCACCCATTCTTTTGGTTGTTTACATTCTGTTTGTTAAAATCAATCAATCTTTCTTTGGGTTAAACATCTTCTCTTAGTTCAACACCCGTTTCTTTGGTTAATCACTGTCCGTCGGTTAAATACCAATTTCTTACTCTCCCATTTCCCCAGTAGAGTATCTTCCCTTTTTCCTTTAGCGGAGTCCTTTCTCTCTTTTCCCGGCAAGTCAAACACCGAGTTTCGATTATAACACTCTTGCTATCACTCATTGCCCTTCTTTCACTCCTATCTCTTATCCTTCTTTCTTAGTTTCGACACCATTTCTTTGCTTTTCGCTCTTATTTTGACACCATTTTCCTTTCTCTCTCTGTCTTAGTTCTCCGAACTACATAAGCTCTGAATTCTTCATTGCACTATGAGGATAAGTAGACACAAGATTCCAAATCTTAGTGAGCCACTTTCTCGTTTCTTTTCCCTGGTTCCATAAACTACGAAGCTCTAAATTCCTTATTGCACTATGACGATACGTAGGCACGAAAGACCCCATTCTCTGCGAGTCATCCAACCTAGAAGCAAGCAGAATGGTTCCCTCGAGTATGACGGATGCGTGGGGTGCTAGTACATTTTCCTCACATAACCAACCCCCTTACCCGTGTCTCTTTCCTTTGTGTTTTATCGATATTTTCCATGTCCTTTAGGACTAAATAAAGTTCGGAGGCAACTCTATTGTATCTTTGAGTATGCAATTCACTCAAGTATAATTCCGCTAACTTCAGTTATATCATGTTATGTTACGTTTTTTTTTCATGATAAGATATGTTAAGTTATGTTATATTATAGTATTGTAACGTTAATAATGTCAAAAACTTACTAAAAAAGTCAACAAAAAAAATTAAAATACTCTACTACCTATCAAAAATTTTAAAACCTCGATAACACCCTACACATACCTAACATTTTAATATATCGATAACCCAATTGAAAGTATTATCGAATGTTTTAAATATCTAGTACAACTCTATACTTCTATATCGAACTTTTTAAACAATGAATTTATACCATATGTTTCTAATAATCCGGTATAACTCCATAATTATGGTTCTAACATTTTTGAAAATCCGGTAAAAGTTGATAGATATATTATCCAAAAATTTTGGTATTTTGGGGAAATATCTAGTAAAAGTCCAAAAATTGATCTGTAAACAAAAGTTATTTGTAAAAGTCTAATTTTTAACCCATGAAAGAATTTGAGAGCCAATATTAGACGTAAAGAAAATATTAAAAAAAT
The DNA here is from genome assembly GCA_963859935.3 of Lathyrus sativus. Classification (NCBI taxonomy): domain Eukaryota; kingdom Viridiplantae; phylum Streptophyta; class Magnoliopsida; order Fabales; family Fabaceae; genus Lathyrus; species Lathyrus sativus. Next base: position 689,375,535 of record OZ012741.1, on the reverse strand, counting down.
ATATATCTAATATCAAAAGCTAACTCTTTTCACCACTTCCTCCAATGTTGTTTCCAAATCTAAAAAATAAACTTATTTCAAGATTTCTATAAATAAATAAAAAATAAAAAAAACACACTACATAATGTCAACCCAAGATAAATAGATTTAACTTTAGATATACCTCCTAGAGACCTAACCTGCTCAAAAAATAAAATAAAATAAAATAATTAGAAAAAACCAACTCTCAACTAAATCACCTAAACACACTATACATCATGTAAATATGATTTAATAATGATTTAGTCGGTATTCAAAAGTCACAAATTATATTTTTAAAATTTAGAAAATTGAGACTTAGAGAAGAATCATATATTTGCTGTAAAACATTCAGTCAGGTGCGTCTAATTTGTTGGCAAGTCGTACAAATAAAGCTAAACAAAAATAATCTGTTCTGTGTTGTAATTCCATTCTTGGATTATCATCCTTACCATACCTTTAAAGACAAGCTTACTTCAAACATAAAAAAATATTTTGTGGAAAAGTGATTTGATATGTAAGACCAGCACTACAATAATTTTGTGCAAAAAAAATTTACCAAATGAAAATTTAATTTTAAAATTTAATTTTTAACTTAATGGATTTGGTGAACACCACTTATAAATATCAATTTCCTAAACCCAACACCTCCCACACAAGTACATCAAACATTCATAAAAACCAAACCGATGAAGCTCATTTCATCTCTCATCTTCTTCCTCCTAATCTCCATCCCACATTCCTCTCCCACTCCAACCAAATCAAGAAAAAGAACACAACTCCACAAACCCTGCAAAACCCTAACGTTCTACTTCCACGACATCCTTTTCAACGGTCACAACTCCAAAAACGCCACGTCAGCAATCGTAGGAACACCCCCATGGGGCAACACGACAGCCTTAGCAAACCAAAACCACTTTGGTGACTTAATTGTTTTCGATGATCCAATCACTATGGACAACAATTTACACTCTCACCCTATTGGTCGTGCTCAAGGATTTTACATTTACGATAAGAAAGAAATTTTCACTTCTTGGTTTGCTTTCTCGTTTGTCTTTAACTCTACGGTCCATAAGGGTACCATAAATTTTGCTGGTGCTGACCCTTTGATGAATAAGACTAGGGACATTTCGGTAATTGGGGGGACTGGTGATTTTTTCATGACTAGGGGTGTGGCTACTCTTTCAACTGATGCTATTGAAGGTGAAGTTTATTTTAGGCTTCGTGTGGAAATTAATTTGTATGAATGTTGGTAATTAATTCGCTACATCAATGTTTGAAGCTCATTGTTTGAAGTTTATTTTAGGCTTCGTGTGCTTTTTTTTTCTTATGCAAAATTGTATAATGCTTCACATTAACACTATGTGTGAAGTTTGGTTTATGAGATTAATTAAATTCTTGGTTTTTTTTTTCTTTTCATCTCATTCTTAGTGTATATTTGATAAATGAGTCTATAACTAAATGGTTTCTTGTGGGTGGCTGAAGCACAGTTTACCTTTATAATGTGACTAAAATGAGGTATATTTGTAATAGAATTTCTAGACACAAACATGGAGATGGTTATATCTATGATATGTATCACACAATTGACAATGAAGATGAAAAGAAGTCACAAGTTGTTATGTAAACTTTTCTAATATAGCAAGAAGTTACTAGTTAGTTAGACTAAAACTAACTTGTTATGTAAACATTCCTAATATAGCAAGTGGTAGTTAGAAGTTAGATGGTGACCATAATCCACTGTATCCATTCCTAACTAGTAGAGTATGGAACCTACTTCACCTATAAGTTGTATTTGTAAGGGTTCACTTCAATCAAATAAAGCCATATTGCTTTGTACATGTTATTATATCTAGAGCTTTTTTTGAATAAGTTTTCAATTCGATCCATTTTCTTCTTGATTCTGTTGTGATTCATCTTGTTCTCTTATTATTTCTTGTTGCAAAATAGGTTTCTTATTGCTTTTTGTCAAATCAATTTATACAAATTTTTATGTTTCTCATTTTGTTAATTGTTGATCCATCAATGGCACCTCAAAAAAACAATGGCAAGCACCTCAATCTTAACTAGATTGGGTTTATCATGTCATTCCAAGTGATGAATTGAATTCAATTACAGGCTCACCAAAATTTGATGGATACAATTATGCATGATATAGTAGGTTCATCTTGAAGGCTCTAAGATTTGATCAAATTTTAATAAAATATGATGTTGCATAAGATGTTCTAACATGAAGAAATCTGAAAAGAACAACGTGTCAGACAAGACTTCCTATCTTGAGGACTTGACATCTTGGTTTAATGCAGCAGGTTTGTTGCAGATCTGTTCCAAGTTTTAAGGGAAATCAAAACGTGGATCAAAGAAAGATTAGACAGAGACTTCGAAGCCCATGGACTGCTGAAGATTATAAAAGAAAGACCAAGACCTAGAGCAAAGAAGGATTCCTTGTAAAGATTTTTGTATAGTAAAATAAGGTTTTAGGATTTTGAGAGTGGTGTGACTTTCTTGTATTATAAGTCACCATTTGTATCAGGTTTGATACATTATGGTAGACATAGTGCTACATATTCAGAAACATGTAGGTAATGAATTGTATATTGTTCTTGGATGAAACTATTAAGCAAATTCAAGCATTATTGTTTGTTTAGAGTCTTGACTGAATATTGTATTGAGAAGGGTGTCTTTTAATTGAACACATTGATATAGTCACCAGAGGTTGTGACTGTTAGATATCACTGAGGTGATTTAAGAATTGCGATGGGTTTCTCTTATCTAGATGGTGATTTCTAGGTAGAAGTTGCGCTAGGTAGGGATTAAGTGAGGAGTTCTAAATCAGAGGTTGTTTAGCTCTGAATTAATACTACTGATAGTGAACTCATTCCTGACTTGGTAGCCCTCAGATGTAGGTGTTGTTGTGCACCGAACTTAGTCATCATATCTTGGCATTATTTATCATTTTGTTATGAATATTTCAGTTATGTCTCTTGCTTTAAAATACATGTCTTAACAGATGTTGAAACATCTGTTATTACATTATTATGATTTTGACATATCAGTTTGTTCTGGTCTGTTCTGTTAATTCCTTATTTAGCTATACAGAAATCAATGTCTCAACATCTCTTGGGACATCTGAGATCTGTATACCATAATTTCAGTTGGTATCAGAGCATGCATCATGTTCTATCTCTGGATGAGTTCTAGAGAAGATGCTTTCTGGTATTTTGAAAAAGGAAGGAGATTGTGTGATCAGACCATCCATTATTGTTATGTTCAAGGTGATTGGATGCTAGAAGGATAGTTTTCTGAATCTGGCCTGACAACTACTGATGGTTGACTGATACCTCTGTATAGATTCTTCTGATGCTGCTAATAATGATGTTATTGCTAAGCATGGTGCCTTATAAAGTATTCTAACATTTGTCCTGGCTTGTTAAAAATGGGGTCAGCCTCTCTAGATGTTCATGCCATCGCTAGTTGAGAGGTATGCAAAGGAGCAAGCATTGTGATATGTTTTCCTCTAAAGGATCTTCCCTTGTTGCTTGGGAGACTGGTCAAACAGGTACCATGAAGGGTAATAAGAGGAAAAGGTTGAGTCGATGGCTTGTTTATCAAATTCATGACCTATGGATTTGGTAAACACTCTATTTTATGTTTAAGGTAGCCCAAGATACTTGAGTTTTTTCTCAAGTCTACTCATAAAGGCTCTACTGAATGTGTTCAGAAGAGAAGATGGTCCTCTACAGAAGATTTATGCTTTGAAAAATTCATTTTTAGATTGTTGCTAGAGTAAGAAGGGGTGTCTTATGACATTTTGTGACTAGAGAATACATAATTGGAATTTAAAATCAATTTATATTTGTGGACTTAACAAGTATTTAATCGATTATCCTTTTTATTGGTGAGGTAAAAAATGTCACTCCTGAAGGTGCAACTTCAGACAGTTGCACCAATTTCAGAACCAATTTCAATGACCTGTTCATGGGAAAAGAAACTAATGATCAACCAGATGTTGAAACATCACTTCAGAATAGTGTGTGAAATATCTTGTTGATCCAAGGAGTGAACTTCTCGGACAAAGAAGAAATGTAGCATATGTTGTGGATGATAAACAAATGTATGTTTATCAATAGTGGTGAGAATCTTTTTCAGATTGGTCCTGAGGAGTCATTTAGTTTGTAGCCTAGGAAACCTCTATCCAAGAAACTTGTTATGGATAAGTGTACTGGTGGAAGTCCAGATTAACTCATGGTCTTCTTGATGTACTTTTGTTGGGTCAATTTATTTCTGATCTAAGCGCTTAAGGGCGAAGAAGCTTTGTTCTTGTATATTCGATAGGAGTATGTGTTCAAATTCCTAGAGGAGGACTGTAAAGACATCTCTACCAGATTTTGTGCATATAGAAGTCAAAGAAAATATCTAGGACATTCACTCTGACATCTTGGAGTGTTCCCCGGTCTTTCAAAGCTAGATCTATGTGATCTTACAAATAGTGTGCCTATCTTGTGACTACCTCTTCTAAGATGAGATGTGGACTATGATCGGGTGTTGATGAGTCTCTTGGAGAATTGTGCTTGAAGCAGTTTGTCATCATGTCTATGAACTCTTATTCTGTTGTGATGGAGAAGTCCTTCATTGTGAGATGGCCTCTGCAAGAATAAAAGGGATAGATTCTCTATACTGTATCAGCCAAGATGGAACTCAGTATGGTTCATCAATTGGCTAGTCAAGTCATTGATGTACTTTTTCAAGTATCCTGATATTGTGTTGAACATCAGAATACTCATGCTAAAGGCAATAAGTTTGCACTGAAGTTGTCTTTTTGTTAAAGGATGGTCACTTTAGGATTATGTGTTCTTCATCTATATGGCTAGTGTTAAAGTCTATCTCAACCTTTGTGAATCATACAATGGTAAAAGCTCAATATTTCTATATGAAGTTATTGTGTTCTTGCAAGGTGGAGTTCTGAATGATAGGGGACTGAAGGGAAGAAGAGAAGTAGACCTTTCTGAGAAGTCTGCTTACGGTATGATGCTCAGTTTATACCTTCGTGTGTAGTGTCAATCATACTGATATCTATTAAAAGGAATCTCCTTTTGGATGCTTAAGGTTGGGTGATGACTCTTTAATGTCAGACAGGATGTCTAAACATTGCGCTTTTGAGTTGAAGCTTCATGAGGCTTGTGAGAGTTTATTTCTCTATATGGTATTCTGCCTCCTATGATGGTCTATGAGTTACTGCACCTGTGATCTATTGGAATCCTCACGTGTTCAATGAAAATAGAAGTGTATGAATTACCATGCAAAGAGTTATTCCTATAGATGTTGACTCAAGAACCAAAGGATATGAGTCTTATGATTGAGGATGATTTCTTAACTTATGTTTGAAACATCATTTCAGTTGGCTATCTCTTTAGAAAGGAAAGCGGTATATCCATGGGAGATAACTTGGTGTTCATGTTGTGGAGTTTGTTACTCACCAGTTGGATCATAAGTGAATTATCTAGTCATTATGGAGTGTGGTTAAGATTGTGTGGATTCTGATTATCTATGTGCAGATGGTAGGTTATGCTGGAAGTATCTCTAGAAAGGATTGTATCAGACTGAATCTTGAGAAGGTAGCAGGCTGAGATTGTATATCACTTTATATGGTGAAGGGGTTTGATGTCTTCCAAGTATGGATGATATATTGACTAATCAAGAAGTTAAGAGAATGTATATGTCTCTTTAGGGGATGTGAGCATTCTAGGTTTGATTGGATTTATTCCCAAAGAATAAGATTGTCTATGGTTGTAATGTTCAAGATGAATTTGTACAGTGTGTGGATGTGTTCGGGAGGAGAGTGATCGATGGTGTTAATTGATCTCAATCCAAGAGTCTATTGGTTATGGTTCAAGATTTGTGATCCATTTTTTTCTCTTATGAGCATGAAGGGGTTCATGTGAATCATGTAAGATTGTGTTGTCATACTAAATTTCTTAACATCTAGGTGTGTTAATTCTTTAGCTTAGTAAGTTATGCTTGTGAGTTTGACTTGTTAAGGCTATTAAATTCTTTTAACTATGTTCATGACTGTCGCTACTGCGAAAATCGGCGCCGGCTGACAGAAGAGTCGCCACCGTGCGTTATTTATCCCAACGGAGGGAAAGGAAACGCTCGAAGTAAACCTCGCAAAAAACGGGAAAGGTATGGTCGTCGCAACCAAAACCTGGATTCGGGAGTCGGTTACGCAAGGGGAAGGTATTAGCACCCCTCACGTCCGTCGTACTCGACGGGATCCACGCTTGCTTGGGTTGTCTAAAGGATGCAAAACAATCTATCTACGGCTGCTAAATCTAAACAGAAGGGAATTGACTCGATAGAGCGTCGCACTCTACGCCTACGTATTCTCAAGAGAGAAAGTCAGAGTTAACGTAGTTCGGGATTACGGGGGAATTGGCTCGCCAAGACTTCGCGTCTTGTGCCTACGTACTTCCACACAGCATGGAAGATCAGAGCTTACGTAGTTCAGGATAACTATGGCTAGACTGGGTGTTCTCACACAAAAGTGAGAAATTAAACTGGTTTTAAGGGTACGGGAACCTATGGGAACTAAAACTACGGTCTGGTCTCAAATACACTCGGGCAAGAGAAAGGGATAACATTAGTCGTCAGCGGGAAAGTCTCGATCGCACAGCAGCGAGAGAACAAAAGGTTAGTTGTTAGTGTGCTTGCTAGGATATCGCATCCTATGCCTACATATTCTCGTCTGGTACGAGAAATCAGAGCAGCTGTAGTTCGGCTACTTCGGGACCACAACTCAAATCTCGTTTTATTGATATTCTGAAAAATGGTTACAATGATTGAATACGGAAAATAAACTCCAAAAAACCCTATCCTATTCATCATGAAAAAATCAAATGGAAAATAGTCCCCTAACAAGTGGACTTCTAAAACTACCTCTAGAAATGTGAAATAAACGCCTATGAAGAAAATTGTATCCTAAAAGAAAAATATTAAATCTACAAACTAATATTTTTTATTTCTTTATTTTCCACATATTCTTTTTCAAGTATTTTTCTTTTTTCCAATATTTTCTCTTCTTATTTTTTTTCAATAATCTTTTTCTCAATATTCTTTTTCAATATTCCTTTTCTTTTTTAATATTCTTTTCTCAAGTTTTTTTTCAATATCTCTTTTCCAATATTTCTTTTTCAATATTTTCTCTTCTTTTTCTTTTTTAATATTCTTTTCTCAAGTTTTTTTTATTTGTATTTCTTTTTCCATATAAAAACCTAAACAAATGAATATAAAAGAAAAATAAAAGAAATACAAAGGGGAGGGGGGTACACATGAATACAGGGGAGTATACAATCTGCAGAAAAAGAAAATACAACAATAAGGGCCCAACCCAACAATACACTTCAGCCAAACAAAGCAATGGGGGAGGGGGTGCAGAAGTGGAGCGGGGAGTGTGATTAGCGCAAGGCCCAGCCCAATGAGGAGACTCCAAAAAAAACAAAAAAAAACTGGGGGTGAATGGCATGCACGTTGGGCTTTGGGCCCGGACTCAATACGGAGCCCGTTCCTTCTATCTTCAGCGAAACCCTAATCCCTCAGGCTTCCTCCTTTCATTGTTCACTCTTCCAAACCAAGCGCCGTTTCTTGCTCCTTCTCGCTCTCTCCTTCGGTTCCACTCACCAAAACCTCCTTTCCTCTCACACACTCCCTCATGCTCGACCTTCTCTTCATTTAACCGCTTACAGGAACACATGAACAAACAAACACAGCGAGATTGTTGAAGGTTCAAATCGATGATGATGATTCTTAGAGGTTCGCTGATGAAATTGATGTTTGCTAACAAACGATGCACATGCGATGATGATCTGGGAACTGAAGAAGTCAGATCGGTGATGATGTTGGCGAAGATTGGAGATTGGTGATCTTTCTGGAAATGATTAAGGCGCCGCAGATGAGGATCTTCAAAGATCTTCGCAGATCTTGAAGATAACGATGAACATCGTGAGTAGCTCTTGAAGGAAGTTCTGGAAACGTTGAAGAAACGATGAAGATCTTGTAGTGCTGGAAAAAAGATGAACACGGTGATGAAAGGCTTTGCAGGTTTGCTGAGTTGTTGATGAGTTCTGGGTGGGATAATGAAGGCGGACGAAGAACACAATGGATGTTCTTGAAATCTGGAAATCTGATGAACTCAGAAGAATTTATGGAGAAATCTTTGATGAAGATTGATGAATGTAGGAAGATTCGTATGAACAATATGAAGAACACATGAGATTCTTGAAGACTTTGACGAAGGAATCTGGAGAACGTGATGAACTTGACGAATGTTGGATGGATTTGGATCGGAGACGATTATTGGTGTGATTTCTGGCAACGTTGATGAACGTTAATGGTGTTAATGATGATCGAAGAAAGATGAGTGTTAGAGGTGAGAGATGAAGATTAGAAAGATTTCTGGAAAAAACAATCTCCGGCGAAGGTGGTTACGGCGGAGGGCGGTGGTCGGAGGAAGTTGGGAGATGACCGGAGTTGGTTGGTGGTGGCCGGCGAGGGTCAGGTGCGGTGGTTGCATGGCCGTCGGCCATGCAACCGGTGGAGCTCAGTGATTGCCAAGTGTCATGGTTGGGTGGCAGAGTGAGAGTTGCATGCGTGCCGCGTGTTATGGGAGAGAGTTAGTGGGAAGCTATGTGGCAGATTCTGGTGAATTGGAGTTATGAGGTGGCCTCCCTGGAAGTACACGCGTGGCGTTTTTTATAGTGGACAAGTGACATTTCTGGACAAAAATGGACAAAAACGGACTGAAATGATTTTGGGCCTCCAAAAAACTATTCTGGGCCCACGAAAATGATATAATAAGACCAAAAATTCTGAATTAAAATGGACTAAACCCAATTAAGAAAACTAATTAAAGACTTAACCTAATTAATTAAAAATTAAAACTACAATTAGATGCTAAATGACAATTAAACTAATCTAATCCTAATTAAATCTAACAAACTCTAATTAAAAAATTAAAATCCTAATTAATCTCTATTAAGTCCTAATTAACCCTAATAAGGAGAAATAACACCTAATTAAATTCTATATTAGACTAAAACTATTATCTATTAATATCTATTAAAAAAACTATTAATTCCTATATCTAGATTAAAATCTATATCTAAAAATTTACTATTAAAAAACCTATTATACTCTATTAACCATTATTCTACTAATCTATTAAAATTCTATTTAAAACTATTAAAAAACTATTAAAACCTATTAAAAACTCTATAAATTCTAAAAAATGATTTAAAGCTATTAAAAATATAAAAAAATATATTTAAATTCTAGAAAATCCATAAAACCTATTTAAAATCTACAAAAAAGGCCATTAAATCCTAAAAAATCAAACAAAGGCAAATAACAAACATAAAAGAGAGCGCGAGACCAGATCGAAGCAAAACAGTAACCCGGACACCAAAAGTCTCAAAAATCACCGCGAACCGAAAACACCCAGGAAGCGCGCGACTTCTCAAAATAAATTCCGATTATCCGAACCGGTCTGAGATACCCGAAAAGCGACAGCAGGGCTGTAATCCCGATAAAATCACCATGATTGAGGAAACGCACTATATGCAGTATGCAAATGCGAATGCAAAAATGCGTCGAAGCATAAACCCGAAAGAGGCACCGGTTGGTCAAATTTTAGGGTGCAACAGCTGCCCCTATTCAAGCGGCTTGGACCTGAAGGGTTGAAGAGCGCGCAGCCTTCAACATTCAGAGGTACGAGACGGTTGAATATCAAATAATCCCGAAAATTTGCCAACCGCAAAATGATAAATTGCGAAACCGTTTGGGGAACGAAATCCAGAAAACCGAGTCCAGTCATCACGGCAACAAACTGATTAATCATCTGATAGAGAAACTCCTGATTTTAACGCCTGTTACCGGTGTGATACCACAGATAACAAACCCGAGGGTTGCAACAAAACACCTGATCCTCTCACATCGTCTACTGATAGACAGGAAAAGAAATATACTCACATCGTCTAAAGATAGACGGAAAGACACCCATCCCGAAGGGGAAATTCAATACTCACATCGTCTAAGGATAGACGGAAAGACACCCATCCCGAAGGAGAAATTCAATACTCACATCGTCTAAGGATAGACGGAAAGACACCCAAAATCCATACTCACATCGTCTAAAGATAGACGGGAAGACACCCTTAATTCATACTCACATCGTCTAAAGATAGACGAGAAGACACCCTTAATCCATACTCACATCGTCTAAGGATAGACAGAAAGACACCCAAAATCCATACTCACATCGTCTAAGGATAGACGGAAAGACACCCAAATACATACTCACATCGTCTACTGATAGACGGAAAGACACCCAAATCGATACTCACATCGTCTAAGGATAGACGGAAAGACACCCTGATCCATACTCACATCGTCTAAAGATAGACGGGAAGACACCCTTAATCCATACTCACATCGTCTAAAGATAGACGGGAAGACACCCTTAATCCATACTCACATCGTCTAAGGATAGACGGAAAGACACCCAAAATCCATACTCACATCGTCTAAGGATAGACGGAAAGACACCCAAATCCATACTCACATCGTCTACTGATAGACGGAAAGACACCCAAATCGATACTCACATCGTCTAAGGATAGACGGAAAGACACCCTGATCCATACTCACATCGTCTAAGGATAGACGGAAAGACACCCTGATCACTTCAACACCATCCCTCAAATTTCAGAATCCTTTCGTCTACGGGATTTGATGGAAAGAACAAATATCCTTAAAGGGACCACATCATCAGTAAGGACCGACGGGAAGAACACCACCTTCAAAGAGCCATGTCATCAATAAGAATCGACAATCCGAAAAACCGAACATTCTTCAAAGAGCCTCGACGTCAATAAGGATTGACGGTCAGAAAATCCATCTTGAAATGTCATCTCATCCAATAAACAGAAAGAAAACCACTATCCAAAAAATCGCTTTGAAACCCCTCAACATCTAAAGATAGGCGGAGAAGGCTCGCTGGGGAAACACACCATCCATATGATCTGACGATAAGAAACCCGCTGAAAAATCACCTGAAACTTCACGTCGTCTACTAATAGACGGAAAGAACACCACTTGCTAGAGAAACCCCATCTTGAAACCCCACTGAAAAATCAACCGAAACTTCACATCGTCTACTGATAGACGGAAAGAAAGCCATATTCGAACTCAAGACGTCTAATGATAGACGGAGAAATCCACTTACTGGAGGAACACATCGTCAATATGAATTGACGGGAAGAAAAGTTTGTCGATACCGGATGACTGATTGATCAAAGCATAACTGTTGTATGATCTGAAATACGAATAAACTGCTGAATTGTCTGAACACTGCTGCTGGATGAATGCCCCTGAACTGATCACAGAGTAGTTCACGTGCCATATGAGGCTGATAGAAAACCTGGCTTATGCTTCGTATGCATATGCATATGTTTGAATCTTTCTAGGGCGTAATGCTCCATTCAGGATGGAAATGCTACGCATTCTGAAAATGAAATGCAAGTATGATGCAAATATGATGGTATATGCAATATGCTAATGCAGGCTCGGGCTGCTGGAGAAAGTCGGGTACAGAAAACCACTTTAGCAAAATAAATGCTGAAGACGAAGCCAACTCCGCTGGGGATAAACTGGATATCACAAAATTATTCCAGCAAAATAAATGCTGGAAGAGTGAAATCAACTCCGCTGGGGAATAACAGATGTGCCAAGTATGATTGGACTTCTCTGGGGATAGCTTACCCGTGCCAATGAAAAATTGGACTTTGCTGGAGAAAATAGACGGAGTCTTCCTGCGTACTGATGAAGATTGGATTTGGAAACTGACGCGCCAACACGAATGGGCCTCACAGTGATCGCCAACATGGATTTGGGCTTTTAGGCTATCTGTGATGAGTCAAGTACAAGTGACGCTGGAGAACATTCTGTCTGAATACACAGTTTTCTGGTTGAAGAGTTAAGGGATGGTAACACGGCTTCCCAACATTCGTCTCGCACTTGAAAATTGGCTGACTCTGCTCGAATAGCTCTGAATAACTTGATGACACGGAGAAGGACAGTCCCTTCGCTTCTGATATGCCCCAGCCTGCGGGACCTCTGTGGTGATGCTCCTCAAAAGGAAATCTGAAAATCTGTACCCTGATGGTCTGATATGAAATGCCCCAGCATTCTGGACTTCGGAGAGATACTTCACATCAAATGCTTCTCGAATAAAGAATAACTTCTGCGCTCTTAAGATGGCCTGCCCCTGACTGCAATGACTTTGCCCCTGATTATCTGATTCAGAGTAGTGTCCCTAACTACGAGATATTTATCGAATCTCAACCTGATTGCCCCAGGATAACTGACTTCGAAAGGCTGACCTGACTGGGGATCACCGGACGGCGCTTGCCCTGGCTTGCGGAGCATTCGGGCGTTCTGTATTCTATCCTGACCATACCTTCCATTGTAGACAACTTTCCTGCTGTCAAGCGCTTACTCGCAAGTAAAACCAGTTGTTATGCATGAAAGATATACTAATGCAACGCATATGACAGCTTTGACATCCAATCTGTTCACTGGGAATAGGAAAAAACAGTTTATGGCATATAATGCACAAAACATTTATCAAGAATATCAACATCAGTACCAACATGGTAAGAAGAACCTTTTCAGGAGTCAGTTTCGACGCAATCTTTACCGAAGTATGCTTTCGAAACAAACCTGCTTCAATTAAGACTTTTGAAGGTTATAACGTGGTCAGGTTCATGGTTTTGAAGGAAAGGATAAAGGCTCAAAGTTTATTTTAACCCACCCATTCTCTTTGATGTTCTCCCATCCTACATTCAGCTAATTCGACCTTAGCGCTCACCTCTCAGAGGTTGAAAGATAGGAGTGATAGTTCGAGAAACCATGAGTTTTTGGAGTGACAGCTACTCACTTTTCGTCTTTGACACTTGGGGTCACACGACTCGTATTTCATTTGAGGATTTTTCTTTTGTCATCCTTTCATCTTTTTTCTTTTCATATCCCTAACTTTTACCTGGACTGACTCTTTGGAGTCTCTTTTGATTTTTTAAGTCCAGCGGGATGCCCTCATTTTTGCCTAAGTCATTTGCTTTGAAATTTTGACTTAGCGGGCTTTTGATTCTTTTTGCTTTCTCTTTTTCCGAACAAGTCGTGTGACACTGGTTGTCTGACTCATTGGAGGATAATGTGACTGTCTCACTCTTGATTTAACCATTGTGGTTTTTTAGGCACGACCTCTAGAGGTGTGATTGATCCTTGAACGGACACTCCTTTTACAACTTGAACGCTCGGCCAAATTAGCTAACACCTACCCTGCCCCAGGTTAAAGATGGAGGGTTTTTCGTTTTCAGAAAGAACTCCTACTACTAGGCTCAAAGGGGTTGTCAAGGGATTATCTTCCTTATATCATCGGTGTTTAGGGATTTGAAACAATGCTTGTACATCATCAGCAGGTTTTATTTCAAAAGCATACAATATCGGAAGTTGCATGTCGTTCATTTTCGTCATCCTCCTCAGATCCTTCTTAACCAAGCATTGGACATTTGTAAAAACAATTAGTGAACACGAATGGATTTAATCAAAACATGCATATTTATTTCATTATCATCAATTGAATGAAAACAACAAGTTTTATGAACAAGATTGCAATTTAAACAGGAAAGAAACTACAAACGTAAAGAAATGACAAGATAAAACAAAGAAAAATGCCAGCTTCCGAGAACCGGGCTTTCACATCTGTCCTGCTGCTGAACCAGCCATCTTCACAATCAGTTATTAGAGGCAACTCGATGTTGTCCTGATCTACTTTCAGCGACCCAACCAAATTATAGAGCCCCTCCTCCTCATTCAGATGATTTTGGGCCCTTCCTGCCCGAAGTTGATTGCTGCACTATCAAGTAGGTCCTACACCTTGTGCTTGAAGGCCAGACAATCTTCAATGTTGTGCCCCGATGCTCCTGAATGGAAATCACAGTGCTCATTGATATTATACCCTGCTGGAGGCGTACCTGTTAGCGGGGCTAACTTCCTCTTCTCAACCAACTGTAATCGTAGCAACACTTGAAGAAGTTCGGCATATGGCATCGGAGGCACCTTAAATACCCTCACCGGCCTCTGGTTTTGAGCTCTTCGCTGATTGGGATGCTGTTGCCTCTGCTGCTGTTGAGATCGTTGCTGTCGTCGCTGGTATCGGGTTGACTGTTGAACAACCTTCGTAGCAAATACAACATCAGTTTCTTGATTTCCACCGTACTGATTAAGGCACTCCTTATGCTTAGCCATTTTCTTTCTCAGATCTGCCCCAGGAATAGGCAACAGTCGTGGGCATGGAGATTCTGACACCATGGAGTCCAGGATACGCTTCTGACCTACTGCAACTTTAGAAACATCCATCATCTTAGCATCAACTGGGATAGGAGCAATACGTACAGCTACACCGCTTGGCGTGAATTCAATATCTTTTGAGTCAATCAGGTCTTGAACATTGCGCTTAAAAGCCTGACAACTCTCGATGTCGTGTGCGAGTGCCCCAGAATGAAATTCACATTGCTTACTGGTATCGTACCCATAAGGCGGTATCGTTCCCTTAAGCGGTTCCATTGTTCTCTTTTCAACCATTTTAAACCTCAATAAAGTCTGCAAGAGTTCAGCATATGTTGAAGGTGGCGCCTCAAATACCCTCTTTGGCCTCCCCTCCTGAATCTTCTGTTGTTGCTGATGTCTGTCAACACGTTCGTTAAGCTCAAGTTCCCTAGGCACGAGTGGCCCGAGCTTTTTCACTGCGGCTTCGGATAGCTGATCATCCTCTTTCCTAAGCACATTCTTGACTACTTCCATGATCAAGCTCATTTGGGTCTTCAGCTGACTATTTTCCTCTTTGAGGATCTTCTGCTCCAGACGCATCTCTTGCATATCTCTCACCATCTGCCCCAGCTGGCTTCGGACTTCAATCAATTCAACCTGATTCTGTTCCATATCTCCAAAGGAATTCCTGCAACAAACTGGATGATGAGGAAATAAGACCCACGGTTCTGATGTACCTGTTAAATGGTAATGCAATGCAGAAAGCAAACACATATTCAAGCCAAGACAAAGAGAAACTCAAGCTATAAGCACCCAGACGAACACCTCCCACACATGTACAACCAACAAAAGCAGCACGTAAGCACGAATGAGTACGAATACAATGACCCCAACCAACAATCCTGGTGATGGTCAGCAAACAATAATGCACAAAAGCTAAACGGGTTAGGCAGAGAAAACGGATGCGACACCTGGCACAGAAACCTCTAGAAACTTCTCCCATATTCAACTGAACTCTCCGTTTGACATTCTTCAGAACACACACTTCCCGTGGAGTCTTCCCTGACATTAACTGACGATCCCACACAACTGGATGACGGAGAATCGTTAATCTGAACAAAACCCTGGGGCGCGATGAAAATCCGGTTAGAGTCTAACAGATCCTGAACCTGGCTTCTAAGCACCTTACAATCATTTATTGAATGTCCCTGTGCCCCAACATGGTACTCACAGCGGGCGCTGGCATCAAAACCTGGAGGATATGGTGGAATCATTGGATTAGTCTCTTTCGGCACTATCAATCCACTTCTGACCAGATCTGGAAACAACTGACTCTACGACACCGGTAGCTGAGTAAACTGCCTTTCAGGTTTCCTTGGTCTCCGTTGGGCGTGTTGACGCGATCGACAACAGGATGACCGTTGACTTGAAATGTCTGAAAACCGATCCTGAGATGCTAGAGATTCTGAGACGACGTCATTTCCTTCTTCCCACTCTTCTTGAGAGCTGACAACTGACTCATTCTTATCAACTGGGATATAAGGAGCATCTCGAAGCTTTCCACTCTTGAGTCCTCTCTCAACAAGCTCCCCCATTCTCATCAGGCCCACAAAGCTTGTACAACCGAACAATTTGTCATAATAATGGCCCTGCAGAGTACCCAAGAAGAGGTCAACCAGTTCTCTTTCCTGAAGCGGTGGTTGAACACTAGCGGCCAATTCTTTCCATCTTTGCACATACCCTCTGAATGATTCATTCTCCGCCCGAGATAATTCTTGCAGATGTACGAGACTAGGAGCCATATCCAGGTTGTAATCGTACTGCTTCAGGAAAGCTCTGGCTAAATCCACCCATGATCGAATCTGATTACTCTCTAACTGCATATACCACCTCAAAGATGCCCCAGTCAGACTATCTTGAAAGCAATGGATCATCAGCTTGTCATTTCGCACAAACGAAGTCATTCTTCGACAGAACATCATCAAATGTTGCTTCGGACAGCTACCTCCCGTGTACTTTTCCAATTTCGGCACTTTGAACTTATAAGGCAACACCAGGTCAGGAACCAAACACATGTCTGCAGCATTCAGGTTAACAACATCTTTCGCCTTCAAAGCTTTAACTCTTTCTTCCAATACTCGGAACCTTCTATCACCTTCAAGAGCTCTTGAGTTTACAGTCCTGGCTACCGGGATATCTCTGCGTGGATTCCTCTCAGGGAAAACAGCACCTTGATTGTTAACAGGAGGAGGACGTTCATTTCGGGCAATAAACTGCTCATGTCGATCTCGGTTCTCAACAGTAGGCTGTACAACTTGGTCTGCAGTAACGTTGTTCGCTTGCGGGAAGTCTTCCATAGAATCATACCGAGGGTTGGACGTCATAGTAAACCCTGTCAAGGTGTTAGGAGACTGGAAATTGCCTTCATATATAGCTATCAATTACCTTTAACTGACTACACTGCTTGATTCTCAAATCCGCTCAAGTCTGTTCCAACCCCCTGGTCGTCTTCTGACAATCAACAGTCGCTCAATCCAAACTCCGGGTACTCACCTTCAGGAAACAAAGGCTGGATCAGAACTCTGGCTAACTGGAGAAATGCTATGCAATATGATGCAAAGATGCTTATGCAAATGCAATGCAATGCAACAAACACGGGATCACAGCCCCCACAACACGCTCTAAATGCTGCTGCACAACTGACGAAGTACGTTCTCTCTAAAAGAGAACGCCAAGATAGCTGGTAGGCTGGAAGTCAAGGTTCTCGCAAAAAAACCCCCCACTCACGGGTATGGACCTAAGGCACGACATCCTATGCGGTCATCAGCGTCACAGACTTTCATGAGGAATGATACGATTCCCAGAAGGAGTGGCACCGTCATCTCATGAAGAGGCCTCAGTTAGCTGAATTCCAATTGATCGGTCCCCAGAGTCGACAATCCTCACGTCTGGACTCCCCTATGATCCTCAGGATCGGAGAGAAGCACCTCGGAGAGAACCTCGTCTGAGCGTGAATTTCGTGGGGAACTCTTGCCTGCTCAGCAAACAGGTTCGCCCACTAATCTCCACAACTACGTCTAAATGCATACTCAAGCAGCCCAGGTCCGGCTATCACTCAAAGTATCACCCTCCCCAGCACAACAGCAACAGATAATAGCGATGAAAAAATAAACACCCAAAAGACAAGCAAACAAGCGCTAGGATTGACTCTCTTAGGGGACGTTGGATCCCACATGCATAAGGAACTATGGCAGTCCTTAGCAGCCAAGGGACGTTGGATCCCCAGCAGAGTCGCCAGCTGTCGCTACTGCGAAAATCGGCGTCGGCTGACAGAAGAGTCGCCACCGTGCGTTATTTATCCCAATGGAGGGAAAGGAAACGCTCGAAGTAAACCTCGCAAAAAACGGGAAAGGTATGGTCGTCGCAACCAAAATCTGGATTCGGGAGTCGGTTACGCAAGGGGAAGGTATTAGCACCCATCACGTCCGTCGTACTCGACGGGATCCAAGCTTGCTTGGGTTGTCTAAAGGATGCAAAACAATCTATCTACGGCTGCTAAATCTAAACAGAAGGGAATTGACTCGATAGAGCGTCGCACTCTACGCCTACGTATTCTCAAGAGAGAAAGTCAGAGTTAACGTAGTTCGGGATTACGGGGGAATTGGCTCGCCAAGACTTCGCGTCTTGTGCCTACGTACTTCCACACAGCATGGAAGATCAGAGCTTACGTAGTTCAGGCTAACTACGGCTAGACTGGGTGTTCTCACACAGAAGTGAGAAATTAAATTGGTTTTAAGGGTACGGGAACCTATGGGAACTAAAACTACGGTCTGGTCTCAAATACACTCGGGCAAGAGAAAGGGATAACATTAGTCGTCAGCGGGAAAGTCTCGATCGCACAGCAGCGAGAGAACAAAAGGTTAGTTGTTAGTGTGCTCGCTAGGATATCGCATCCTATGCCTACATATTCTCGTCTGGTACGAGAAATCAGAGCAGCTGTAGTTCGGCTACTTCGGGACCACAGCTCAAATCTCGTTTTATTGATATTCTGAAAAATGGTTACAATGATTGAATACAGAAAATAAACTCCAAAAAACCCTATCCTATTCATCATGAAAAAATCAAATGGAAAATAGTCCCCTAACAAGTGGACTTCTAAAACTACCTCTAGAAATGTGAAATAAACGCCTATGAAGAAAATTGTATCCTAAAAGAAAAATATTAAATCTACAAACTAATATTTTTTATTTCTTTATTTTCCACATATTCTTTTTCAAGTATTTTTCTTTTTTCCAATATTTTCTCTTCTTATTTTTTTTCAATAATCTTTTTCTCAATATTCTTTTTCAATATTCCTTTTCTTTTTTAATATTCTTTTCTCAAGTTTTTTTTCAATATCTCTTTTCCAATATTTCTTTTTCAATATTTTCTCTTCTTTTTCTTTTTTAATATTCTTTTCTCAAGTTTTTTTTATTTGTATTTCTTTTTCCATATAAAAACCTAAACAAATGAATATAAAAGAAAAATAAAAGAAATACAAAGGGGAGGGGGGTACACATGAATACAGGGGAGTATACAATCTGCAGAAAAAGAAAATACAACAATAAGGGCCCAGCCCAACAATACACTTCAGCCAAACAAAGCAATGGGGGAGGGGGTGCAGAAGTGGAGCGGGGAGTGTGATTAGCGCAAGGCCCAGCCCAATGAGGAGACTCCAAAAAAAACAAAAAAAAACTGGGGGTGAATGGCATGCACGTTGGGCTTTGGGCCCGGACTCAATACGGAGCCCGTTCCTTCTATCTTCAGCGAAACCCTAATCCCTCAGGCTTCCTCCTTTCACTGTTCACTCTTCCAAACCAAGCGCCGTTTCTTGCTCCTTCTCGCTCTCTCCTTCGGTTCCACTCACCAAAACCTCCTTTCCTCTCACACACTCCCTCATGCTCGACCTTCTCTTCATTTAACCGCTTATAGGAACACATGAACAAACAAACACAGAGAGATTGTTGAAGGTTCAAATCGATGATGATGATTCTTGGAGGTTCGCTGATGAAATTGATGTTTGCTAACAAACGATGCACATGCGATGATGATCTGGGAACTGAAGAAGTCAGATCGGTGATGATGTTGGCGAAGATTGGAGATTGGTGATCTTTCTGGAAATGATTAAGGCGCCGCAGATGAGGATCTTCAAAGATCTTCGCAGATCTTGAAGATAACGATGAACATCGTGAGTAGCTCTTGAAGGAAGTTCTGGAAACGTTGAAGAAACGATGAAGATCTTGTAGTGCTGGAAAAAAGATGAACACGGTGATGAAAGGCTTTGCAGGTTTGCTGAGTTGTTGATGAGTTCTGGGTGGGATAATGAAGGCGGACGAAGAACACAATGGATGTTCTTGAAATCTGGAAATCTGATGAACTCAGAAGAATTTATGGAGAAATCTTTGATGAAGATTGATGAATGTAGGAAGATTCGTATGAACAATATGAAGAACACATGAGATTCTTGAAGACTTTGACGAAGGAATCTGGAGAACGTGATGAACTTGACGAATGTTGGATGGATTTGGATCGGAGACGATTATTGGTGTGATTTCTGGCAACGTTGATGAACGTTAATGGTGTTAATGATGATCGGAAAAAGATGAGTGTTAGAGGTGAGAGATGAAGATTAGAAAGATTTCTGGAAAAAACAATCTCCGGCGAAGGTGGTTACGGCGGAGGGCGGTGGTCGGAGGAAGTTGGGAGATGACCGGAGTTGGTTGGTGGTGGCCGGCGAGGGTCAGGTGCGGTGGTTGTATGGCCGTCGGCCATGCAACCGGTGGAGCTCAGTGATTGCCAAGTGTCATGGTTGGGTGGCAGAGTGAGAGTTGCATGCGTGCCGCGTGTTATGGGAGAGAGTTAGTGGGAAGCTATGTGGCAGATTCTGGTGAATTGGAGTTATGAGGTGGCCTCCCTGGAAGTACACGCGTGGCGTTTTTTATAGTGGACAAGTGACATTTCTGGACAAAAATGGACAAAAACGGACTGAAATGATTTTGGGCCTCCAAAAAACTATTCTGGGCCCACGAAAATGATATAATAAGACCAAAAATTCTGAATTAAAATGGACTAAACCCAATTAAGAAAACTAATTAAAGACTTAACCTAATTAATTAAAAATTAAAACTACAATTAGATGCTAAATGACAATTAAACTAATCTAATCCTAATTAAATCTAACAAACTCTAATTAAAAAATTAAAATCCTAATTAATCTCTATTAAGTCCTAATTAACCCTAATAAGGAGAAATAACACCTAATTAAATTCTATATTAGACTAAAACTATTATCTATTAATATCTATTAAAAAAACTATTAATTCCTATATCTAGATTAAAATCTATATCTAAAAATTTACTATTAAAAAACCTATTATACTCTATTAACCATTATTCTACTAATCTATTAAAATTCTATTTAAAACTATTAAAAAACTATTAAAACCTATTAAAAACTTTATAAATTCTAAAAAATGATTTAAAGCTATTAAAAATATAAAAAAATCTATTTAAATTCTAGAAAATCCATAAAACCTATTTAAAATCTACAAAAAAGGCCATTAAATCCTAAAAAATCAAACAAAGGCAAATAACCAACATAAAAGAGAGCGCGAGACCAGATCGAAGCAAAACAGTAACCCGGACACCAAAAATCTCAAAAATCACCGCGAACCGAAAACACCCAGGAAGCGCGCGACTTCTCAAAATAAATTCCGATTATCCGAACCGGTCTGAGATACCCGAAAAGCGACAGCAGGGCTGTAATCCCGATAAAATCACCATGATTGAGGAAACGCACTATATGCAGTATGCAAATGCGAATGCGAAAATGCGTCGAAGCATAAACCCGAAAGAGGCACCGGTTGGTCAAATTTTAGGGTGCAACAATGACTCTTATAAGAGACCTAAGAAATAGGATTGGATATTGTCTGGGAGAATTTATTTTTCTCTGCAGTTTGGGATAAGGTCTGTGAAAGCTTCTATTGATAAATGGAAGATGTCACACATACTGTCTTGACATCTTGGTTAAGATCCTCTAATTCTGACTAAAAGAAGTATGCTTGGAAGACATTGTGATTATGAGTTACAAGAGAGAGTAAACAGGGACTAAGTGGGTGTCAGAACATTCTATCTTGAGTTCAATGATGTAATTAAAGCTCTTAGGTACAATTTTCATGTTGGTTGGAAATGCATTTGAGGTACATAAGTTCATGAAAATGACCATTGAAAGAAATGACCTATAATGAAACTTTCCCAAAATACCCTTGCCTTGTCAAGACCATAACTTGAGTTCCACACATGAGAAAGAGGACTTCTAGAACTTTTTGGAAGCTAAGATCATGAGGAACAACTTTCATGTTCACTTGAAGTTGAGGGGAAAATTTCTTCTAGGTCAAAAGTGTCTTGGAAGTGAGTTAACTTCTTGTTGACCAAAATTCTCTTCATTTGAGACCCCTAACTTGTTGGAATCATAACATGAGATGTACAAACCCAATGGATGATTTATTTTACTCAAAATAAAGATAAGAACATGCTCTACAAATCTCATTTTTTCATGAAAATGAGATTGAGCTTTCATCATAGGGTAAATTGTCCTTGAAGTTGGGCACTAAAGAAGGGGATTTTACACTAAGATCATCTGAAACCCTAATTTAGTAACTTCTTGAACTCTTGATTTCTCTTGATTGGATCTTAACATGACATCTTAGATGTTTTAAGATGACTTCCCATGGCTTGTGTTACTTGAAAACCAGTTTGGAAACCTCTCAAGTCCACAGTTGACCTTGAGTTGACCAGATGACCCTAATTCCATGTCTTTTGATTGTGCTTTTTGCAGATGAATTGAATGGCTAGACAAGATCCACAATAACCTCTAGGGTACTCAATGAGCTTCTAAACTACATCTTAACCAAAACAAGACCTCATGAACCTTTGATAACCCTTTGATGATCCTCTGATGATCTCCAAGATAGGAGGTAACAACCACACACTAATCTCTCCATTCAAAGAGCTTTGAAACTTCCCCATGATGATGAAACCCTGATGGCTTGCAAAAATACCTCTTGATTGAGCTTGAAACCAAAGAATGCTCCCATCTTGACTGGTACCCCAACCCTTGATCCCCTGTTAAGAACAATGCTATGCAAATGCAAATGCTAAAATGAAATGAAACATAAGCCAAGTATAAGAAATGGTTGGTCAAATTTTGGGGTACAACAGTTCCCCTTGAGGTTTGTTATTAAATTCATTTTGCTCGGTTGATCAACCGTCTTTCGGTTAAAACCTATTTCTCTTCTCCACCAGTGAAGTTGACCCTTCCTCTTCGATTTAACACAGTATTTATGTTAAAACCTAATCCTCATCAAAGTTTGCAACTTTCTCTTGGTTCTCTTTCATTCCTGTTTGGTTAATCACTACCTGTCACTTAAACACCATTTGCCTTTCCTCATTTAATCACAGTCTCCTTATTAACAATGAGTTTTCTTTGGGTTAATCACCGTTCCAGGTTAATCACCTATTCTTTGGTTGATCACGGTTCATCCGTTAAAACCAGTTTTCTTTTGAGTTAATCACCATATTCTTGGTTAATCACTCATTCTTTTCGGTCTATCGTAATTCGTCTGTTAGATATCGAATCCTCTGTAGTTAGCAACCTTTCTTTGGTTCAAATACTTCCAGCTTTGGGTTAGTAACCTTTGCTCGGTTCGAATAACCTTTCCTTTGGTCGAGTACTATTTGTTCAGTCAGCGTACCATTGTCTTTGGGTCACAATCTTTGCTTAGTTCAACACTCGTTTCTCTTGGTTGATCACCGTCCTCCGGTTAAAACCACTTTCTTTCTGCTTTGTTTCAGTTAACCACTGTTATCAGTTAACATACCATAATCCCCTCAAAGTTAACACCTTTCTTTGGTCCCTTACTCTGTTTTTTCTGGTTCATCGCAGTCCGTCTATCAACACCATACTTTTTGGATTTCCTCATAACATTTTTCTCTTGTCTTTCTTTGGTTAATCACTTCCAGTCAGTTAATGTACCGAATTTGCTGCAGATTTCTTCCTTTATTGGTATTTGTCTCTTTTTCCCGGCCCCGTCGCCATTCTTTTGTTTTCTCCCCAGTGAAGTCATATTTTTTCTTCTACATTCCCCAACAGAGTTCTTGCCTTGCTTTTGTGTTCCTCAGCAGGGTTTTCTTTTATCTTCTTTCTTGGTTTTAACATCATTCCTTTTGCATTCCCCAGTAGGGTCTTGCTTCCCTATTTTCATTCTTGGCTTTAATGTCGTCTCTTTTTCCTTCTCTTTTGTAGCGTTGGTTCCCCAAACTACGTAGGCTCTGATTTCCTCATTGCACTATGAGGGTAGGTAAGCACAAGATTGCAAAATCTTGGCGAGCCACCTTTCTTCATCTTCTTCTATCTCTCTGGTTCGTCTAGATCTTTTTTTTTCCTTGGTTCTTTGGACCACAGAGCTTTAACTTCTTCATTGCACTATGAGGATATGTAGGCACGAGGGGCCCAATCCTCTGTGAGCACGTTCTTTCTTTCTTTTCTCTCTATCTCCCTTCCTTTCTTTTTAGTTAGAAGCCTTTAGATAGATAACTCATCCAAGCCTAGAAGTAAGCAAAATGGTTCCTGTCGGGTACGACGGATGCTTGAGGTGATAGTACCTTCCTTTCGCATAACCGACCCCCTTTCCCCTTTCTCTTCCCCTGGGGTTTAATGATATTTTCCATGTCCTTTGAGACTAAATAAAGTTCGATGGTGACTCTGTTTTATCTTCGAGTGTGCGATTCACTCAGGTATAATCCCGCTAGCTTCACTTTGAAGAAGTTCAACCAGCCTTGTATTCTAAGGATTTGAACGAATGAAAGGAGCATAAACCTTTGACGGTGGGCGAAGGTTTGGCCACTAAGGGAAGATTCTTGCGAAAGGATGGTAAGTTCGACAAGAAGAAAGGTAAAAGTCAGTAGAAGTCTTATAGTGGTGAAACATCTGGTATCCGATGTTATCACCATAAGAAGGCAAGTCACATAAGAAAGACGTGCCCTGACGCCTGAAAGATCATGGAGGTAAGGATAATGGAAACATATCCATTGTTCAAGATGACTTTGACTCATCTGATGTTCTTGTGGTTTTAAGTGGAAACTCAAGAAAAGAGTGGTTTATGGATTCAGGTTGCACTTGGCACATGACTCTAAACAGAGAATTGTTCGAGGAGCTATGTGATCAAGATGGTGGATCGGTGCTGCTGGGAAACAACAAATCTTACAAAATTGCAGGTATTGGATCTGTGAGATTCAAGCTCCATGATGAGTCAATAAGGTTATTCAATGAAGTCAGGTATGTACCTAATTTGAAGAGAAATTTGATTTCTCTTGGTGAATTTGACAAGAAGGGATATGTTTTTCAAGGAGAGAAAAGTATCCTAAGAGTCATGAAGGGGTCGAAGGAAGTCTTGAGAGGCGTGAAGAAACAAGGCTTGTATACCCTTGAGGCTGAGGTTGTAAGTGGTTCGACAAATGTTGCATCCATGAAACCTGTGTCAAAGACAGAATTATGGCACATGAGATTGGGCCATGTCAGTGAAAGAGGCCTGGTCGAATTGGGGAAGCAGAACTTGCTAGGAGGTGACAAAGTCGAAAATTTGGAGTTTTGTGAATCTTGTGTATTTGGTAAATCATATAGGGCGAGGTTTAACAAAGGAAAGCAAAGAACACATGGATCCCTGGATTACATTCATGCTAATCTTTGGGGGTCTGCAAGGAATCCTTCACACTCAGGTGTAAGGTATTTTCTATCCATCGTTGATGACTATTCCAGAAAGCTATGGATATTCATCCAAAAGACGAAAGATGAAACTTTTGAGAATTTCAAAAGTTGGAAGGTTCTGGTCGAAACTCCAACTTGAAAAAAGGTTAAGAGGCTGAGAACCGACAATGGCCTTGAGTTCTGCAATGAAACGTTCGATAATTACTATGTTGAGTCTGGGATTACAAGGCATAAGACCGTAGCATGTACTCCTTAATAAAATGGCTTAGTTGAGAGATTCAATCAAACAATCCCTGAAAAGGTTAGATGCATGTTGGTTAGTGCTGGATTGAAGAAGGTGTTTTGGGCGGAGGCTGTTTCGAAAACATCCTATCTGATAAATAGATGTCCCTCGAATGCCTTGGGAATGAAGACACCTGAAGAAGTTTGGTTGGGACGCCCACCAAGTCTCGACAGACTGAGAGTATTTGGCTGCATGGCCTATGCTTATATTAGGCAAGACAAGGTCGAACCTAGAGCTCTGAAATGCATGTTCATGGTATACCCTAAAGGAGTCAAAGCTTATAGGCTATAGTGCATAGAGCCAGGTCATAGGAGGTGTATCACCAGTCGAGATGTAGTTTTCAATGAAGCAGAGATGACTTTCAAGAAAACTGATGATGTTGGCGAAGAGCTGGAACAGGGAGAGATTCCTGTTGAGGTGGAGCATGTTGATGCTGAATTGCGTATCCCAAATGAAGTCGAAGAAGATGCCGAAGATGTGGTCGAAGATGAGGAGACTGATAATGAATACCTGCTAGAAAGAGATAGCTTGAGGAGATTCATCAAGGCACCTCAGAGAGGTGGGTATGCAGATCTTATATCTTATGCCTTAATCTTTGCAAGTCAGGTTCTAGATGAAGAACCTAGAGACTATAAGGAAGTTATGAGGAGTTGAAAGAAGACTGAATGGCTGAAGGCCATGGATGATAAGATGAAATCTCTTCATAATAACAACTCCTGGGAACTGATCAAGAAACTTGTTGAAGCCAAGTTAGTCAACTGTAAATGGATTTTCAAAGTTAGGGAAGGGATCGAAGGAGTCGCGTCGAAGAGATACAAGGCAGGATTGGTCGCTAGGGGGTTCACTCAGAAAGAAGGTGTCAACAATAATGATGTGTTCTCTCCTGTTGTAAAGCATATATCCGTTCGAATGTTGCTTACCACATTGGAACAATTCAACCTTAAACTAGAACAGATGGATGTGAAGACTGTGTTCTTGTATGGTGATCTACATGAAACAATCCTTATGAGGCAACCTGAAGGGTATATCGAAAAAGGGAAGAAAGATCATGTGTGCAAACTGAATAGGTCTTTATATGGACTGAAAAAATCTCCTCGACCGTGGAATGGGAGATTTGACAAGTTCATGGCCTGCATAAGTTTTATTATAAGTCAGTTTGACCACTGTGTTTACTTCATATTTCGACCTGGTAATTCATTTGTTATTCTGTTGCTTTATGTGGATGATATTCTAATAGAAAGAAACAATGTCAAATATGTAATGAGGGTGAAGGTTGAACTCAATAAGGAGTTCGACATGAAGGATATGGGAGCTGCGTTTAGGATTCTTGGGATTGACATTCGAAGAGATAGAAAGCAGTCAAA
Organism: Lathyrus sativus; assembly: GCA_963859935.3. Taxonomy (NCBI): domain Eukaryota; kingdom Viridiplantae; phylum Streptophyta; class Magnoliopsida; order Fabales; family Fabaceae; genus Lathyrus; species Lathyrus sativus. The sequence goes on along the minus strand of OZ012741.1, from coordinate 689,348,684 downwards.
ATTATGCTTATCTCAAGAGGCATACATATGGAAGATTCTCGAAAATTATGGTATGTCGAATTCAAATCCTGTTGTGATTCAAAATGCAGCCTCACATCAATGTGCTTGTTTCGCTCATGATAAGTCGAAATTATGATGAAGGTTTCGACAAATCATAATGTTGCTGATATGATCACCAAGACGTTACCCAGTTGCAAGTTTTTCCACTGTATACAGTTGATAAAGCTACATGAAGAAATCTAGTTTCTTGATGTTATAGAGTTAGATCCAGGGTGGAGATTTGTAAGATATTGGATCAAACTCTAGTATGCTGTCGGAGTAATGCGTGTTGTAGTCGAAGTTTGTTCGAACATGCATTAGTCAATATTGCTAGGTTTGTTAGCATGTTGAATTGTGCATTGCTTGTAAGCCCAATTGTTCAAGAGAGAGGGTTTATTTTTTATTCTTGTATACTTGTAATCTTGTTTGATAGATAAAGGAAAGAATAACAGTTTATAACCAATCCTTGTTGTTTCTTCTTGCATGTTTTCTTTGTTAACCATAACCCTTGTGTGTTTCTTGAATATAAAGAAACTGTTTATATTTTGTTTCAAGGCATTCTATTCACAACAAAATTGTATATCAACGGAATCTTCCATATCTTTGACTATCTTTTTCAATCATTGCATTGGATCTGGTTTAGGAACTAGGGTCTCAATCTTAGGTTGGAAGGCTTAACAACTATCTTTCGTGCTTTCACAATCCGAAATTTTTTTTGCAGATAAGGTTTAATATATTTGTATTTGGATGGGCGAGTAGAACCATCAAATTTAATTGTTGTATTATAAAAACAATAGAAACATAATACATAATTATAAGAACACAAATGACAAAAACATACAACACATATTTTTAATCATAAAAACACAAAAGGATGTTCCAAAACCAAACTTATACTTACCTGAATCACATCCAAAGTGACACTTTCCGTCATAATCACCCACTCCTTTTCTAATCTTTCCTACAACCTTTCCTACAGACTCTCCTCCAGTTTCTTCTTTAGCTTCTAATTGACTAGCTCTTCAATTTGATTCTAGGACATTTCTTGACTTTTTAAAGATAATCTGAAATAATGTCTCAGGTCCACAACTCATCCAATACCATGGACATGCCAACCATGCTTCTTTTTTCCAATCTCTTCTACGAATATGTCATGACGTTGTTGTGGAACAAAGGAACCAACATTGGCATTTTCAACGAGTGAATACTACAACAAAAATAAAAATTCATTACCAAAGTGAATTACCAACAATTAATATTCTTGAATAAAGAATCTACTTACAATCTTCTCAGAAACTACGTGTGTAGCCTCTAATGGGAACTCACCTCCGAGTATTTGTCATGCTCTCTTCCATCTCTCATGGCGTGATGGTGGACAAGAGCTCCGATCAAGATTAGTGAAGTATATCCCAAGTTTTTTTCTCTCTGTTTTATTTTTTCTTTAATCATTGTCTCCTCTAATTTTTTATATTATCCACGTGACAATTTATATGGATAGATATTTTTATCCATATTTTCCTTTCCTATTTGACTCTTAGCCTAGAATTCAAGAGACTTGTGAGACTTGACAAACTTATTCTAAGTCTCCTGATCAATAAAATTATACATCTTAGGTGGATAGTTTGAGTTACGATTTGTATTTTTAATGCAATCTATTGTGAGTTATGTCATAAAGCCCGTACAACGCTCACCAACATATGAAATTCATTTCAATGCCAGCTTATCATCCTCTAGGACGATAAAAACATCCTTTATTTACATGATAAAGTTGGTATTAGTATTAAATAAAAAAATAAATGGTCACATATACTTGTAAAACAAATCATTAAAGATAAAATGAATACCTCAACACCGGTCCATATACTTTCTTTCACTTCAAGATCCACCTAGACCTAATCTTATAACAGAAGACTCATTTTTGTTCTACCAAGTAGTGTCACATAACTACTAAATGTTGAATCATGCTCACCATAACACCTACTACTTTTTAAATAAAAATTGATTGGCATCCTAACAATTGTATTACAGACTTTTATCAACTTGGACATCAACGTGGAACCTCTAGAGATTTCTTGTTTTTTTCTTAATAAGAGAACTCTCATTTGTAGGAGAGGTGCTGGAGGAATTGCTCATATATATTTAAACAAAAACAACAACAACAACATTTTACTTAACATAACGTCAACAAAGGCACCTAATGTGATTCATGGTATAAATGGTACATTTTAATGAACATGACATCAACACTTCCTAAGATCACCTTATAAGAATAACCTCATAAAAATTTACTTAACACAACGTCAACAAAGGAACCTAATGCGAATCATGATACGTATGGACTTTTGTCAACATCAACACTAAAACTTAAAAACCTATTTCCTGTTTATCAACATAATCAAAATAACAGAAATAACAAAAAAAAAATCTCTCAATGTAATGTATAATCAATAAGAAATCAACAATAAAAAAAACTAACATTTCTAAGTTATGTGCACGTACTCAGTGAGTTATATACCAAAAATATGATGAAGAAGATACGAAAATGGTGGGGGAAACTTCATTCGAGTCTGACTGTCTTTTCATTGTTTCAAGTTTAGTTGGTGCTTCAATGAAGTTAATGGCATTTGAAGGAAGGAAATAAAGTTTCAAACATGTACGTGTGTTGGGAGATATAATGTTTCAAAAATAAGAGATGATATTTGGAATAAGATGATGGAAGTTAAGTTTTAGAAATACGTTTAGAGCATTTCAATGGAGAAGATGGAGATGAAAATAACTTAGGAATATTTGCCTTAGAGACCGTTTAATTTCGCATGATAAACAAATATGAAAATAAAAGTTGAAAAGTAAAGAAAAGAAAGAGCTTAGTTCTGGTAAATACCTAGAAAAGAGATTTCCTTTAGGTTGGTTCTTCCAATTTGGCGAATAGATAAATTAAAAAAAAAACTAAAATAAAAAATAAAAAGTGATATTTGAAAAACAAAGTTGAGGTTTCCTCTCAGATGGAACACCCAAACAAGAGATTAGATTAATTAAAAAAAAAGGAAAATTGCCTTTTGAAATACATATCTAAGGTTTCCCATCGGTTAGAAAGCTAAATCGAAGGAATATAATTTTTTTTTAAAAGGTATCAATTGAAAAAAATGCAAAAGGTGAGATTTTAAGTTTGGTCCCTGATCCATCTTTTCTATTGGGTTGTTTCTTACCAATAAGGAAATAAGTTATTTTTATTTATTTAAAAATAAAAAATTATAAAGGTTCCAATTGAAAAATAAGCAAAAGTATAAACTACATCAGCTGGGATTCGAAGAATGATCCCTTAACAACTTTTCCTACCGGTTGTTTTCCATAACCAAGGAAATAGATGGGTTTTTATTTTCAAATTAAAAACATGGAACACCCAGGGATTTTACCTCAGTGATATTATTGGTTGAGGTGGAAGTTTTGTCATAAAATGTATTATCTATTGTAGTGAAATCTCCTAACACAAACTTTCTTATATTTAGAATTTGTGTATGTTTTGAACATTGCATGATCATAATAAAAATGACATGAGGGGCTAGTGTCTATCCACCAACCATGTTGGTTTAAGTGATCATAACAATAAATTTCTCATCAGTCAGGTTAACCTATGCATTAGGTTAAGCACCAAGTTTAGGCTTACTCAAACATTTTGTAGCCGTAAGACCTAATTTTCTACAATTGAAGCAAGTGAAAATACCAACAAATTTTCCTTGAGGTGGCAATGTTTTCTAGTAATTGGAGCAATTTGGGCCCTTTAAGGGTTCCCATTCTTAATTTGATTCAAAATATTACGGTTCTAATTCTTTAGTGGTTTTCTATATGGCTTGAGAGCAACACTAAATTTCTTTTGTTGTTTGAAACAACCAAGAATTTCATTTTGATCTTGTCTCCAAGTTCTTCTTTAATTCAGAGGCAAGTAATCAGACTCTCCAACCAGGGGAAGCTTGTCAATAATAATAGCAAATTGAATTTGATCATCTGAGGACATAACTTCAGTGTTGATCTCGTGAACCATCCTTTAAAGTTTGTGACACAAAGCCTCCATATATGTTTCATATACCATTTGATACCTCATGTAACAACTAATATCATACTTCTTTGCTCGAACCTCTTTAGTATCATACTTCTTTATCAGAGCTTTTAAAATCTCTTTTGTAGTATCGTGTCTACTATAATAATCATAGGGTCACATGTGAGTCCATTAAGAATATGAGTTTTGCAAAGATAATAATTCTCTTTCCATAAGAAAATTTATTTCCTCAATTATAAATCATTTTCTTTAATATGTATAGTAGATTCAGATTCATGAGAATTAACTGTTCCGTCTGAATCCACATATTTTTTATCATTAGCTTGCTCGTTTGATCCATAAGGAACAAGAGGAATGCCATTAGTCAAAACACTGGCACCTCTTTTTAAGCTTAAGAAAAAACATTTTTTTTGTTGTCAACGTTTAAAATGAATTTCCTCAAAATTGAACAAGTTTTTAGAGCCGACAATAGAGGTGCCAATAACTCTTTAATATAGTCATGGAAGTTTGAGACATTTAAAAGTATTTATTGTAAAAATTTTGAAAATATACCACATAATAAATTACTGAGTCGAGTTGCGGACTAGGTTAGTCTCATTAAAACATTTTGTGAAGCTATCCAAAATTATGCAGGACAGACGACAAACCATGACACCCCCAAGATAAAACAACTTAGTTCTTAATTGTACGATTACTATTGCACAATAGGTAATCTATCAATATACACTCTCTGATAATACAAATATCAATCATATAGTATGAATACTAGTCTTAGTCTTATATGATGCAGAATAGCCACTCGAAAATAAAAGTATTATATATGAAACAGAGATGAGAGACAGTAGAAAGTCTTCAGAAAGTGTGTTGCAAGTGCTTCTGTTAATAATGGAGTTCTGAACCCAAATAAATGAATTATTGACAAAGCTTGACCAGATCAAACCGAGACGATCGGAAGACGACGGCGGGAAGACATGTTGTGGTTTATGGTTAGGGGTGGTCATGGATGGTTAATGTTCAAAACAATCCATAACAATAAATAATCCATATATTGCAACCGGTTATTAAAACCAATTCTCATAATCGGTGTTTATCTTTTAAAATGGTTATAAACCGGTTATTAACTGGTTATATCCATAACCAATTTTATAATTAGTTTTGATTTAATTTTATTTTAAAATTGATGTTTTCAAAATTATAATATTACTATGTGTAAACTTAATTCCCTTTAAAAATTTCACAATATACTAGTAACAAAATATATAGGTGTGTATTTTCATCAAAATATATAGAAATCAACATATTAGTGATCAACAAGAGTAACTAAAAATACTGTTACGAAGTGGAAATTTAATTCCCTTTAAATCTAACTTTACTAATATTTCAAATACATAGTAACTAAAAATTACTATGTTGATTTTAAATATATAGGTTCATGTTAAATATATAGGTTTATTTGATTTTAAATATATGGGTTTTAACAAAATATATAGATTCATGTTGATTTTAAAAAATTAACTTTATTAAAAATTATTTTTTAAAATTTTTTGGAAAATAAATTTATATTGAAAAAAATTAAAACAATATTTTTTTCAAAAAAGATTAATTTATTTTCAAAATAAAAATATTTTTTTTTTGAAAAAATTTTTTAAAGTTTTTTTTAATTAAAAAAATTGACTAATTTAATTTTTATTTTGGTTTTTTTGAATCATGAATAAAATAATTAGAGTGTTATATATAATAAGTGATATGAAGGAGATATTATATAGTTTAGATATCTTGAATAAAACGTTTTGCAAATCGGTTGTGGAAATTTTAAACAAACTCTTTCTTAATCATCTTGAAGAGAGCAATATAGACTTTTAGTAAATACAACCATACTAGAATAAGTATTTAGATATTTTAATAGGTAGCGTGTTGGAAATTCACCTCACACCCTATGAAGAATTCCCTTCAATCTTGATCTCAAGATTGATGAACAAACCCACAATATGATAATGATGATAATAACAAGTAATTATCAAGAACAACAAAAGAGAAGAAGAATAACAAACAAGAAAGAGAAGAATGAGAGAAGAAGTATTTGGAGAGAATGTGTTACTCACAACTGTGGGATTTCTTATTGAACTTTCACTTGCTAACTGCAACTGTGAAATTTGTTCTGTTGTGATGTAGAATACAAAGCAAGGCACCCTATTTATAGTTTTAGGTTTACACTAGTCCAAAACATAAAAGGCCCAAAATATTCTAAATCAAATCTAATCATATGATATCTAATCATATCATATCAAATTAATCATATGATATCAAATCTAATCATATGATATCAAATCTAATCTAATCATATGATATCTAATCATATCAAATCAAATCTGTTTACACAATGAATTATATTTAACACACCACCTAATTCATTGTGTCTAAACTGTCTACATTCATCATGGCCCACTTCACGTCCATCTGACATGTGTGCCATTTGTTCATATTTGCTAGATCAACAACCAACCTGATTGTTTCGATTCTAGCAACAGGTGCGAATACTTCATCGAAGTCGATTCCTTCCTTCTGAAGAAATCCTTTCGCCACAAGTTTCGCTTTGTGTCGAGTTACTTCTCCTTTAGGATTTACCTTCACCTTGTAAACCCACCTCACATCAATTGTCTTCTTGCCTTGCGGCAATTCGACAAGTGACCAGGTATCATTGACTTCGATGGACTCTAACTCTTCAATCATTGCTTTCACCCACTTCGAATCTTTCAATGCCTCAGCTGCATTGACTGGTTCGACATCTGCGTAGAAAGAATAATGTACCAGCTCACCCTCTTCATCGACTACATCATCTGATGTGATTACACATTCTTGCAACCTTGCAGGCATGTGTCTTGTTCGTCGAGGTCTGCTTGAACCTGCTTCATCTGCAACTGGTTCCTGTCGAACTTCTATTTCGACTTCAGTGGCTGGTTCTTCACAAGATATTCTCACTGAATCCTTCTTGGCACTCTCGATCCAATCCCATTCTTTAAGCTCATATATGATCACGTCCCTGCTGATCACTACTTGCTTATTCACTGGGTCGAACAGCTTGTAACCTCCTGTCGAATGATATCCTATCAAGATCATTTGATTCGACTTATCATCAAGCTTCCTTCTCAACTGATCTGGCACATGTCTATGTGCTATAGATCTAAACACCTTTAAGTGACTGAGACTAGGCTTGACACCAGACCAACATTCTTCTAGTGTGATTCCTTCAAGCTTCTTCGTCGGACATCTGTTCAATATATATGCTGATGTCGAAACTGCTTCTCCCCATAATTCTTTGGGTAGATGCTTTCCATTCAACATACTTCTCACCATATTCATGATGGTTCTGTTCTTGCGTTCTGCAATCCCATTTTGTTGTGGAGTGTAGGGTGGCACCACCTCATGTACAATCCCTTCTTTTACACATAGTGTATCGAACTCTTTCGACACATACTCTCCACCACCATCAGTCCTCAGAATTTTCAGCTTTCGACCACTCTGTCTTTCGACCATGGACTTGAATCTGGAAAATACCTCAATCACATCACTTTTCTTCTTGATGAGGTAAGTCCACAGCTTTCGACTGTAATCATTTATAAACGTGACAAAGTATCTATTGCCACCAATCGAATCCACCTGGATTGGACCACATACATCAAAGTATATGACTTCAAGTATTGCCTTCGACTTCCTTCCTGCATCCTTGCTGAAGCTATCCTTGTGTTGTTTCGACTAAACACACTCCTCACAGACTTCACTTGGAATGTCGATTTCTGGTAATCCTGAAACCATATTTCTTTTCTTCAGTTCTCTGATGTCATTAAAGTTGAGATGACCTAGTCAAAAAGGCCATAACCACTCATCTCTGATGGCTGCAGTTGCTAGACACTTATGCTCCATCACATTGAGTCCAATCTTGAAGGTCCTATTCTGAGACATTGGAGCCTTCAAGATTAATCTACCACTTGCGTCGAGAACTCTCATCATCTTGTCTTCGACAACTACCTTGTATTTCTTTTCGACAAGCTGCCCTATACTGAGCATGTTACTCTTCATGCCTGGTATGTACAACACATTGGAAATTGTTAACCTTTTGCCATCTTTCCTCATAATCAGAACATCACCAACACCTTCAGCTGCTAGAGTGTTGTCATTTGCGAACTTCACTATGTTCTTCGACGAGGGCTTCATGTTGACAAACCAATCTTTCCTTCCAGTCATGTGTGATGAGCATCCTGAGTCCAAGTACCATTGATCTTGGAATCTTTCTTCATCTTTTGTTGTTACCATTAGCAACATTTCTTCTTCTTCATGTTTCGCCAGCTTTGCATCAGTCTCTTGATTTTTCTTCCTTTCTGGACAATCACTAGCATAATGACCATACTTCTGGCAATTGAAACACTGAATGTGGCTTTTGTCTGGCTTTTGACCCCCACCTCTTCCTTTACTTGCAACACCACCTCTTTGGTTGCCTTGGTTCCAAGGTTTCTTCTGATTCGATTGGTTTCCTCCTTTGTTGCCATTCCAGCTACCTTTGCCTTTTCTTTCCTTTTCCGCCTCCGTTGCGTTCTCCCCAAGCGATGTTACTCCTGAAGGTGAGATAATACTTAGAAGGGGGGTGAATAAGTATGAAAGATTAAGACTTAAAAAATAATCACACAATTATTTTTATCCTGGTTCGTTTAAACAACTACTCCAGTTCACCCTTCCTAGAGTGATTTGCCTTTCTCAACAAGGACTTAATCCACTATTAAATCAAACTGATTACAATAGTAACACCTAAGAACAACTGTTCTTAGTCTTCTCAAGAGCTACTAATTCCAACTGAACCCTCTTAAGGAATAACCTTTACAATCAATGTAAATTAAATACAAGAGTATTAATGCTTCTATAAAGCTTTTATCACAACAGTAATTTTTCTCTTAAGTTTAAGTACAAAAGATTCTAAGAAGAATATGAAATAATGAGAGCTTAGAATAATATGATTTATTTTCAAAAAATTGTGTAACTGAAGAATGTGGTGAAGTTCTCCTTTTATAGGCAGCTGATCCAAGGATGCTGAGCGTTGAAAAGAGAGTCCCAAAAAGGTCTGAGCCTTTTTGTCTTCACATCAAGTGACCTTTCCTAGAAGTAGATAGCACAGAAAAATCCTTTTTGTCTGTGTAAGTGTGTCTAGCACAAATGAGGAAAGAGACGTTGATTTACTCCAACGGATATATTCTTGAATATTTCTTCTTCAGTTTTCAGCAAGTTCTTCAGAGTCTGAATGGATCAAAGTCTTCTAATGATATTCAGAACTTTGCTGTATCAGAGTCTTCTGCAGCATGTGTGCTTTCAGTGTGTTGATCATCAGAGCATATTTGTCACAGAACTTCAGTACTTGGCAGCGTTGGTACTTTCAGAAACTTCTGTAGAATTATGCTTTGAGAAACTCTTCAAACAATATTCTTCTTTGCTTCAGATGCTTCTGATTATCTTCAGATGCTTCTGACTCAGAATGTTCTGGAGCTTCTTGCTTCAGATCCTTCTGGAGACTACGCTCAGGATCTTCTGTAAAGAGCAATCAGATTCTTCTGTAAGATGCATATGGCGCTTCAGAGTCAGGATAACTTCTTGTATACAACAGATTTGCTTCTAGAGAGTTAATTTCATTTCAATCTGCAGTAAAACTCTCAAACAAATTTTAGAGTATATAATTCTTAAATATAAAATTTCCTAACAGTTATCATCAAAACAAAGAGTTATTATTAAGAACCAATCTGTGTTCTAACAATCTCCCCCTTTTTGATGATGACAAAAAGTATCAGAAATTTTATTTAACTGAACATAAAGAATTATAACTCCCCCTGAGATGATGAATCTCCCCCTGAGTTAAATATGAAAAAGGAATAGAAACTTCCCTTTTGTCTTGAGTAATCTTCAGAGTTAGATCTTGTTTGTTCTTATAACATTTTAGGGTCAGAATGTCTTGCAGATATAAGATTCAGAGTTTTATAAAAGACAAATGATCTGAGAGACTCAGAGTTTCTTTTATAGAGTGTTCTTATCAAATGTTCTGAAATAGTCAAGTTAAATGTTAGATAGAATAGATATGTCTGAAGATTCATTCTGGTGAAGTTATATTAAACAGTTCAGATCTATATTTTCTCCCCCTTTTTTGTCATAAGCAAAAAGTAAAAACTTTTAAAAAGACAAATAAAAGGAACAATAAATAAGATAATTCAATGGAGAAAACTGATTCATTCAAAATATCAGAGCAAGAGTACATAGATAAACATCAGAAGACATAGCAATAAAGTTCAGATGCAAACAACAGATGCAAAAACATTAGAATGAAAAAAAATCTAAGAGTGTTTGGACAAAAGCATCTTCAATAGATCTGTAATCTCAGAGGAGGATTGCTCTTGCTTGGACATCCACTTAGTCATAGTTTCATTCTTCTCATCTTGCTTTGACATCCATTCTGTCATATCCTCAGACTTCTTATCCTGCTTAGCCATCCAGGATTTTATCTCTGACTGTCCAGCCTCCAGAGCAGCAATCTTGTCTCCAAAGTCTGGATGTTCTGTCTTTATCTCAGATGAAGAAGTTGGAGGTTCTGTAGCCTGAACAGAGTCAATTGCCATTGGTTCTGTAGATCCTGAAGAGGGTTCTGCCAGAGTCATAGTCAGTGCATTAGCAGTAGATTCTGTTGGAGGTGGAGGAGCATCTAAACGAAGCAGAGGTTCAGTTTTGTTGACAGTCCTGAATAGAGTCCTTTCAGCTCTGAGCTTTGCATCATCAGAACAGACGTTCTTCAGATTTGAAGCTACAGTGTTAAATCTGTTTATGAATCCTTTCCAGATGATGTCAGATTCATTTGCATCCATTGTTTCAGAGCATTTCTTCTGAACAGTACCTAAAGACATCTATATTTCTTGCAAAAAAGTTTGAAATAAATGATCAATATTAAGTCTGGGCTGTGGTTTAAGCAAGGTTTCCAGAGTTATATGTTTAGGTTTGGGAGTTGGTGGAAGAAGTGATTTTTGGATGGAAATCAGAGGAGGAGGATAATATGGAATGAAAGGAATTTCTGGTTTTTGAGGTAAGGATCTGTTTAAAGCATTAAGCAAATGAGGTTTTGGTCTTGTGCGAGGGTAAACATCATCAAAGGGTTCATTTGAGTATGGTTTGAAAACAGATTTTGATGGTTCAGCAGAAGCAACTGTGTTATCAGATGCAAGTTGCAGAGCTGAAACAACAGCTTTACCAGAGGTTGCAGATATTATTGCTAAGGATCCTACATTGTTCATTGATTAAATATATGACAAAATCACAGATGGAAGAGCCTATCTGAGTTTTGGTTTCAGAGGATTGAGGGGTTCAGAAGGTTCAACTCTATCATAAAAATCTTTCAGTTTGAAACCATAAGATAGATTATGATAAAGAGAAGAAACTTGGGCACAAGATATACCAGATGATGTTGGATTGGAATTGGGGATTAATAACTCAGATGATGGTGCAGGTGGAGGCATAGGATCTGGAATGGGAGTTTTAGAAGGTATGGTAGGTTCAGGTTCAGGTTCAGGTTGGTTCATCTCAGAGTATTTTGCAGATGGATAGACAAGAAAATCTGGGTGGATTTTTGATTCTGATGAGTTGGAGGATGTTGTAGGTGTACAAGAGGTAGAAGATACTTGAAACACTGTTTTTAGTGGAGTAACATCAAGAACTTCTGTCTCAGGGATGTGAGGTTCAGATGTGTTGGTAGGTTTTGAAGGAATGTCAGATTGTTTGGATGATGGTTCTGATGAAACAGGAGCAGAAGTTACTTTTGTAGGTTCAGAAGTAACAGGTGCAATAGGTTCAGGAGGTGGATTATTTGATGGTGGAATGACAGAGGCTTTTTCTGGTTGAACTTCTTTTGGTTGGTTTTCTGGATGTTCTGAGGTTTGTTGTTGAACAGATGTTTGTTTTTCAGATGGAGGTTGTTCTGATGGTTGATGATCTGTTGGTTGTGGATCTGATGGTTGTTGACGTGGAACAAAGTGTTTGATATGTATTTTGGGTTGAGATGGTTTTGATACAGAAACTTTTGTTTGTTTTTGAGGTGAAACAGAACTGGGTGCAGTAACAGAAGTGGTTTGAGTAACAGGAGGTTTTGGAACAGACTTAATATTAGAATCATTAATAACAAGATTTGCAGAAGTTACAGATGTTTTAGTACCTTTTACTTTAATCCTCTTGGCAGGTACAAAGGCAGCTTCTTCAGAATCTTTTCTCTTCAAGAGCTTCTTGGGCTTCTCAGCAATCTTGACGTTCTTCTGGACAGGTTCAGATTCTTCTGCAGGCTGAGTCCTTTTCCTCTGAAGTGGTACTTCTTCTTCTCCTGCATCTGGTAGTGGTTGTTTAACTAGCTGAAACACATTGGCTGGAACAGGTATTCCTTCCTTCTTGCATTCCTCAATATACATAAGCACTATATGTCTGGGTTCTTCAGCAAAGAATAGAGGAAAGTCAGCTACAGGAACCCTCTTATTCAATTCAGACATATTCAACCTCTTTGGAGCAGTAGTGAGTTCATCAACAATTTTGAGTCTCAGAAGACTTTTAGCGTTCAGAGGTTTTCCCATTATAAACTCTAATTCCTCTGTAACCCCAGCAGCGTATAGAGCAGTCACTAAACCATTCTCAGTAAGAAGATCTGAGATCAACCTTCCAAAGGGGATCCAAGTTCTGATCTTCTGTCCTTTCTCCTTCACAGATTCTCTAGATGCATTGATATGATTCCACAGATGCATAAACAGAATATATGGAAGATCTACCTTGGTGCTCTGACTAAGGCAATACATGAAATAAATCTGTTCATTATTGACATAGTCTGGAGAATTGGTTAATTTCCTGTGGTGGATGCATCCCATGAAGATCTTGGCCCAGATCTTGTAATCAGGCTTCAGATCTTTGAATCTGTTAGAAGCTTGACCAGCAGTCATAACTTCTTCATAAACCTCATCCATGTCCACACGCCCAGCTGGCAAGTGGGAAACACCATATGTTTCTTCATATCCTATCAATCTTCTTATCAGATCCTCTGTGATGATAATCTCTTTTCCCAGCACAGAAGATAAGATGAACTTGGGATAAACTGATGCATGAATCCAGAATTCTTTCACAAGGAGAGGGTAAACTGGTCCAAACAGCCTATCAAAGTACTTAACCCATCCTTGAGATCTAATTATGGAACGAAATTCAAACCCATTATCTGCCAGAGAATCAAACTCAACCATAGATTCACACAGAACTTCTAGTTTATCAACAGGCGTTAGAAGTGTTCTATTGGGAGGAGAATATGGAGCAACACCCAAGTTTTATGAAGTCACAGCAGCCATAGTAGATTGGAACTGAGCAGTTGTTAAAGATGAAGACGCCATTGAAGAATGCTAGACAAACACTTAGGTTTTAGGTTTTTAGGCAGAGAAAATAGGAGATGAAAACGCATGTAATTCTGAGAGAGTGAAAAGTGTGAAAGTGAATACAAGACAAGTATTTATACTAAACACTTAGGCACATCAACAGTCAGAAAAATGCACGTTTGGACAAGCATTAAATGAAGAGAATAAAAATCATTTCAAAACAATAAATGCTTCTGACAATTTGGGGGGAAAACCAAGATTCTTACTATTCAAACTTCACCTCAAACGTCTCTTCAGTTATGTACACGCCACCTCTTCAGATTTTGTGTGACACGTGTTTACTTGCATGTTGTTCTGAATTCTCTCAAGAAATGAAACGTTAGCCAATGTTCAGATCTTCTAAAGATGGTTAGTTCAGAGTTTCACATCAGAAATATTGACCAGAATAGAATAAATAAACAGAAGATATACTTCAGAGCATTTAAGCATTTTTGCATCTGTAACAATTTGCTTCTGATAAATATTATTCTGGACAAAAATCCATACCAATATTTTTCAGAATAAAATTGAATCTATCTTCAACAAGGGGTTTTGTAAAAATATCTGCCCATTGATGATCTGTATCAACAAAGGCTAAATTTATGATTCCCTTCTGAACATAGTCTCTGATGAAATGATACTTAATTTCTATATGTTTTGCCTTAGAATGTAAAATGGGATTCTTGGACAAACATATAGCAGAAGTATTATCACAAAAGATAGAAATGTTACTTTCAAAAATTTGATAATCTTCTAGTTGACTCTTCATCCAGAGCATCTGCGTGCTACATCCAGCAGCAGCAATGTATTCAGCCTCTGTGGTTGAAAGTGCAATTGTGGGTTGCTTCTTGCTGTACCAGGAGATTAGATTTCTTCCTAGAAATTGACAACTTCCAGAAGTACTTTTTCTTTCCACTCTGTCTCCAGCGTAGTCAGCATCACAGAATCCAACTAATTTGAAATCATCAGATTTTCTGTAACACAAACCCACATTAAAAGTACCTTTCAGATACCTTAGAATCCTCTTGACAGCTGTCAAGTGTGATTCTCTAGGATCTGATTGGAATCTAGAACACAGACAAACACTGAACAATATGTCAGGTCTAGAGGCAGTAAGATAAAGAAGAGAGCCAATCATACCTCTGTAGAGCTTCTGGTCTACTTTCTTACTTACCTCTTCTTTGCCAAGTGAGCTAGTAGGATGCATTGGAGTCTTTGCCAGCTTGCTATCAGACATATTGAATTTCTTCAGAATTTCTTTAACATACTTTGTCTGATGTATGTAGGTGCATTCTGGAGTTTGATTAACTTGGATTCCTAGAAAGAATCTGAGTTCTCCCATCATGCTCATTTCAAATTCTGCCTGCATACATGTAGCAAACTCCTTTCCAAGCATAATATTTGTTGATCCAAAAATAATATCATCTACATAAATTTAGCAAATTAGAAGATCTTTCTTAATTGTTTTACAGAATAGTGTTGTATCCACTTTGCCTCTAATGAAATTCTTCTCCAGAAGAAAATTGCTCAATCTCTCATACCAAGCTCTGGGAGCTTGTTTTAATCCATATAGAGATTTCTTTAATTTGAAAACATGATCTGGAAATTTTTCATTTTCAAAACCAGGAGGTTGGTGGACATAAACTTCTTCTTCTATAATACCATTAAGAAAGGCACTTTTAACATCCATCTGATACAGAGTGATGTTATTTTGTGCAGCAAAGGAAATAAGAAGGCGTATAGATTCTAACCTTGCCACTGGAGCATATGTCTCAGTGTAATCAATACCTTCTTGCTGACTGTACCCTTGAGCAACCAGCCTTGCCTTATTCCTCTCAACTTCTCCTTTCTCATTTAGCTTATTTCTGAAGACCCATTTTGTACCAATTATATTGAACCCTTGAGGTCTCTGAACTAGATCCCATACATCATTTCTGCTGAATTGATTTAGCTCTTCTTGCATGGCAATAATCCAATCATTGTCTTGCAGAGCTTCTTCTACAAAAGATGGTTCAATTTCTGACACTAGTCCAAATAGTGATGCTTCAGATGATCTTAGAAAGGATCTTGTTCTGATGGGATCATCCTTCTTTCCAATAATGACATCCTCTGGATGAGAAGCTTTAATTCTGGATGATGATCCTCTGATAGTTGACTCTTCAGAAATGTTTAGATTATTCATCTGAGAAGTTAAGGGAGTAGCATCTGGAGTTGCTTCGGGTTCCTTCACTTGAAATTTGTCTGCTTCTGGAACTTCAGAGTCAATAAAGACTACTTCCCTATCTGCAGAGTTATCAACCTGCTTTGGCTTTTCAGAGCCAAGCTTATCATCAAATCTGACATGAATGGATTCTTCCACAATCTGTGTCTCAGTGTTGTATACTCTGTAGCCTTTAGAGCATTCAGAATATCCAAGCATGAAACACATATGTGCTTTGGAATCAAACTTGCTCAGATTTTCCTTAGTGTTTAACATATAGCAAATACATCCAAAGGGATGAAAATATGAAATGTTGGACTTTTTGTTCTTCCACAGTTCATAAGGAGTCTTCTTCAGAAGAGGTCTAACAGACACTCTGCTCTGAATGTAACATGCTGTATTGATTGCTTCTGCCCAAAAATGTTTTGCCAGATTTGTCTCATTGATCATGGTTCTGGCCATTTCTTGCAAAGTTCTGTTTTTCCTCTCTATAACCCCATTCTGTTGTGGAGTTCTAGGACAGGAAAAATCATGAGCAATGCCATTTTCAGAAAAATATTTTTCAAAATA
Organism: Lathyrus sativus; assembly: GCA_963859935.3. Lineage (NCBI taxonomy): Eukaryota > Viridiplantae > Streptophyta > Magnoliopsida > Fabales > Fabaceae > Lathyrus > Lathyrus sativus. Next base: position 689,332,369 of record OZ012741.1, on the reverse strand, counting down.
TTTATTTTCAAATTCACCACCATGATCACTTCTGACTTTTATAATTTTGAAATTCTTTTCATTCTGGACTTGCTTGCAGAAGTCAAAGAACACAGAATGTGACTCATCCTTGTGTTTTAAGAACTTTACTCATGTCCATCTGCTAAAGTCATCAACAATGACTAATCCATACTTCTTGCCTCTGATGGATGCGGTTTTCACTGGTCCAAACAGATCAATATGAAGTAGTTCTAGTGGTTTAGAAGTAGAAACAACATTTTTTGATTTGAAAGATGTTTTTGAAAACTTCCCTTTCTGGCATGCTTCACAAAGAGCATCTGAAGTGAACTTCAGATTAGGGAGTCCTCTGACAAGATTAAGTTTATTAATCTGAGATATACGTCTCATATTAATATGGCCTAATCTTCTATGCCAGACCCATTGCTCTTCATTAACAGACAAGAGGCATTTAACATTTTGAACTTTAAGTTCTGAAAGATTTATTTTATAAATGTTGTTTTTCCTCTTACCACTAAATAGGATAGAGCCATCCTTCTGACTAATAGCTTTACAACATTTTTGATTAAAGGTAATATCATAAACATTGTCACTTAATTGACTTATGGACAATAAGTTATGCTTTAACCCTTCAACAAGTAAAACATTAGTAATAGAGGGAAGTTTACCATTTCCAATAGTGCCAGATCCAATGATCTTGCCCTTCTGGTTCCCTCCAAACTTCACGTCACCTCCAGATCTAAGTTCCAGGCTTTGGAACATAGACTTTTCTCCTGTCATGTGTCGTGAGCATCCAAATCCAGGTACCATGATTGGTGTCCTGACCTTGCTGCTAAGAACATCTGCAACAGGAATTATTTTGTTTTTAGGTACCCAGATCTTCTTGGGTCCTTTGGGGTTAGTTGGTTTGTAGGTTTGTCTAAACTTCTGTTTTTCAACATAATGTTTATTCTGACTTGCCTTGGATTTAAACACATAAGTATTCTTCTCAGAGCTTGTGTGTTTAATGTCATTCAAGTGACCAAATTTAAATTGAGAATACAGAGGTGTCTTCTTGATGAAAAGTTTGTCAACAGGTTTTGGATTGCTTCCAGATGAAGATTCATATCCAATACCTCTTCTGTTGTTTCCACTAACACCATAGATCATAGAAGCCATCTTGCTTCTGTCTATGCTCTTAGTGAGAAATCTCTGAAAGCTAGAGTCATATTTTTCTAAAATATTTTCACATGACTTAGTCTCATATTCAGATTCTGTTGAGTTATTTCAAAGTCATTTTTGATTTTCAGATTTATTTCTTTTTGCTCAACAAGTTCTGTTTTCAGAAGATCAATCTCAGATTCAAGATTGCTTTTCAGCTTCTTGTATTTGAGTTTGATATTGTTATAACTTTTAAGAACTTCTGTTAAAACTTTTATGAGTTCTTCTTTGGTAAGTTTAGCCATTACCTCTTCTGCGTCATCATCAGATTCTGATTTTGATTCATATCCTGAGGTACCTTCCTCTTGATCCTCTGTGCTGGCCATCAGTGCAACATTTGCACATTCTTCTTCTGATTCAGAAGATGATTCACATTCATCTGAGTCATCCCATGTTGCCATCAGAACCTTCTTCTTTTTGTTAAACTTCTTCTTGGGTTTTTCTTTCTGAAGTTTGGGGCAATCATTCTTGTAGTGCCCAGGTTCTTTGCACTCATAGCACACAACTTCTTTCTTTGCAGATCTTTTGTGTCCAGAAGATTCCTTTCTATTTTCAGATCTTCTGAAGTTGTTGAACTTCTTTCCCTTGTGCTTCCAGAGTCTGTTAATCCTTCTGGACAGCATGGATAACTCATCTTCTTCTTCAGAAGAAGATTCTTCAGAGCTTTCTTGAATGACCTGCAAAGCTTTAGCAGTTTTGTTAGATTTTAATGCAACAGATTTAGCAGTTTTCTTTCTTCTGAGGTTCATCTTCCTCAAGCTCAATCTCATGGCTCCTCAGTGAGCTGATGAGTTCTTCTAGAGAGATCTTGTTCAGATCTTTAGCCATCTTCAAGGCAGTCACCACTGGTCTCCATCTGGTAGGCAGACTTCTGATGATTTTCTTTACATGATCTGATGTAGAGTATCCCTTGTCCAGAACTTTCAGCCCAGCAGTGAGTATCTGAAATCTGGAGAACATGGCTTCAACAGATTCAGAGTCTTCCATTTTGAAGGCCTCATACTTCTGGATCAGAGCCAGAGCTTTTGTCTCCTTAACTTGAGAATTTCCCTCATGAGTCATTTTTAGGGATTCAAACATATCAAAAGCAGTCTCCCTGTTTGTAATTTTCTCATACTCTGTATGTGAAATTGCATTCAATAATATAGTCCTGGCTTTGTGGTGATTTCTGAAATCTTTCTTCTGAGCATTTGTCATAGATTTTCTGTCAATCTTCTTGCCATTCCCATCTGTGGGATGGACATATCCATCTATGACTAGATCCCATAGATCAACATCATATCCTAGGAAAAAACTCTCAATTCTGTCTTTCCAGTAGTCAAATTTCTCCCCATCAAACATTGGGGGTTTGGTGCTGATCCTATCCCTCTCTTCATATTTATTGTTAATATTGGACATTGAATTATCAGCCATGGTAACAATTAAATATATATCAAAGTATTTCTCTCTGGATCTTTACTGAGACTGTTAAGTGGTAGCACATTCAGAACCGGAGCTCTGATGCCAACTGAAGGTGAGATAATACTTAGAAGGGGGGGTTGAATAAGTATGAAAGATTAAGACTTAAAAAATAATCACACAATTATTTTTATCCTGGTTCGTTTAAAAAACTACTCCAGTCCACCCTTCCTAGAGTGATTTTCCTTTCTCAACAAGGACTTAATCCACTATTAAATCAAACTGATTACAATAGTAACACCTAAGAACAACTGTTCTTAGTCTTCTCAAGAGCTACTGATTCCAACTGAATCCTCTTAAGGAATAACCTTTACAATCAATGTAAATTAAATACAAGAGTATTAATGCTTCTATAAAGCTTTTATCACAACAGTGATTTTTCTCTTAAGTTTAAGTACAAAAGATTCTAAGAAGAATATGAAATAATGAGAGCTTAGAATAATATGATTTCTTTTCAAAAAATTGTGTAACTGAAGAATGTGGTGAAGTTCTCCTTTTATAGGCAACTGATCCAAGGATGCTGAGCGTTGAAAAGAGAGTCCCAAAAAGGTCTGAGCCTTTTTGTCTTCACATCAAGTGACCTTTCCTAGAAGTAGATAGCACAGAAAAATCCTTTTTGTCTGTGTAAGTGTGTCTAGCACAAATGAGGAAAGAGACGTTGATTTACTCCAACGGATATATTCTTGAATATTTCTTCTTCAGTTTTCAGCAAGTTCTTCAGAGTCTGAATGGATCAAAGTCTTCTAATGATATTCAGAACTTTGCTGTATCAGAGTCTTCTGCAGCATGTGTGCTTTCAGCGTGTTGATCATCAGAGCATATTTGTCACAGAACTTCAGTACTTGGCAGCGTTGGTACTTTCAGAAACTTCTGTAGAATTATGCTTTGAGAAACTCTTCAAACAATATTCTTCTTTGCTTCAGATGCTTCAGCTTCAGATGCTTCTGATTATCTTCAGATGCTTCTGACTCAGAATGTTCTGGAGCTTCTTGCTTCAGATCCTTCTGGAGACTACGCTCAGGATCTTCTGTAAAGAGCAATCAGATTCTTCTGTAAGATGCATCTGGCGCTTTAGAGTCAGGATAACTTCTTGTATACAACAGATTTGCTTCTAGAGAGTTAATTTCATTTCAATCTGCAGTAAAACTCTCAAACAAATTTTAGAGTATATAATTCTTAAATATAAAATTTCCTAACAGTTATCATCAAAACAAAGAGTTATTATTAAGAACCAATCTGTGTTCTAACAACTCCGTCCTTCACAAGATCCCAAAGATCTTGATAACAGAAGATCACCTTAATCTGCTTGCACCAATTCTCATAATTGTCTTTCTTGAGAATTGGCAGGGTCGCCGGAAAGTTGCCGTTCGGATAGTTCATCGCCATCACTATCTTCCTTCCTTGAATCTCTCAACCGGAGCTCTAGATACCAGATGTTGGAAATTCACCTCACACCCTATGAAGAATTCCCTTGAATCTTGATCTCAAGATTGATGAACAAACCCACAATATGATAATGATGGTAATAACAAGTAATTATCAAGAATAACAAAAGAGAAGAAGAATAACAAACAAGAAAAATAAGAATGAGAGAAGAAGTATTTGGAGAGAATGTGTTACCCACACTTGTGGGATTTCTTATTGAACTTTCACTTGCTAACTGCAACTGTGAAATCTGTTCTGTTGTGATGTAGAATACAAAGCAAGACACCCTATTTATAGTTTTAGGTTTACACTAGCCCAAAACATAAAAGGCCCAAAATATTCTAAATCAAATCTAATCATATGATATCTAATCATATCATATCAAATTAATCATATGATATCAAATCTAATCATATGATATCAAATCTAATCTAATCATATGATATCTAATCATATCAAATCAAATCTGTTTACACAATGAATTATATTTAACATAGCGCAGGTGTGAAATTATTATTGTGCAACAATTATATTAACAATTAATAAATTGTATAATATGTAAGTCTATGTTAATATATAATAATAATAAAAGAAGATTGGTTTAACATTAAATTGGTCATTCACTATTAAAACGACTCACTTTAGATCACTCATTCTTATACTTCAAATAAAATTGAATGATAAATTTAAAATGAAGTGACATAAAATATAATAAAATAGAAATCGTATAGATTGATATTATTTATATATTATTTATCAAATAGTAAAATAATTAATTTTTAAAGCTGAAATTGAAATGAAAAATAAATTGGTTTCCGTCAAGGATGTTTCAAAAATAAATAGTAAAATAATTATGACAGAAAATTTTTTATTTACTGAAAAAAATTAAAATAATATTTTTTTTTTCAAAATAAAAATATTTTTTTTTGAAAAAAATTTTCAAAGTTTTTTTTTAATTAAAAAATTAACTAATTTGGTTTTTCTTTTGAATATGGATGTCCAAACTATGGATTTGGTTAAAACCATATTAAAAATATATCCAAAATGTGGATTTGGTTAAAACCATAATAATAATTAACCAGTTTTTAATAACCGAATTTGAATATGGATATGAATTATTTAAATAACTGATTTATTTGAGCACCCCTATTTATGGTGTTGTGTTCTGTCGCTTTTACAAAGTTGTGTATCCTTTCAGGAACACTCAAAAGGCTAACCTACTGTTACATACACCCCTTTGGTTAATGAAAAGGAGTCCACAAGTGTTGAGCCCATAGAGATTGTTGAAGCTGGGTCGGTCAATACTAAGCCCAAACGCATAATTAAGTTACCTGTGAGACTCCAAGATTATGAGATATACAAGTGACGTTAGCTGATGGTTCTAGAAGCAATCCAAGATTCTGTTGGTATGCAGTGCTGCTGCCAGCTTAGAATAAGTCCAAATTAGTTTGTTATTGAATATTTGTTAGTTCCTTTATTTAAGAAGTTGTATTTCCTTTGTTGAGATCATGAAATGAAATAACAAACTCTTTTCTCTCACCTAATTTCTTAAGGAGGCACTCAGTCCTCGAACTCTGAGAAATCACCCTTAACATTGGTGCTTTCATTGAGAGAACCACCTTCAACATGGCCGGAAAACCTTCCCATGACCGCTACGACGAGTTATCCCAACAAATCGCCGCCTTCTCCTTGCGATTGGAGGAGCTTCACCTCCGGTTGGACGCCTAGAAACCAAATCCCACTGCCATATCTTCCACTCCCTCGCTTCAACGCCACCGTCTGAAACTCGATGTCCCTCGTTTCGACGGCACCGACACACACGGATGGATCTTTAAGATCAGTCAATTTTTCACGTACCATGAGACCCCAAAGGAAGAACGCATCACCATTGCGTCGTTCTACCTTGACGGACCGGCGTTGTCTTGGTACCAATGGATGTACCGTAACCACCAAATCGTTTCCTGGCCTCAATTCCTGCAAGCTCTCGAGACACGTTTCGCTCCGACGGCGTACGATGACCGTCGTGGAAACCTTTTCAAACTCACTCAATCCACCACTGTTGCAGCTTATTTGGTAGAATTTGAGGCACTCGCCAACCGTCTAGTTGGGCTTTCACCGGTAGATCTACTAAGTTGTTTTATATCTGGACTCAAGCTAGATATACGCCGCGAAGTTCTAGCTCGTCAACCCACATCTTTGACCCAGGCCGCAGGTTTAGCGCGTTTACAAGAGGACAAACTGCTGGATCAACAACGTGTAAATCGTCCCAAATTCACACCCCCTCTTCGTCCTTCACTGGACTCATCAGCGGGTTCCGGTTCCGGTTCTGGCCTTCTTCCTACACCAGCGGTCAAGCCGCACTTCCGTCACCTATCCGAATCTGAAATGGCGGAACGACGGGAGAAGGGACTGTGTTTCAATTGTGATCAAAAGTGGTCTCGTAACCACAATTGTCGCGCTCGCATCTTCTTAATGGTTGCTGACGCAGAAGAAGCGTCTCCGATGGCAATGGAGTTGGAAGCTACCGTCGCTATGTCAGAGTCTGCCAGCGATGGTGATCCTCCACCAGCACAACTCACTTTACACGCGTTATCTGGACATCAAGCTTCAGATACGTTCAAAGTGACAGGTAAAATTGCTAATCACACAGTTGATATTTTGGTAGATGGGGGTAGCACACACAACTTCATCCAGGAACATGTTGCTGTTGCATTGGGCCTGAACCACAGCCCAATCACACCTTTGAGGGTTATGGTAGGAAGTGGTCAGGAATTACTGTGTTCCCAGATTTGTCTGGACGTTCAATTGGCAATTCAGGGTCATTCTTTTTCGCTGGATCTTTATGTTTTGGGCCTTAGAGGAGCTGATATTGTTTTGGGAGCCCAATGGCTCAAACAGTTAAGCCCTGTGTTGATGGACTATAATAACCTTACCATGAAGTTCTTCCATAACAACATGTGTATTGAGTTAAGGGGTGATCCCACTTCTTTCCCTTCACCATTAACCTTACACCAACTTCAAAAATTACTTAACAATGACAATGGTGGCCAATTCTTCTCCCTCCGTGCCTATGAACCAGAAGTTAACCCACATCATTCATCTCCCACCCTTCCGTGTTCACAAAAAGACCCTCAAATCACCCTACTTATCGAGAAGTTCTCCACTTTATTCTCTGAACCTAATCAGCTACCACCCCCACGCCTCACTGATCACAACATTCCACTCCAACCTAATTCTTTCCCTGTCAACGTCAGACCATATCGATACCCTCATTCTCAGAAACTTGAAATTGAGACTCAAGTTGCTAAGATGCTCAAGACTGGTTGGGTCCAACCCAACAATAACCCCTTCTCTTCTCTGGTATTATTGCTCAAAAAAAAGGATGGATCCTGGCGAATGTGTGTGGATTACCGTGCCTTAAACGCCCTCATTGTCCGTGACCGTTTCCCTCTGCCGACAATTGATGAACTGTTAGATGAATTGGGGAATGCTCGTGTCTTTTCAAAATTAGATCTCACATCTGGGTTCCATCAGATCCGACTCACGGCAGGAGATGCTCACAAGACCGCGTTTCGTACTCATGACGGTCATTATGAGTATTGTGTCATGCCGTTTGGCCTCTGTAATGCTCCGGCGACATTCCAGGCCACTATGAACGACATTTTCAGGCCACTTCTCTGCAAAATGGTTATTGTATTATTTGATGACATTCTGGTGTTCAGCAATTCATTGGATCAGCATATGGAACATCTCACACAAGTTTTCACCATTCTTTCCGAGCAGCAGTTCCACCTTAAAGCCTCCAAGTGTTCATTTGGTCAATCCAAGGTCGCTTATTTAGGCCATATCGTGGAAGAAGGCACCGTTGCGCCGGATCCCCTCAAAATCCAGGCAGTGTATGATTGGCTAACTCCCAAATCTGTCAAAGGTCTGAGAGGATTTTTGGGACTGTCAGGATTTTATCGTAAGTTTGTGCGAAATTATGCTTCCATAGCACATCCTTTGACTGAGCTGCTAAAAAAAGATGCCTTCAAATGGTCCTCTGAAGCTAGCACATCTTTTGCAGCACTCAAATCTGCCTTGGTAAGTGCACCAGTGTTAGTCTTACCAGATTTTTCGGTCCCTTTCATCGTACAAACTGATGCTTCAGGTCAAGCTATGGGAGCAGTGTTGCTACAGGAGGACCATCCCATTGCCTACTTTAGTAAATTATTTTGTCCTCGGATGTCTAAGGCTTCTACATATCTGCGTGAGCTTTATGCCATCACAAGCGCGGTTAAACGATGGCGACAATATCTTCTTGGTCATTATTTTATCATTCAGACGGACCACAGAAGCATCAAAGAGCTCCTCACACAAGTCATTCAGACACCAGAACAACAATTCTACCTTTCCAAATTACTGGGGTACCACTATGACATCCAATATAAGTCGGGCAAGACTAATATTGTGGCTGATGCTTTGTCTCGTACGTTTGAAGGGGTGGAGGCTACCCTGCACACTCTCTCTGTTCCTCAATTCATTTTTCTAGATGAATTGCGACAGGAACTATCTACTGATCCCGCTTATGTTACGCTTCGCGAAAAGGTAACTTCTTTCCCTCATCAATTTCCGGAGTTTACTTTGAAGGATGGATTGATTCTGCGGCATAGAAGGATTTGGCTGAGTCCTACTTCACGCTTCAAACAACTTTTGATAAAAGAATTTCATGAGACTCCGATTGGGGGTCATGACGGCATCATTAAAACTTTGAAGCGTTTGAGTGAGAATTTCTACTGGGCAAACATGAGGACTGAGGTGAAGACATTCATTAAGTGTTGTGTGGTGTGCCAACAAACAAAATATAGCACTGCCAAACCCGGGGGTCTTCTCTAGCCACTACCCATTCCTACCAATGTTTGGGAAGACATTTCTCTTGATTTCATTACCGGCTTGCCTATATCTCATGGTTACACCGTTATTCTCGTGGTCGTTGACAGATTTTCCAAAGCTGTTCACTTGGGTGCTCTTCCAACCCAATTCACTGCTTACAAAGTCACGGAATTATTTGTTAATATGGTCTGCAAATTACATGGTCTCCCTAAGAGCATAGTTTCAGATCGCGACCCCATCTTCATTAGTCGATTTTGGGCCGATCTCTTTCATTTCAGTGGTACCTTACTCCGGATGAGTTCGTCTTATCATCCTTAAACTGATGGACAAACGGAAGTTACCAATCGCACGATTGAGTAATACTTGCGGTCCTTTGTCCACGATAGACCCTCACAGTGGTTTCGTTTTTTGCCTTGGGCAGAATTGCATTACAATACTTCATTCCACTCCGCCACTGGAATTACACCGTACCAGGCAGTATACGGTAAGCTTCAACCTGCGATTCCCTCTTATATTGAAGGCTCGTCCCTTGTCAATGCATGTGACGATATGCTCAATTCTCGAGAAGAGATTCTAGCCCTTCTCAGTCGCAATTTAACGAAGGCTCAGGCGCGCATGAAGACTAATGCTGATAGTCATAGGAGAGAGGTATCCTTTGAGGTTGGATCTTGGGTTTATGTTAAGCTTCAGCCGTATCGACAAATCTCTGTCACCGGTGGGAAGTATAGCAAGTTGTCCAAGCGATTCTACGGTCCCTTCGTTGTGTTGGAGCGCATCGGTGAAGTAGCTTACAAATTAGAACTCCCTTCAAATTCCAAAATCCACAATGTGTTTCATTGTTCTGTCCTCAAACAGCATCATGGTTCTAATCCATCTGACATCGATCCTTTACCATTTGATTCGGTTGATAATCATCCTCTTGTGGAACCCCTCGCTATTTTGGATTCTAGGACTGTCACTTCAGCAGGCGTCTCCAAGCGTCAAGTCCTTGTGCAGTGGCAAGGATTGTCCCCCGATGATACTTCCTGGGAAGATTGGGACACGCTGTCTTCGGTTTACAACCTTGAGGACAAGGTTGGCTTTGATGGGGCAGGAATTGTTACATACACCCCTTTGGTTAATGAAGAGGAGTCCACTAGTGTTGAGCCCAGAGAGATTGTTGAAGCTGGGTCGGTCAATACTAAGCCCAAACGCATAATTAAGTTACCTGTGAGACTCCAAGATTATGAGATATACAAGTGACGTTAGCTGATGGTTCTAGAAGCAATCCAAGATTCTGTTGGTATGCAGTGCTGCTGCCAGCTTAGAATAAGTCCAAATTAGTTTGATATTGAATATTTGTTAGTTCCTTTATTTAAGAAGTTGTATTTCCTTTGTTAAGATCATGAAATGAAATAACAAACTCTTTTCTCTCACCTAATTTCTTAAGGAGGCACTCAGTCCTCGAACTCTGAGAAATCACCCTTAACACCTACGTTATGTATACACTACTAAATTATAGTATCCCTCCAATATGAAACTTTAAAAAACAGTTGTATTTCAAGTTTACATTTTCACACACTAGCTCTTACTTATGTTTATTTCAGACTATACATTTCATTTACAAAACATAAATGAATATTTCAAAACTGATCCCTAAAGGATTCAAATCGAGGGAAACACGAGAAATTCAACCAATTGGACTAACAAGTTATTTTGAAGTAGAACTCAAGTTACATAGTTATGTACACCATTGTAATATTTTTATGACACACTTCAAATAATATATATTTTCTTAAATATACTCGTGTAATATTTAAATATAAAAAATACTCATTTAAGAATAAATATATTTATATACATATGTGAAATAAATATATTTTAATATACTTATGTAATATTCAAATATGAAAAATACTTCAAATTTAAAATTGAGTTCTTCTAAAATTCATAATATATTTATTACAAATTTTAAAAAGTTAATAATATACACATTTAAAATAAATATGTAAAATTATTTTGAATGAAATGGATATATAAAATAATATATTCATGTTAAAATTAACTCCATGTGAATAGGAGTAAATGTTTTATTTTAATAATATTATTTGAAACTTAAAATAAAATTTAATTTTAAAATAATATTCATAAATATTTATATTTAATACATGAATATATTAATTTAAATATTTATTTCATTTAAATAATATTATGTATTTATTTTAAATGAGTATTATTATTTGAATATTGTATATATGGTCAAAATGTACAAGTGTGCATGTTACCCCTGTAGAGATAGGACGTACTCAGAAGCCTATGTAGGTTTATAACAAATTATATAAGTTAGAGCTTGCCTACAGGAAAGACAAGCCCGATGCGGTTGTTTTACCGTGGTTTTAGAGGTTCTGCTCATGTGAATTGAGATGTCCTATTATACAAGCGTGTTACTTTAGGTTTTGAATGTGTAAGTTATAATTTTTCTTCCTTCTGTTGACGAGAAGTATATACATGGACCTTTTGGACCCATGGTTTTGAAAATCCTAAAAACATTATTCACTTTCTCATTACTAAGAAAGATTGTTTACTACTTATTTTTCTAGGGAGTCATGGTATGACTCCTTCTCATATGGACAAGCCCTCATCACTCAAGAGAACCCCTAAATCGCCCGAAATATATAATTGCATTACATATTTAATCACGAGATTAATTTCACAAAATCATAATATCTTCATTTAGTAAAGAAATTGATCTTATGCATCATGTCTACGGGTTTGGGGTGACTGTATGTAGTTGACTGCTTTTAAAGGTGTAGTCACACTAAAAACTAAAAGTAGTTGCTATGATTTGGGAAATCGTAGGATTGAAGCATTTGAGGTAGATTAAATTAGATAATTCAAATGAGGAAAATGGTCCTCCCATCTTTCTCAAATTTGTGCTATTTTTTCTAAAATATTTAAAGTAACATGGCTTGGAAGCTAGATAACAACTTGAGTGAAACTGAAGCATTAGCCATAGTTGCCTAGCACTCACAAAATACATGCGCACATATGCTAATCATAGTTGTTCCAACTCACATTCATCTCTCAATCTATAGACACCAACCACACACAAATTTAAATTATTTGTTTGGTAGAAAAGATCATTCCATCAATAGGTCAGACTCCAAAGCAGGAGGAACAACTACAAAAAGAAAGATTGAGCCCAAAAATCAATTTCTTTTTCATATTTTACTATTAGGCTAAAGGTATCTCTAGGTTAAAAATGAGGCGATCTAGGGGTGGAAATGAGTTGATTGAAATGTGTTTGATTTTTCAGTAATGAAAAATATGTCTAATTGTATTTTTTTTTCTTTTATTTAAAAAATGAAACTTCTATCTTTCTATTTTAAAAAATTTAGTCTTTTGTTTCTCTAGAATTTTTTTTCATACTAAGAAATTCATTTTGTTCCAGAACAGAATAGTGGTATTGTACGAGGAAATCTACTTCTGATTTTTACGGTTTTCACAATTTTAATTCTAATCTCTGATTTATCAGTTCGTAACCACCTAAATTCACCGAATCAAGAGTATTCATAATCAAAACGCGAAGGTTCATTGCATTAGATCCAGTCAATAATCGTTTCAACTACAATTCATCGGATTTTGAGATCTTTGATTCCTTCGAGAACTTCGTGAAGTGGGAGAAGAAAGGATACTAGATCCAAATCCAGTTCTACGTTGAAATTACTAGAAAGTGAAGGCAACTTTCTTGGATATCATGCCAAAGATTTATGATTCATTTTCTTATCTAACATCGCTTATATCTCATGTCGTCGGCGTGATACTTGTTGTGGCGACATCGAAGATACTACGAGTTTATAGTTAATGACCGATGTAGATCGATATTGAAGTGCCTCCTATAGGTACCAAATGATCTTCGACCGCTGAACATAATCTCCCCAGGCCAGATCTAGAAGGTCGAAGTGGAGCATGCCGACCCTACAACATCCTTTCCTTGGCCTTAGAACAATTATTATCAGAAAGGCAGTTGATTCTAGTGACAACCTTTTGGTAAACTGCCTCTCCCATACGACCTCGGGACGATGCATCAAGAAATAGAATCACTCAAAGAATAAGAATGATAAACAAACTATAGCTCCAGGCCGCACGATAAGTGCAACAGTTTCCACCAAGATCGAAGTCTGGACTATGGCAGCAAGTAAACCAAGTCCCCTTCAAAGGCATTTCTGGTCAAAATATGTCTCTAGTCCATCACCCGACATCGTCGATCCATAGAAAGATAACTAGATGAAGAGAGCAAGATGAGCTTTTCCCCCGTAAAGGTCAGTAAAGGAGCGTCCTAAGGATCTTAACCTTCATCTGAACATAATATTAGCCCCTAGTGAATACATTCGTAAGCCTAGAGCCAGGCTAAAGCGGTGTTATAGTTGAAAATTTATATATTTAGTCGTTTCATTTATTCACTATAACAAATTTACTTCATTTTGAACAAAAATACATGTCTTCTATTTTTCTCCTAATGCACTTTTCTCTGTCTACCTCTCTTTAAGACTCTAAAGGCGAGGAGATAAATATTAACCGCACTTATGTGTGTCCTATATAGAATACACACATTTATGTGTATTTGATACGAATTAAACACATTTCTCTCATGATTGCGTGTCTGATACAAAATACATGCATTTCTTTGTATCTCATACGACATAAACGCATTTATGTGTAGCAGATGCACCCCTCTTTAGATCTATCCAATCGAAGGGCGTAGGAGGTGGAGCCCGGAGATGTCCACCTCGATCCGAGTCAAGCCTCAGGGGCAGGGACAAGGATCATCCCCTTGGTCGGGAAACGGTCCTCTGTGATATGGAACACGATACAAAGACACAAACGCATCTCATTGATCTCATTGATCATGATCCACACAGTGGGAAACACAAACAATACGCTTTATACAATGAAAAAATTAATATGCTATTACAACGAATGCTAAATGAAGCATGCAAATAAATGATAAATACAACAGATAGGCATATTAACAAAAAATGGTAGCCAATATTATTCAATGCGCTCAACTGCAAATCACAAAGACCATGCCCGAGAAATTGAGAAGAGCACATCAAGTACCTTATCGTAACGAGGCACCTCTTTCCCTGATAAAGGAAAGCAACCAGGGTTCTTGCACCCTAAGCTAGAAACCCATGGCAGATACATGTTAGAAGATGACAATGATCTAGAAGGGGGTTGAATAGATCACCAATTTTTAACAAAAATTGGAGCTTAAAATTTGTTTCAAAAACGTGTTGAAGAAGCCGTGGATTTTAATTGTCTAAACGAACTGTTATTGGTAAGATCAGATATGCATAGCTAAATGGAATAAAATTAATGAGAAAACGAGTCAATACGTTGCCAATTAATCAACTTAAATAATGATCACTTTGAATCAACTGGTTTCCAATGAATTAGAAAATGTAAAAATTAACTTGACAAATTCACAAACAATTTGTGTGCGATCAATACGTCGAAAACTTGGTGTACAAAACACCCAAACATGAATTTCCTATGAAATGATAGTGCAGAATTTTTCACAATTATAATCCAAGTGATTGTAATGAATTTTCAAAATAGATTTTCAGCACTACACAATAGTGGAAATTTATCAAACAATTGATATCAAACAAATGTAATCAACACAAAGTAAAGAGATAGAGAAAGAGAGAACGACACCGGATTTGTTTAGGCAGTTCCTCTTTTCGTCCTCACTTTGCGTACGTCTGCCCCTAATTCTAAAACTAGAATTGAAATATATATAATATCAAGTTGCAAAGTTTTGTACAAGAGAAGTTATAGCCACCACACACTCAAACCCAATTGTTGATGTTGATTCTATCCACTTCTCTCCCATTGATTCAAGCCGAATCAAGAACATCAAACTCTTCGATCAAACCTCCGGTTAGCGCTACTTTCTTGAATGAACCCACCGTTCTTCAATCCTTTCACTCGGATGATTCTGATCGCAAGATGTTCGACCCCAATTCTTTCGACACAATCCTCCGGTTACCACTACTTGTTTGAACGAACCCATCGTTCTTCAAACCTTTCACTCGAATGAATCTATGACGCAAAGGTTTATGCAAAAAAAAACCCAAATACTTAAGATCTTTGAGGAAAAAACCCCAAAGGTTTTATTCAAGAAAAACCCATTGAATTCTCAACCCAAACAACAATGTACAAATCCTAAGTTTGGACGTTATTGTCGATACTGCGAAAAGGGTTGGCGGAAACAAATAGAAGAGTCACCACCGAACGTTATTTATCCCAAAGAGAGGGAAAGGAAACGATCAAAGAAAACCTAAGATAACGGGAAAAGACAAGGTCATCGCAACCAAATCTTGGATTCGGGAGTCGGTTACGCAAGGGAAGGTATGAGCACTCCTCACGTCCGTTGTACTCAACGGGATCCATGCTTGTTGTCTATCAAAAAGGGGTGAGTTATCTAAAAGCTACTGCTAAACGAGGGAGAAAAAAGAAAAAAGAGACTCGATAAGACATCACCGCCTTATGCCTATGTATTCCCTCGTGCAATAGGAAAGTCAAAGTCAATGTAGTTCGGAAAACTACGGGTGAGGGGGGAAGGTTGCTCGCCAAGACATCGCCATCTTGTGCCTATGTTTCCTCATCTAGTATGAGAAATCAGAGGAAATGTAGTTCAGGAAACTAGACCACTAGTTGGATAAGTGTTTTTTTATGAGCGGCGTTAAGTTCTCATTCTATCAGTTATGGTCGATGCCTGTTTGCGATAGAACGAAAAAGTAACGTACTCTTTTCTGAAAATGGTTTGAAACAACAATCCTGAAGGATAAAAAGGTTTGAGTTTGGTTTGTGAGTTTTAATGAAGTGAATTGAAATGGTTTGAGATTCATGTGAGCAAGCATAAGTAAACACCAATCAACTCAATCACAAATGAAAATAATAATGAAACTTAAAAAAGTTCCAAAAAGAAAAGAAAGAGGATGAAGAAGAAAGTAGAATAAATAAAAATGGACCACAAGAAGTCAATATCAAACCAAGATGAAGACAACAAGCACATTCATTTCAAACTCAAGCAAAGCAAGCATCATCATCAAACAAACATCAAACACTCACCAACACAATACAAGATAGGATAAAGCCAAAAGGCACAAGAAACATGGTAGGGAAGCAAGCACAATATATCATACTTAAATCATACCAATGATCAAAGAGAATGCACAAAGCAACAAGTTATGCATATCATTCATATACAAGGCAATACCACACAATCATGTATACAAACAAGTGCAAAGCAAACATCCCAAAGGAAAAACATATGAACATGACATGAGAAAAAAGAGATCACAACATTCACATGATCAAACAAGTTCAACATTCTAACATGCACACACAAGAGAGATCATACAGATGAAAACAAACAAGTGGAAACCAAACATTCCTCGAGGAGAATCAAACAACAAAAACAACCATAAAAAGCAAACCATCATCAAGCAAGCATTAGGAACTCATAAGACATGAAGGGGAACAAAAAGACACCCAAGAATAGATTAAAAACAAGATCAACTCAATTTTGCAAATTAAAATCAATTAAAAACAAAATAAAAAAAGCAAATAAAACTTAAAAAAGGGATGGAAAATAGTTAGACTATAAACAAAAGTCCAAGATCATCACCATAGGTCAGAAACCATCATAGAATCATGTGTTAATTGTATCGTCATTTTAAATGGCTCAAAAATAGTTTTAAACCAATTAAAATTAACCAAATAAATCACAAATACATGGAAAATAGAAAAACCAGAAATAAAAAACTAAGAAAATCACCATAGATTCAAAACCATCATAGGATCATATAATATTTTTCTCATAATTTTAAAATGTTTTAAAATAATTTTAAACTAATTAAAATTGGCTCAAACAAATTAAAATTCAAGAAAAATAGCAAATGGAAAAATAAAAATGAACAAAAATAAAAAACAGAAAGAGAAAAATAAAAGGAAATTTTAGAAATTATTTTGGTATTTTTCTGATTAAAAATGAATTTTCTATGAATTTCTAAAAGTAAAATGAAGTTAAAAACAAATTAGAAAAATAAAATAAAATAGAAAAAACAAGATGCGCTGGATCTGAATTCATTAAATGACCTGTCAGATCCAAAGGCCAGAAAGCGCGCATCCATGGTGGATCTGAGTCAACCTCATCATTTCCAAACAAAAAGGTCAAACCTCGTAGGATTAAAACAAGTGGCATGATGGACGGTGAGATCATCATCTTCAACCTCTAGCCACTGAAATTTTTTAGAGAATGCATAAATTTGTGGATCCTTCAAACCATAACCATTGAAGCTCATAGTGGTTTCATTTGATGTGTCTTTTCAAGACGATCTCAATCATATCATCGCACCATATTTCTTTAAACCATAGCTCACTCGATTTGAAAAAAACCAGAAAGAAAAACAAACACGGATTTGAAAATTAAGCAATAAAACTCAACCAAAACCAAAATCTTACAATCCTAACAGCATCAGCACATCAAGGACTACATCTTAGCAACAAATTTGAGTTGAAATGGTTAAGAATTGTACTTGTTGAAGTTCAACTTCAAAGCTCTGAAAATAGAGTTCTCTAGCTTCATTCAGGCCATAATCCTTCAAGTTCCTGAGCTAGTTAGCTTCACTAGATATTGGTGAAGCTAACTGAATGGAGAATTTGAGTGTTTAGGGTGTGGAAATGAAAATTCGATGTTCAAGCTTAAGAGTTCAAATGGGACCTCAGTAGGGTGATTCTGGCTATCAAAGCTTGTGAAAGTGAGTGGAATTAGTCCCTTATATATAGGGGAAGCTTTCTGAATGAAGAGGGAGTGTGAATGATGTGAATTGAGGTGAATTCGTGCCAAAACTCACTCAAACCTTGCATTTCAAGGCTCTAATCAACCCAAGCAAGTTTGTTAATCATGTTTAGATTGAATTTGTGGCTTAATTTAGTGATTAGAGGCTAATTCAATCAAAATCAATTCTGACTTTTTGAGATGCTTCTTCAGCTTTGAAATTCAAACTTTGCAACCATGTTGCTCACAATGTAGGAAGCTTTTTGAGATGCTTCTTCTTGCATTAGATAAAGGATGATGCCAACTTTGCAATGTGAAAAAGAAGTATTGATTTGGAATCTAAGTTGAGAGATATGATCCTTCGAAGTAGCCTTCATGAAAAGGTTCAAAATTTCAAAACACTTAGAAAATTTTCAAGTCTTTTTAGGGACCAAAAGTGACCTATAATGTTTTGACAAAAACCAAGACCTTCCATGTGATTTTGGCACTTACACCTTGAATCAAAGTTGTAGAGGACATCTTCAAGTTAATTTTAGAAAAATAATGGGCTTTAAATGATAAAAATTGACCAAGTTATGACCTTTTGAAGTTGACTATAAAATCTTTCCAAAACTCAATATGACTTATAATATCTTCAAACTTTTGATGACTTTTCAAGCATAATTTGATCTTTCCTTGTAAAGAGGACTTGTTAGGGATAGTGAGAAGAGTTCATTAGAAAAAGAACCACCTCAAGATGTAGAAAAACGAAGGAGTTATACCCATTTGATCATAGCATCCACAAATTGCTAAATTAGGTCAAACACCTTGAACTAAACTTGAATCTCTTGATGATTTCTTGCACAATAAGCCATTGTGAACCAAACATGATCTTGAAATTATGTTGTCTTGAATCATATTTGATGATGAAGGACTTATGGGAGCTTTAGAATACCATAAAGTCAATAAGAAAACTTGTTTGAGGTTGAAGAAACATGCTCTTCCTATCTTGAGAAGCAAACCATGATGCCTTGATCCTTTGTCAAGAACAATACTATGCAAAAATGAATATGAGATACAATGAAACATAAGCCAAGATCCAAGAGTAAAGATGGGAAAACTTTGGGGTGCCACAGTTATCACCTCGACAATGCACAAATCAACAAAAATGATTATGTGTAGTTGTTGAAGAATACAAATGTGAGAATGAAGATGATTAGAAAATTCAATGTATATTTTTCACTTTTCTTGTTCTATGTGTGTACAAAAGATGATGCATATGAATATATATGAGACCAAGACCACAAAACTGAATTAACAGCTTTTTGAAACATAAAGAATCAGAAAAATGTGTTTAAGTGAGAGAGAGGTCTGTCAGACAATGGCAATGATCTATAAGGGGGGGGGGGTTGAATAGATCACTAATTTTTAATAATAGTCAGTGCTTAAAATTTGGTTTTCAAAATTCTTGGAAGCGGCCAAGGAACCAAGTCGTCTAAATGAATTGTTATTAGTATGATCCGATATACGAAAAGCCAAATGGAATAAACTCCATTGAGAAAACGAATCATTGATTTGCCAAAAAAATAAATACAAGTAATTTCCACTTAGTTTATCCTATTTTCAATTAATTGTAAAAATGTAAACTTAAATTGGCAATATCACAAACAATTTGTATGCACTCAATACGTCGAACACTTGATGTGCGCAACACGCCAAGTTGAATTTTCTTTGTAATTCTAGTGCATAATTTTTCACAGTTACAATCCAAGATATTGTAATTAGATTTGCAAAATGGAATTTCAGCACTACACAACAGAGGAAATTTATGGAATAGTAGAAATCACACAAACGTTAACAACACAAATAAAGGATATAGAGAAAGAGATAATAACACCGAATTTGTTTAGGCAGTTCCCATTTTCGTCCTCGCTTCGGGTACGTCTGCCTCTAATTCTAAAAATAGAATTGAGATATTTATTATCATGTTGCAAAGTTTATACAAGAGAAGTAATAGTCACCACCACTTAATCCTAATTGTTGATGTTAATACTATTCCCTTCTCTCCCCTTGATTCAAGTCAAATCAAGTGCGTCAAACGCTTCGAACAAACCTCTGGTTATCGCTACTTGTTTGAACGAACCCACCGTTCTTCAAACCTTTCTCTCAGATTATTTTGATCACAAGACTTTCGACCCCAAATATTTCATCACAATCCTCTGGTTATCGCTACTTGTTGAAGGTGAGAAAATTACTTAGAAGGGGGGTTGAATAAGAATGACAAATAATCAAAGATTCAAACACAGTTATTTTTATCCTGGTTCGTTGAACTCAACTACTCCAGTCCACCCTCTCAAGAGTGATTTGTCTTTCTCAGTCAAGGACTTAATCCACTATTTAATCAAACAGATTACAATAGTAACACCTAAGAGCAACTGTTCTTAGTCTTCTCAAGAGCTACTGATCCCAACTAGATCCTCTTAAGGAAACCTTTTACAATCAATGTAAAACTATTACAAGAGTAAGAATGCTTCTAAAAAGCTATTATCACAACTGTGATATTTCTCTAAAGTTTAAGAACAATGTTACAGCAAATAAGATAAAAGAGTTTTTGAGAGATTTGCTTTTTGTGAATATTTTGCAAGAAGTTGGTTTCTGAAGAAGATGGAGTGGACTTCTTTATATAGGCACTTAGATCCATGAAGTCTTCTCAATGTTGGAGGCTGTGCTGAAAAAGCCTGGAGCCTTTTGTCTTTTACTTTGCAGAAACTTTCCTTAGAATGGAATGCACAGATAAAACCTTTTTGTCTGTGTTCTTGTGTCTAGCATAAAAGAGGAAAGAGCTGTTGAGATATGCCAACGTACATATTCAAATCTTCTTCACTAAGTAAGTTCAGCTATCAACATCAGAGTCTGGATCTTTTGAATCTCCAGAATAGAGAACTTCTGGATCTGCAGAGTCTTGGGATGTTCTTCAGATTATGCTGAATCAGAGTATGTGCAGCCTGTGTGCTTGAGTGTGTAGTTCTATCAGAGCAGAGTCTTCTATATCAGATTCTCAATACTTATGCAGCGCAGTATCTTCAGAGTCTTCTGATGACTAAGCTTCTGAACTCTCAGAGTCTTTTATTCTTTAAAGGCTTCTGCTTCAGAATCTTCAGTAGATAGCACTCAGATTCTTCTGGAGGCAGCGTTCAGATCTTCATCTAAGATGCTCTTGAACCTTTGAAGCCTTTCATAATATCATTGTTCAGATCCAAATTTGCTCTTTTAAGAATATTTTCTTTAGTACCTGTAGCAAATAGTCTAGAACAAATTTAGAGTATATAATTCTTGAATACAAAATTCATAAGTGTTATCATCAAAACATAGAGATATTACTAAGAAACAATCTGTGTTCTTACAATCTCCCCCTTTTTGATGATGACAAAACATGAGAAATTTTGTTCAATAAAAATTATGAATTATGACTCCCCCTGAGATTAACAATCTCCCCCTGAAATAAATACTCTAATAAAAGAAAACACTTCCCTTTTTGATTAAGTATATTTCAGATTCAGAGCCTGATGCAAGAGGTTTGACTTTCAGAATCAAATCTTGATGCCAGATAATTATGATTTCCTTCAGTCAGAGCGCCTGGTTATCATCTTGCTTGAATTATCTTCTAGAGTAAAGGTATCAGAGTAAGCTATCAGAGTTGATTGAATACTCAGATTTGCTTTGAAGATCAGGTTCTGGTTGGAAAATTCTCAGGGTAACTTCAATGAATTATGTCAGATATATCAATGTAATCTGAAAGACTTAAATTCAAAGTAAGTTAATAAAATGTCTGAATTTCAGTTTTAGTAATTGCTTATAGTTTGAACAATCAGATTCTCTTTTTCTCCCCCTTTTTGTCATAATCAAAAATATTTTTAAAGACATAAAGATACAGAAGAAAAGAAGCATATAGAAGCAAAAACATCAACATCCATTTAAGCATATCTGAGTTCACAATTAAACAGATAGATTCCAAAAAGCATAACACAACAATAAGAAAACAACAAAAACAATAACATGTGCAAAAACATCAAATAAAACTAAGTCTGGCGTGAGGCAATAAGGGTCAGAAGCTCTGTCATTTTGGCAGTTGACTCTTCTTGCTTAGACATCCAGGTCTTAATCTCATCAGTTGTCTTCTCTTGCTTTACCATCCAATCTTTTATTTCTTTGACATCATTGACAAGCTCTGTGACCACAAATGAAGAGGGAGCAGATGCAGTAGCAGCAGGGTTCTCTTCAGACTGGTTCTCTTCAGAAGCTTGTTCAACCATTTCAGATTCAGGAGCCTCTGGAGGAGCAACTTCCAGAAGCAACACATGAGGAGGAGGAGGCATGTTCATCAAAGTTATCTTGATTAATTCTGCAAACTGAACCTTAGCAAACTTAGAGCATTTAGCTCTAACTTTTAAAGTAGCTTTGTTGAACATCCAGATGAAACGCTTCCAAGCAGCATTTGAAACAGTTGGATCCAAACTTGACATGCACACATCCTTAACACGAGCATATTCAGAGTCTATCTCCTTCTTGAATATTTCAAACATAGCATTAACACATGATCCTAGATCTGACTGTTCAGACTGTTCAGAGGGTTTAGGATTAGGAGTGTTAATAGGAGTAGGTTCAGATGGTGTAGGTTCAGATGGTTGTGGTTGAGGTGATGTTGGTTGAGATGTTTGGATGTCAGATTGAGGGAGTTCAGATGGTTTAGGAATGGTCTGTGTTTCAGATAGATTGGTTTCAGATGGTTGAGGGATGGTTTGTGTTTCAGATGTTTGAGTTTCAGATGGTTGAATTTTAGATGGTTGAGATGTGGTTTTCTGAGGTGGGGAGTTGGCTGGAGTATGAAACATAGAAATGGGCACATGTTCCTTCATAGCACTGTCAGAACGTGCTTGTTTAAGTGACTCTGGTTCAAAATCAGATGAATCAGATGATTCACAATCAGAAGATTCATCTGAGTGAACAGATGTTGAAGAAATGATAATGGATTGATTGAGGGGTTCTATATCCAGAATATTGTCAGAAAGATTTGGATCTTCTGATGGAACTGGTTGTTCAGAGTGTTCAGTTTGAACAGTTTCTGGTTGGTTTGGTTTTGAGATGATTATATCTGGTTGGGGAATTTCTAATTGGGGATTTTCTGGTTGTGAAATTGCTGGTTATGGAATTTCTGTTTGAGGAATTTCTGTTTGTGAAATTTCTGGTTGAGTAATTTCTGTTTGTGGAATTTCTGGTTGAATTGATTGAGGGGGTTCAGATGTAATATGAGGTTGGGTTTCAGAGGGAATTTGTACAGAAGATGGTTGTGAATGTACTGGCTCAGATGAAGGTGGTTCAGATGAAAGGTTTGCAGATTGTTTGGGTTTAGAAGTTCTATGTCTAAGGTTTGGAGAGAGTTGAGGTAATGAAAGGGGTGAGTGAACAGTAGGTGTAGGATCAGATGTTAATACCTGATGAATAGTGTCTCTAATTTCTTCCAGAGTGGCATCTCTTCCAGAATTGATCATGGCTTTCTTTGCTCCTTTCTTCTTCTTCCTTGGAACTTCAGATACTTTCCTTTTCTTCTGAATCGATCCTTCTTCAGCTTTTCTCTTACTACGCCTTTCCTTCATCAGATTGGGCATTTCTTCTCCTTGTTTCTGAACAAGGTTAGCAGGTAGAGGTATTCCTTCCTTCAGACACTCTGCAATGTAAGTCCAGACAATACTTTTTGGTTCATCTGCACTGAACATTGGAAAATCTTCTATGGGTATCCTTCTGCCAATGACCTCCTCAGAGTTTATCTTCCTTAGTTTACCATTCAGCTCTGAAATGATTTTCATCCTTTTCAGAGTGAGTCCATTTATCTCAGATCCAATGATGTATGGCAGATGCTCTGTTATCTTTGCATCTGTCAGATGCTTCACCAACTTGTTTTCTACAAGGATATCAGAAATCAGTCTTCCCAGAGGTATCCAAGTTCTAACTTTCCCAGGTTTAGCTCTGACCTCTTCTCTAGTCTCTTTGACATGAGTCAGAAGATGACTGAAAATCAGATAGGGTAGATCAACCTTAATATTCTGGCTGATGCAGTACATGAAGTACAGATGCTCTGAACTCACATAGTCTGGTGAGTTGGTTGACTTTCTGTGAAAGATTGTACTCATAAATATCTTTGCCCAGATCCTATAGATAGGTTTCAGATCTTTAACCTTACTTGTTGGTGTTCCAGCTACAGTAATTTCTTCATATACCTTAGCCATATCAATAGGTTAAGAGGCTAGGTTTGTGACACCATCAGATTCTGTATAACTGAACAGTTGCCTGATCAGTTTTTTAGTAATCACTATCTCCTTCCCAAGAACAGATGAGTGAATGAACTTAGGACCAGTACTAGCGTGAATCCAGAATTCCTTTACAAGAGTTGGGTATACAGGACCCATCAGTCTCTCAAAGTACTTCTCCCAGCCTTGAGCTTTAATGGAAGTTGTTAGGTCAAACCCATTTTCTTCTATAGATTCAAGATCAACAAAACTCTCACACAGAACCTCAAGATCTACTACTGGAGTAAATAGAGTGCGTTCTGGTTTCTTGTAAATTATATTTTTGTTGGAGATTTCAGCAGCATTTGATGTAGAAGCCATTGATGAGGATGAAGCTTTTGATTTTGGTTTAGGGTTTTGGTAGAGTTTGAAGAGTAAGCAAAAACGCATAGGTGCAGTGAGTGTGAAAAGTGTGAAAATATTGTGATAGGAGGTATTTATAGAAAACAAAATCAAGCATTGGCACATCAAAAGACACATACGCACGTTTATACAACATTTAATGAAAGTAATCATTTCAATTTAAAATTATGACAATTGGGGGGAAATCCAAGAAAAATGAGATTTTCAAAGCAATACCTCAAACGTCAATTCAGTAGAGCACTCCATCTTTTCAAATACTGAGTGACACGTGTTTGCTTTGTATGTGCATCTGATATCTCTCAAGAAATGAAATGTTTCCAACGTTCAGATCTTCTAAGTTTGTTAGTTCAGAGTTTCACACAAATAAATCAATTAAAGATAAATGAACAAATAATCAGATGAAATACTTCAGATCTTTAAACATTTTGCATCTGAGAAGTTGCCTCTGATAAATATTACTCTGGACAAAAATCCATACAAATATTTTTCAGAATGAACTTAAACCTATCTTCAGCAAGGGGTTTTGTGAAAATATCAGCCCATTGATGATCTGTATCAACAAAGGCTAGATTTATTACACCCTTCTGAACATAGTCTCTGATGAAGTGATGTTTAATTTCTATATGTTTAGCCTTAGAATGTAAGATTGGATTTTTTGACAAACATATAGCAGAAGTATTATCACAGAAGATAGAAAGATTACTCTCATAGATCTGATAATCTTCTAACTGACTCTTCATCCAGAGCATCTGCGTACAACATCCAACAGCAGCAATGTATTCTGCCTCTGTAGTTGATAGTGCAATAGTGGGTTACTTCTTGTTGTACCATGAGATCAGATGACTTCCAAGAAACTGACAGCTTCCAGAAGTGCTTTTACGTTAAACTCTGTCTCCAGCATAATCAGCATCACAGAATCCAACTAATGAAAATTCATCAGATCTTCTGTAACACTGACCCATGTTAGTAGTACCTTTCAGATACCTTAGAATCCTCTTAACAGCTGTTAAGTGTGATTCTCTAGGATCTGATTGGAATCTTGCACATAAGCAGACACTAAACAGAATATCAGGTCTAGAAGCAGTCAAGTATAGAAGAGATCCTATCATACCTCTGTAGAGTTTCTGATCTACCTTCTTACTTACCTCTTCCTTACCTAAAGTGCTTGTAGGGTGCATTGGAGTCTTTTCCATCTTACTATCAACCATGTTGAACTTCTTCAGAAGCTCTTTAACATATTTGGTCTGATGTATGTAGGTACACTCTGGAGTCTGGTTGACTTGGATTCCCAAAAAGAATCTCAATTCACCCATCATGCTCATTTCAAACTCTGCCTGCATACATTTAGCAAACTCCTTTCCAAGCATAATATTTGTTGATCCAAAAATAATATCATCTACATAAATTTGACAAATCAACAAATCTTTCTTAAGAGTTTTACAGAATAAAGTTGTATCCACTTTTCCTCTGATAAAATTTTTCTTTAGAAGGAAATTGCTTAACCTCTCATACCAAGCTCTGGGAGCTTGTTTTAAGCCATAAAGAGATTTCTTTAATTTGAAAACATGATCTGGAAAGTTTTCACTTTCAAAACCAGGAGGTTGGTGGACATATACTTCCTCTTCTATAATACCATTAAGAAAGACACTTTTAACATCCATCTAATACAGAGTGATGTTATTCTGTGCAGCAAATGAAATAAGAAGGCGTATAGATTCTAACCTTGCCACTGGAGTATAAGTTTCAGTGTAATCAATACCTTCTTGTTGACTGTAACCTTGAGCAACTAGCCTTGCCTTATTCCTTTCAACTTCTCCTTTTTCATTCAACTTATTCCTGAAGACCCATTTTGTTCCAATAATGTTGAATCCTTTAGGTCTAGGAACCAGATCCCAAACTTCATTTCTGGTGAATTGATTTAGCTCTTCTTGCATGGCAATAATCCATTCATTATCTTTCAAAGCCTCATCTACAGATGTTGGTTCAATTATTGACACTAAGCCAAACAATAAAGATTCAGATGTTCTGAGATAGGATCTCGTCCTGATTGGATCATCTTTCTTTCCAATAATCAAATCTTCTGGGTGAAATGCCTTGATTCTAGAAAAAGATCCTCTGACATTTGATCTTTCAGAAATGTGTAAGTTGTCCAATTGAGAAGATAGGGGAATAGCATCTGGAGTTGCTTCAGATTCCTTTTCTTTAGCCTTTTCTGCCTCTGATCCTTCAGAGTCTGTGAGAATCACTTCTCTATCTGCAGAATTCTCAAACTGCTTTGGCTTTTCAGAGCCAAGCTTATCATCAAATCTTACATGAATAGATTCTTCCACAATCTGTGTTTCAGTATTGAATACTCTGTAGCCTTTAGAGCGTTCAGAATAACCAAGCATGAAACACTTCTGTGCTTTGGAATCAAACTTGTTAAGATTCTCTTTAGTGTTAAGTATATAACAGGTACATCCAAAAGGATGAAAATATGAAATGTTAGGCTTTATGTTCTTCCACAGTTCATATGGAGTCTTTTTCAGAAGAGGTCTTACAGACACTCTGTTCTGAATGTAACAGGCTGTGTGGATTGCTTCTGCCCAAAAGTGTTTTGCCAGATTTGTCTCATTGATCATGGTTCTGGCTATTTCTTGCAGAGTCCTGTTTTTCCTCTCTACAACCCCATTTTGTTGTGGAGTTCTAGGACAGGAAAAATCATGAGCAATGCCATTTTCAGAAAAATATTTTTCAAAATATTTATTTTCAAATTCACCACCATGATCACTTCTGACTTTTATGATTTTGAAATCCTTCTTCTGGGCTTCTGTCATTGATTTTCTATCAATTTTCTTGCCATCCTCATTTGTAGGATGTTCATAACCATCAATGACCAAGTCCCACAAATCAGCATCATACCCAAGGAAGAAACTTTCTATCCTGTCCTTCCAGTAATCAAATTTCTCTCCATCAAACAAGGGGGCTTTGTGCTGATTCTATCCCCTTCATATTTGTTACAACTGGCTGTATTGGATGTAGAAACATCACCCATAATGACAAACAAATATATACCAAAGTAACTTTTCTCACTAGATCTTTACTGACACGGTTAAGTGATGGCACACGCAGAACCGGAGCTCTGATGCAAATGAAGGTGAGAAAATTACTTAGAAGGGGGGGGGGGTTGAATAAGTATGACAAATAATCAAAGATTCAAACACAATTATTTTTATCCTGGTTCGTTGAACTCAACTACTCCAGTCCACCCTCTCAAGAGTGATTTGCCTTTCTCAGTCAAGGACTTAACCCACTATTTAATCAAACAGATTACAATAGTAACACCTAAGAACAACTGTTCTTAGTCTTCTCAAGAGCTACTGATCCCAACTGGATCCTCTTAAGGAAACCTTTTACAATCAATGTAAAACTATTACAAGAGTAAGAATGCTTCTAAAAAGCTATTATCAAAACTGTGATATTTCTCTAAAGTTTAAGAACAATGTTACAGCAAATAAGATAAAAGAGCTTTTGAGAGATTTGCTTTTTGTGAATATTTTGCAAGAAGTTGGTTTCTGAAGAAGATGGAGTGGACTTCTTTATATAGGCACTTAGATCCATGAAGTCTTCTCGACGTTGGAGGCTGTGCTGAAAAAGCCTGGAGCCTTTTGTCTTTTACTTTGCAGAAACTTTCCTTAGAATGGAATGCACAGATAAAACCTTTTTGTCTGTGTTCTTGTGTCTAGCATAAAAGAGGAAAGAGCTGTTGAGATATGACAACGTACATATTCAAATCTTCTTCATTAAGTAAGTTCAGCTATCAACATCAGAGTCTGGATCTTCTGAATCTCCAGAATAGAGAACTTCTGTATCTGCAGAGTCTTGGGATGTTCTTCAGATTATGCTGAATCAGAGTATGTGCAGCTTGTATGCTTGAGCATGTAGTTCTGTCAGAGCAGAGTCTTCTATATCAGATTCTCAATACTTATGCAGCGCAGTATCTTCAGAGTCTTCTGATGACTAAGCTTCTGAACTCTCAGAGTCTTTTATTCTTTAAAGGCTTCTGCTTCAGAATCTTCAGTAGATAGCACTCAGATTCTTCTGGAGGCAGCGTTCAGATCTTCATCTAAGATGCTCTTGAACCTTTGAAGCCTTTCATAATATCATTGTTCAGATCCAAATTTGCTCTTTTAAGAATATTTTCTTTAGTACTTGTAGCAAACAGTCTAGAACAAATTTAAAGTATATAATTCTTGAATAAAAAATTCATAAGTGTTATCATCAAAACATAGAGATATTACTAAGAAAAAATCTGTGTTCTTACACTTGTTTGAATGAACCCGCCGTTCTTCAAACCTTTCACTCGGTTGAATCTGTGAGGCAAAGATCTGGGTAAAAAAAAACCCCAAATCCTCAAGATCTTGGAGGAAAAAACCACAAGGTTTTATTTAACAAAAACCCTCTGAAAACTCAACCCAAAATAGTTACACAAATCCTACGTTTGGACGTTATCACCTCGACAATGCACAAGATCAACAAAAAATATTATGTGTAATTGTTGAAAAAATGCAAGTGTGAGAATGAAGATGATGAGAAAAATCAGTGTATATCTTTCACTTTTCTTGTTCTCTTGTATAATGATGAGACAAAATGAACATATATGATGCTAAGACCCAATAACTAACATAACAACATTTTGAAAACACAACAGACCAGAAAAATTGACTCATAAGAGCGAGTTGTCGACCTAAACATCAGGTGGGTCAACCTGAGTACACTTGAATGCAAAACTACACAAAAAATCAAGCAATGTGTCGACCAAAACAGGGTCATGCGTCAACGCAAGGTTACTTCAAAACAACATATTTTTATTCTTTCAGTATGAGTCGACGTGAGCAGACCCGAGAGCAATTGATTTTTGATCAACATGTATGCGTCGACCTCCACAGGGTTGTGAGTCGACGTGAGGACCTTAAAATGCCAAAAAAACAAGTTCTTTGCTAATATTTTGGTCTACCTAAACCATTTTTGTGTTGACCTAAGGTATCTAATATGATCAAGTGCACATATATCATATTGAGATGCTCTTATATGTATAGACACATGCACGTGGAATATTTTGTACATTTTAAAGAATGAATGCAATCTAAGACGTGGTGATATCATCTAAAGTACAAAGTACGAGCTAATAAATCTTTTTACATCATTAAAATAAGGATTAAGGAACCTTTCCCTCACATACTCTCCCTTTTTTATCATGGCAAAACAGTTGCAAAGTCTTCAACTTATCGAGTACTTTGAAAAGTATCCTCTTCCTGGTTTTATGCATTTCTCTGTGAGAAAATTGGATCTATCTTTGTAAAGTGTTGCTTTTGCATTCTCCCCATTTGACAACATCAAAAAGAGGGAAGCATAAGGTCAACCGACATCAAAACATATTCATATGAACATAATCATACACTTTGCAACAGATAAAACACCAACAACCATTCCCATAAAATGTTGTTAATGCAGGAAATATAAGCATAAATAGGACAAGAAACATAGAGAAGGAATTTAGTGCATTACACGGCCAAATAAGTTCAATACAATTCTAAGTCAATAAAAGATAAATAAACAAATGAAAAAACATAAAATAACATGCAAAATGAAAACATGAAATGCACTACACCAAAGCAACTCAACCCTCTATGGTATCCTCCCCCTGTGTGGGTGACCTCTCCCTCTAAAAGAGTAATTCAGATGTGGTGCTCCTGGTCCTATTTAGAGTGTTGAAGGCAACAGAGAGATATCAATGCTGACTTGCAGCATTCTCAGCCATAGTATCAAACATTTGCAAGACTGTGGAGGAAAACAAATTAGAGTTATCACTTTGAGCTTGAATCTGACCCTGCAAAGATGTGTACCTTTCCTCCTGAAGTGTAGCAAAGTTGTAGTGCTGAATTTGCATATTCCTCAACATTTCCAGAACTTCAGAGTTATCCGGTTGATATTAAGGTGGAGATGGAGGCATGTAGGACGAGCCTTGGTTAGTCCAGCCTGTATGTTTCCATTCTCCCCAGCCTTGGTTAGTATATAGAGACCGTGTCTAGGTGAATCACCTAACCAATCACCATGACCGTCAGCAGGATGGTCATCCTCCTCCATGTGATGAGTTTCCTCATCCTCTTCTTCGTCATCCTCTTCATCCTCATCCAAATTATGAACCCTTGAACCTGAGGCTTTTATCTTGAATCTTTACCTTTACTCTTGACGATCCCAAAGGTAACCCATCAAAGTTAGGGTATTTTGGATAAATTCTTGATCATTCGTCAAAGAGATGTATGGAATACCTTGAACAAAAAACACAGCCTTATTAAGAACACTTTGAATGAACGAAGCATAGCACAAAGTTGTACCTCGACCTGATTCCTTCAGAGTAAATATCCTACTAGCAATGTAATAAGGCCAATGAACTCTTATCTTATTTTTCAGCAGATAGACCAAATGCACCTCATCTTGGTCAATTCTCGAATAACCTCCCTTCTTAGGTTGGAGAATGTGAGCTACAATCCACTGTAGAATCATGTTAAATGACTTCAAACGACCAGTAGAAACATATTTAGGAAACAAATCACTAGCAACAATGTTTTTGGGATAAAGATCCTTCAACATTGAATTCAAAGCAGTTTTAAACTCATAGTTCGGAGCTAATTTTATATCGGTTATTTTAATGTTATGAGACAACCGTGGACACATATCAAATATATCTTTCCAAGTATCGACATCAACCTTTAAACTTCTACCACCTATCTTATAGCTAAAGTCATAATCAATGAACCTTCCATGTAAACCAGTATAGAATAACCTGACTAAATCTTCATTATATTTTGTATCACACTTTTAAAGCTCATAAAACCTTTGAAAATCAAGCAGTTCAACAATTTCAGGAATGTGCATGTGTTCAACTAGTTTCAGATAATACACAAACTGCTTTATAACGGATCTTTTACTAAACTTCTCGTAATTTTCAACCAGTTCATCAGAGAGTAAGGAAAGAGTATTTACCAAAACGTTACATCGAGGTTGTGAAGTACCTGCCCGAGAGGTGGACGTTCCAGTGGACGTATTTCCCGTTGCTCTTGTAGAAGCCATGGAAACTCTGATTTTGTGAGTAGTGAACAGTACTCGAGTGGATATTGATGATGAGAACCCAAATAGTAAGCTTATGTTAGCTTGAAATTTCTGACTAGATGAAGTTTTTGGAAATGGGTTTAAGAGTGTGTAGAGGATTTTAGAGAGTAGGAGAGGATAAATAAGATGAAGAGATGTAAATGATTATGATAATGAATATTTGAAATGAGAAAACACATTGAATGATCGTAATTTCTCAACAAAAAAAAACAGTTGCGCTCCATTTTCCAAGGAGACATTCTGAATTTCGCAGCGATGCGTCGACCTAAACCTAGGATACATCGACGCATGCTGTCGTGCCTAAAAAAAGCACGATCCTTCGCGAATGGTCGCGGAAAACACAGAGTCGCCACCGAACTTTATTTATCCCGAAAAGGGAAAGGAAAATATCGATAAAACCTTTAGGGAAAGAACATGGTCATCGCAACCAAGTTCTAGGTTCGGGAGTCGGTTACATGAGGGGAAGGTATTAGCACCCCTCACGTCCGTTGTACTCAACGGGAACCTCTTGATTCGATTCGTAAGAAATGTTAACCTCGCTTGTTCGTGTTCTTCCAATATAAAATGTGTAAAGGTAAATATAAAGAGTTAGATTGTTAAGGAGAAAGGGGTGATTTTAGAAAAGAGTGCTCGCCAAGGATTAGGACCCTTGTGCCTACGTATTTTCACTCGAAAAGAAGTGAAGAATCAGAGCATCTGTAGTTCGTGGGACTACGGGAAAAGGAAATGTGGGAATTGGGGAAACGCGAAGGAACTGTGCTCGCCAAGATCATCGCAATCTTTTGCCTACGTATTCTCGTTAACAGACGAGAAATCAGAGCGGCCGTAGTTCGGCCACGGTTAAAAGAGTTCGACTTAACGAATGATACTTAGTCGTATTCGACAGAAAATATTGCTTTATCTAAACTAGTGAGGAGAGGACGCTTGCACCACTTTGAATGGATTTCCATATATCAACATTCATGGGGAACACGCCACTTATATCGACTCAAATAGGTTACGGACGAAGCAATATTTTGCGTCATTCTCAAGACACCATATCTCTCGTTTAGGAAAAGGTCTTACGGTTCGCACGGCGGCGAGAAACTAAAATGAAAAGTTTATGTTTGGAGGAAAAGAGAATGTATTTGAATAGGTTTTAGGGTTTTGATCGCACGAGGGCGAGGAAGCAAAAATGACTTATCAGATGTTTAGCTAGAGGTGACGATTACCTGAAGCTTAAGAAAGGCTTCTCGGGCCCAAGTAATCGGGAAAGCGAGTCAAAGGCTTGACTCTCTCTCTTTTTCATCTCAAATGTGAAAGGATAATATGAAGTTCGAGTAGACGGATCGGATGACGATTACTCGAAGCTTAAGAAAGGCTTCTCGGGCCCAAGTAATCGGGAAAGCTAGTCAAAGGCTTGACTCTCTCTCTTTTTCATCCTTAACGGAGAAGGAATGGATATGGTTCGAGTAGACGGATCGGATGACGATTACTCGAAGCTTAAGAAAGGCTTCTCGGGCCCAAGTAATCGGGAAAGCTAGTCAAAGGCTTGACTCTCTCTCTTTTTCATCCTTAACGGAGAAGGAAATTGATGATATTGAACGATGGAATATGGTTGAAGTATTTTAAATGGATGAGGATTACTTGAAGCTTAAGAAAGGCTCCTCAGGCCCAAGTAATCCAGAAAGTGAGTCAAAGGCTTGACTCTCTCTCCTTTTCATCTTATATTAAGAAATGATTTTGATATAATTAGCGTTGCTTATGAATGACGATTACTTGAAGCTTAAGAAAGGCTTCTCAGGCCCAAGTAATCGGGAAAGCGAGTCAAAGGCTTGACTCTCTCTCTTTTTCATCTAAGTGTTTAGGAAAATAAGTTTCGAGTTTGTCGCATTGTACATCTTTTAGAGATGACAATTGTTTGGACTTAAGAAAGGCTCCTCGGGCCCAAACAATTGGGAGAGAGACCCAAAGACTTGGGACTCTCTCTTTTTTCATCTAATATTGAAATTGTGTTTAAATAGTTATTAAGTATTTTTAGTTTGACTTAAAAAAAGGTTTGATATGAATCAAGGTTTGAAACTTGCGTGTTGGAACGAGCATGATTGAACTAATGGATAGGAGGTCCTATGGGTATAGGGTAAGGTCGAAGGCGAGGCATACACACTCGACTTACAAGGAGAGATAAGGGGATTTGATGTAATCAAGTGTTAAGGAAAGTTGAAGGTTAAATGCATTTATTTGAAGATACTTGATGTTGGATCAAGTTTGGAAGATAATTTGATTTTAATTTTATATGTGAAGTGTGGCGAGTGTCATTGTACAAAGCCCAAGAGGAGGCTATAAGGTCGATGGCGATCGTAGAAACAATCGGCTTACAATGGTATTTGAAAATGGGCTTGACATTAAGTCAAGATATTAGTTTGAAAATAGTTGGTTTAAGCATGTAAATAGCATAAATATAATTGAGGTCTAATAATAAAGCATGTACAAACATCACACAAAAACTCGTAAATTAAATAAAATGGGGCATAGGTTAATCAAGGCATGTTAACTTAATTAATATCCTAATTATCTAAGATTAGTAAAATAAAAAGAATGCAAATTAATTGGTTTTAGATTATTTTATTTTAAAGTTAAAGAAAAGGGAAATCATTAAGATAATTATTAAATTGAGATAGGATTTTAAGAACAAAATATTTTTGTGTGGTTTTTAGAGTTTTTTAACCAATTTAAAAAAACAATTTGCCATATTTAATTACTTGATAATATTAATAATTAACTAAATTAATCATTACTAAATAAAAGATTTTAATTAAATTAATTCAAAATTCTCTTACAGAACAGTAATTTAAAAAGAGTTTTTTTTATTTGTTTTATATATTTTTCTTAAGATATATTGTATTATAAAAAAGGTCAGTAGAAATATAAAACTAAAAGAAAAAAACGCATGGGGAATAAACACACTCCAAGTCATGCAGGTTAAAATTACACAATTCTGAACCATTACAGTATGAGTCGACACATGGGTCGACTTGTGTAGACCCGAATCAAAATATGTTCAAATGTAAGAGGCATGAGTCGACCTATGCCCTGTTACAGCCGATGCATGCAGTGCAATCATTGAAAAATGATGAAAACATGTTATAAATGCAGAACATACAATAAATAACAAGTCCACACATAGTTCAAACATAAAAATAGGTCCAAATAATAAAATAAACATCAGGATAATACACATCATAGTAAAATCTCACACACACACGCGCACACACACACACACACACACACATATATATATATATATATATATATATATATATATATATATATATATATATATATATATATATATATATATATATATATATATATATATATATATATATATATATATATATATATATATATATATATATATATATATATATATATATATATATATATATATATATATATATATATATATATATATATATATATATATATATATATATATATATATATAATCAAGACAAGTCAAATGGATAGGAACGATGTTACCTCCAATGAAGATGAACAATGTGTGCCCTCACATAGCTTGCACTTATCAATGTAGTTAATCAAAGTATAAACACGCATAAATATAAAGCATTCAACTATTCAAATTAAACGCGATCTGAGATATCGAGAACACCAAGTTCCCTAGGATGTTGAAGAAGGGTTGTTGCAAGTGGTTTTGTAAAAATGTTGGCAAGTTGATTCTTGCTATCAAAATGCTCGAATATGATATCACCTTTCTCTACATGATCCCTAAGAAAGTGATGGCAGATTTCAATATGTTTTGTGCATGAATGTAATACAGGATTTTTGGTTAAGTTAATGGCGCTTGTATTGTCACACAAGATGCGAATACGTTCAAGTTTAACATTAAAGTCAAGTAATTGTTTCTTGAGCCACAAGATTTGGGCACAGCAACTACCAGCTGCAATGTACTCTACCTCGGCAGTTGACAAAGCAACAAAAACTTGCTTTTTTGCTATGCCAACTCATTAAGGAATTTGAAAAGAAATGACAAGTGCCACTAGTGCTCTTCCTATCCGATTTGCAATTGGAAAAGTCAGAATCAGAATAGCCAACCAAATCTTTCGACACAATCCTCCAGTTACCATTACTTGTTTGAACGAGCCCATCATTCTTCAAACCTTTCACTCAGTTGAATCTATGATGCAAAGATTTGTGCAAAAACCCCAAAATCCTCAAGATCTTGAAGGAGAAAACCCAAAAGGTTTTATTCAAGAAAAACCCACTGAATTCTTAACCCAAAAAATAACGTACAAATCCTAAGTTTGGACGTTATCACCTCGAAAATGCACAGATCAATAAAAACGATTATGTGTAGTTGTTGAAGAATGCAAGTGTGAAAATGAAGATGATGAGCAAATTTAATGTATATTTTTACTTTTTATGTTCTATGTGTGTACAAAAGATGATGCATATGAATATATATGAGACCAAGACTGCAAAACTGAATTAACAGCTTTTTGAAACACAAAGAATCAGAAAAATGTGTTTAAGTGAGCGAGAGGTCGTCCTCGGAATTCAAAGAGTCGACCTGAGCATACCCAAATGCAAATTTGCACAAAGGTCCATGCCATGCGTCGACCTGAACCAAGCCATGCATCGACGCAAAGGAACCTCAGATCAAAGGATTATTTTTCTTACAGTATGTGTCGACCTCCACACATCTGTGGGTTGGCACAAGGACACCCAAGAGCAAAAATTGGTTTATACAATAGCATGCGTCAACCTCCACACCTCTGTGAGTCGATGCATAGACACCAGAATGCTACAAACATATTTTTGTAAGTATTTGAGTCGACCTAAAGCCCTTTTTGAGTTGACCTAAGGTATGCAAAATGATCCAATGCATAATTTTCATATATGGAATGATACTATATGCATAGATACTCATATGTGGATTATTATATGCATATTTAGAATGAATGCAATCTAAGACGTGATGACACCATCCAAAGTACACAAATACAAGATATTACTAATTTTGACATTATTAAAACAAGGACTAATGAACCTTGCCCTTACAATACCAAGGTGAGGACTTGTAAGTAACCGGAGAACACCCATAAAACCCGATAATCCACATATCTTTCATTTTTGGGATGCCAAGAGAACCCTGGTGTTACTATAACTTACTAACAACCAAAATAGAAACGGAGCAACAAAAAAATAGAGACAAGTATATAACTCAAAGCTAATTATGGCATAAATAACTAAGGTAAAAAACTTGTATAAATATTAATTTTTGCATCCAAGACACAATGGCTTGGAAATGTTACACAAACAAAGACAATACAAAGAAAAAAAAGGAAAGAAAAAAGTGGTCAAGCCGAAGCACCTGGAGCCGAGGTACCAAGACCACCATTTTGAACACCTTCAAGAGTGACCTATAAGGGGTTTAAGTCTCCAATAGGAATCTCGACAGTAGGGAAAAACCTATTCCCATGTTCCACAACCCAGCCACGGACCCCGAACACAACTTCCATAGTTCATTAGAGGAAATTATTAAGTGTTGCCTTTAGACCGAAAAACCCGTCTTCAAAAGTTCTCAAGGCCTTAACATTAGCCTAGGCCTTCTAACAAAAAGTCTTTCGATCCTCCTCCGCATGATGGGTCACCTCAATAGCAAACTCAAAAGCATCATAACACCACTTCTCATCTATGTTAAAGGCAACCTTTAGCTCAGCTACCTGAACTTCCATAGTAGCCAGGGAGTCGTGGATCTTCGCCTCATATTGCAAAAAACTAGAAAGCCTGGTCTTCTTATGTAGCTTATCTAAATCCTTCTGAAGAGCAAACCATGTTTCCTCCAAGTGTCCCTTTCTTAGAAAAATTCCCAGGATCCAGAATGTCTTCTCGGCCAACAGAGTTAATGGAGAACAAAGATGCAGCCTATTATATGTTGTGAGTGACCTAAAAAACATAATTCATCCTTTCCCCCTAAGAGATATTTTGGAAAAAAAATGACATTTCTTATATCGACACGGTAGGAGTAACCTCTTTAGGAGTATGAGCAAGTTAGGACGAGAAAACGTTATGCATTCGCATGAAGGGAGTCACCTCCCATGAAGTATTGTCCCCGAAAGACGAGTCCTCTTAAGAGAGCATTCTTATGGGGGAGAGGACAAGTCTTCATCCCGACTTATATGTGTTGGAATTGAAGATGATATTTCCTCCCAACAATCAGAGTGGTTGCAACATCAACAGGTTGGTCGACCACAGGAGCGGAAGCAGAAGTCTTGGCAGCCGAGATGAGAGCAGGGTCAGAACAGGAGCAGTGGTAGTTTGAGGGGGTACCGTAACCTTGATGCCTTGGAATCATCAAGATTGTAGAGTGTCGCTACCGCGAAAATAAGGTTCCGGCAAAACAGAAGAGTCGCCACCTTTCGTTATTTATCCCTCAGAACGGGAAATGAAACGATCGGAAAAACCTGACGAAAAGGTATAAGACAAGGTCATCGCAACCAATGTCTAGATTCGGGAGTCAGTTACGCAAGGGGAAGGTATTAGCACCCCTCACGTCCATCGTACTCGATGGGATCCACGCTTGTTGTGTTTACCTGACGGGTTTGTTTTACTATCTACCTATCAAGGCTGATCTGAAAAAGAAAAGAAAATGACTCGACAAAGCGTCGCGCTTTATGCCTACGTATTCTCATCAGAGAATGAGAAATCAGAGTCAACGTAGTTCGCCTAACTACGGGTTACGGATGGGGGAAGGTGGCTCGCCAATACATAAGTATTGTGCCTACGTACTCTCAACAGGCTTGAGAGATCAGAGCTTACGTAGTTCGGGAAAATACGGTTTACGAGAATTCAAATTCATCTGTTTTATCGAGTAGGGTTAACAAACAGTTCCAGCAGTTTGGCGTACGCAGCTTGACCCTTGGAGACTTAGGCGTTACCGTTTGCGGTAGAACTGGGAGTTAACGACACTCTTTTCTTCAGAAAAGCTTCCTTTGAATTATGGGCCCACAGGGCAAAAAGGTTTGAAGTTTGTTTTCTATCTTTTACGGAAGAACTATTTTTTATGGATGTTTGCAACCAATATCGCACTAGAGACTATGACCTGAGAGTGAATGCATCGTATGTCACCCAAAGGGTGCCATACTAAACATCCAAGTTGTCGAAAAGAAACTCTCCGACAACCCTTTCTCAGATAGCTTAAGGCTCGTAACGTACGACATCAGTTAACCTTTATTACTGTATTTGGATTTGTTTTCAGATGAGAAGAGAGAACAAACAAGTTCAACTAAGGGGAGACTATCAAGTCCTAATGTTGTCATGCCAAGGATTCATCCTATGGTTGAGGTTTGAAACAGGGAACTCCTAGAAGTTATCTTGCATAGGTTTCAACCTAAAGTTCTAATCATCACTTCCTTATCAAAGGAAGTGAGATTCCTAGGGGATCATGTCAACGATAAACAGAAACAGATAAATCATCAGCTTAAACAGTAAACAGTAAACAGATATACAGTAAAATGCATGCAATGCAAGTGAGGGAGGAAATGTGTGTGGGACATCAGCCTCCACAAGCTCATCTCAACCTCAAACCAGATATGAATAACTGCAATCATACAGAAGAAATAAAATGCCATCAAGCAACACACAAACCACATAGGCAAGGGAGCAGGGCTCTACCGAATACCCGCAAGCAAAGCCATACAGTAAAAATACAAGCAGAGGGAGCAACTCAACCTCTAGTGCAATCATGCTCCTAGATTAAATTAGTCTAAGCATGAACTTATTCTAATGCATCAAGCAAATTAAACAAGCCACATCAATACAGTTGCATAGCAAGCAAACAGACAGAAAAGAAAGCAGATCAACAGCCCCCACAGCTTCACAGCAAAGCTCTTCTCTGACAGCAGTTTAGTCCTCAGTCTTCAACTGCTCTTCAAGGATATCATCTTCAATAGCAAGTGTCAACTTGCTTCTTCAAACTTTCAATGCATCAATCACAAGTATCAACTTGTTCTCCAACTTCAAGCTTCAGCTCTTCATTTGATCTCAGCTGGATCTTCTTCACAAGTGTCAACTTGTTCTTCTTGGTCTTCAAGCTTCAGCTCCAATGACAGTCTTCAAACAAAGGGGAAGTGCAACCTTTAGCATCTTCAATCTTCTAGCAAGGAACTTCATCCTCTAGCAAGGGAGAAAGATTCATCTAACAAGAGCAAGGTTTGGATAGTGGAAAGCAAAGTGAAGACCAAAGGTCACCACTAAACACTCCATCATCAAAGAAAGGAACCCTTAAAGGTTATACCAACTTGGGAAGAGCCACACATCCTACCAAAGGAGGTATGAGGCCTTCACAAGGGGACCTTACATCATAGGGAAGAATGGAAGTGATCAACACCTTCCATGTTTATGAAAAAAGAGAATCTATCTAGAAGCTCTACTTACAAACCCTAATCTTAACACCTAAACAAACTACTCCAAAGGAAGAGCAAACTTCAAGTCCAAGCTCCATCATGCATTCCTCGGCAGCCCACACAAGTGTTCATCATCATCCAAGAGCAAGAGAGGCAAAACCCTAATCTAAGGGAACTAAAGAAATCATTCTAGTTGAATTAGCAAGTTAGGATCACCTAAAACCTAACACTAAAGTTAATCCTAACTAAAATACTAAAACAAATTGTAAAATCCTACAAAAATAACTATGGAAACCTAAGTCAATCATGACTCTACCATGTTAATTCCAGAGATCAAATCATCCAAGAGGTCCTAGAAATAAAATCCAAACTACAAGGTACTAAGCTTAAACCCTAAAACTAGAGCACCTAAAGTCTCAACTTAAAAACACTACCTAATTTCATCAAAAAAATGTGAGAAAAATCTAAGGGGAGTATACATGTCTAAACTAGCCACACACAAAAAATCAGCTCAAAAATCATCATCAAATGATCACACAAAATTACACAAGACAGGGTATCAACCATAATGAAATTAATGTCAATTAAAATACAAAAAATGCAATTAAAATCACAAATGCATGAATTCCTAATATTTTTATTTAATAAAATTCTAGATTCAATCCTGAATCAGGGGAAAAAACCCTGGAATTAATTGAGTTATTATTCTATTTTTTATGAATTATTTACAAACTATATGAAATAATGAAAATAAAAGAAAATCAATGGAAATTAACAAAATACGCGTATCAAATAGCAAATATTGCCAGTTCAAATCTTGGGTTGGGCCCAGAGGGGGCGCATATAGCAATAGGGCGTAAGGCCCATCTGAGTATCAACTCAGTTCAAACAAATAATCAGGGGAGGGGGTGTGTTGAGTAAAGGTTTTGCCTTGTAAATCCACCTTGGGCCTGAAGAGAGGGGTGGTAATAGCAAGGAATGCCAAGGCCCAACGCTCCAATTCATCAGCTCAACTCAATTCACAAAATGAAAAATCAAAAACAATACACGCCAGGATTCGAACCAAGGCACGCTCGGTTCACACAGCGAAGCTCACAAGGTTACTAAGCAAAACGGTGAGTTTTGGAAAGGGTTACGTGGCTCATTGAGGACACTTGGATTGAGTGACTGAGTCCAACTTTCCACATGAATGGATGGTGAGGATTTCATCTTCCTCATTTCAAACCTGCAAACCTGCGCGCGAACCACGCCGTCGCCGGTGGCTTTTCCGGCCACCCCTGTATAACCCTAAGTCCGTCTACAATCAACCATTCGCCACGATTTCTAAACGAAACTTGACCAGAATTTCATCAGCAATTCAACCATGCCATTCATTCACTCTAAAAACGCCTAAATCTTGAGATATCAATCTCAACCGAAAATGAACTTCAACCTAAATCGTCTCTAAAGTTGCAATCGATCCTCCTAGATCCATCTAGATCATAAGAGGAACCTAACCGCATGCTTCTAATCCATTAAAAACACACAACCAGAGAGAAATTTCAAGAAGTTAAAACCTGTCTTTGAGCTTGGATTGCAGTAGATTCACGCCTCAATTCTCTTCCAAACCTTGCAGAATTCTTCAGTGATTAATGGTGAATGTTTCTTGATGCTTAATTCTGGTTGAAACCTCATGATTCTCCAAAACGAATTTTCAATTTCAAGCTTTCTTCTTCACCTTGCATCAATGGCTTCTCCACGAATTTTGGCACTAGAAACTTCCAATTCTGTTCTAGATCCCTTTTATATTCTGTTTCCATGGATTAGAGGCCCAAACCAAGCCCATTCATGAGTTTTTGATTTTTACCTTCCTTCCAAAATTTCAAAGTTGATATCCACCTTCTAACCTTGTTCACTCTCCAAATCAGTCCAAAATGATTCACTTAACCTTTGTGGAATGTAATGAAATGGTTCTCTCCTTTTGATCTCAACATATGGAGTGTGTGAGATGTGTTTCTTATTTGTGAAACAACCTTCCAAATGGCCATGTTAAGCACATCAAATCAAAAATGTGCCAATACCAATCTCTCTAAAACATCAATTCCATTCAAAATAACCACAAATTTGACTTGAAAACAAGTTATTCTCAATTGTTTTGAATTTTCCCATCTTAATTCATTAAAATGGCTTTTATATGAACTTTCTTCCACCAATGCTTGATGTGATCCATATAAATGGACTCTTGATACTTATACAAGCTAAAAACATCATTTTGAACAACTTTCATGTTGAACAAAAATCCATTTGAGGCTTGCAAGATGGTGAAATTGACTTATGATTCAAAATGACCTGTAATGTCCAAATACCCAAAATACCCTTGACTTGTCAAAGCCATAACTTGAGTTCTACAAATCCACTCATGGACTTCTAGTACTCTATGGAAATCTAAGAGAATAAGGAACAAAATTCATGTTGACCAAAAGTTCATAGGAATAATCCTTCTAGGGCAAAAATTTCATGCAAGTTGGGTAACTTTCAAGCTCCAAATTCACATACCTCAGATGACTTGTAACTTGTCAAAGCTATAACTTGAGTTCTACAAGTCCTATCAAGGACTTCTAGCACTCAAATTAAAGCTAAGACCATGCTCTACAACAATCATGTTGGGGTCAAGAAGAGGTGACAATCACATCTTGAGCTAAATTGTCTTGAAGATAGGGGTCAAACTAGGGGATTTTACACTGTCAAGCCTTAGAAACCCTAGCTTGAAACTTCTCAAACTCTTCAATCATGATGAGTTAACCTTAAAATCACTCTTATAACATCTCAATGTATCAATCCATGATCACATGGCTCTTGAATTAGGTCTCAACTTCCTTCAAATCATCAGTTGACTTAGGGTTGACCTAGTCAAACCCTAGCTGCACCACTCATGGATGAGTCTTCTTAATCTTGCACAATGACCTGTCTAGGCTTCAAAGTGATCTTCAAATATTCTCATGAGCTCTCTCAAGCCCTCAAGTTTAACTTCATGGCTTCAGAATCATCTGATGACTTCCCACAACTCTTAAGTTAGGAGACACACCCTCTTGGCTTCAATCACTCTCTCTGAGGATCTTTTAACTTCTCTGACAAAGATATCAACCCTTGAACACTTGAATAAGCCTCCTTAGCTAGCTTCAAAGTCTTGTATAGCTCTTAATTGGTAATCATACCTCTTGGTCTCCTGCATACATGTCAATAAAATGCAAATGATAATGCTAATGTGCATGAAATGAAACATAAGCTAGGTAAAGAAATGTTGGGCAAATTTTGGGGTGCAACAGCTGCCCCTATTCAAACGGCTTGGACCTGACTGGGTGAGAAGCGAACGGCTCTCAAACAATTAAGGTGAAAGACGGTTGAATACCAACAAACCCAGAAATTTGCCAACTGCACAAGTACACGGTACTCTGATGGGGACAAATTTTCGGAAACTGAAATAGTAGCTGCA
Source organism: Lathyrus sativus (assembly GCA_963859935.3). Classification (NCBI taxonomy): domain Eukaryota; kingdom Viridiplantae; phylum Streptophyta; class Magnoliopsida; order Fabales; family Fabaceae; genus Lathyrus; species Lathyrus sativus. The sequence goes on along the minus strand of OZ012741.1, from coordinate 689,288,866 downwards.
CGACAACTAGCTGGAGAAATACTGATCTGAATCTCTGTCAGGATGATTCTCTGATTTATCTGATATCATTGCGTCCTCAAATCATCGAGGGATCACTGGTTGCACGGTAACTGGTGATTTGCCAACCGCACAGGTAAACGATACTCTGATTGGTAGGAACATCTTCGAAACTGAGCATGATGGTTACGCGGCAACTTGCTGGGGAATTGGTCACACGGTAACCGGTGAAGGGTCTAATCTCAAATCTCCGTCAGGATGATCATCTAATTTTTCTGTAGATCTTCGTCCTCAAGTCACCAAGGGGTCACCGATTACACGGTAACCGGCGATGCATAGCTGGTATTACCGTCAGGCATTCTGCGGCACGGCGGCAGAAGAATTCCTCGTGAATCATCCGGTCATTTAGGAACCTTTCTAACAATCCAGTTAATTATGCCATCGGGCATTCAATGAACATCTTGGCGTCGGCTGGACTTCGTCAGTAAGTCTGAAAATAGAATCCTCAGTCAATCATGAACTAATAGGGGTATCTGAACTTCTGCCGTCAGGCACCCCGCGTCAGCTAGGAGAACTAATTCGACCTCGTAGTTGGACTTCATCAGTAAGTCTTCAAATGGAATCCTTAATCAATCAGGAACTACTAAGGATATGCAATCTTTTGCCGCCAGGCACCCTGCGTCAGCTAGGCAAACTGCTTCGACATTGCAGCTGGACTTAATCAGTAAGTCTGGGGTTTTGGCACCGCTGCCAGACTTTAATCATCAAGTCTTCAAGGGAAATTTCAACTTCTCTGTTTAAAACCTGCTGGGGATGACACATCTCCGCTGGGGATTCTGGAGAACTATCAAGTAACTCTGCTTCGGGGATCCAGAAATCATTCTGGGTGAATCAACTCTGCTGAGGACTTCAAGAATCATCTTGGACAAATAACTCCGCCGGAGACTTCAAGAATCATCCTGAACCAATAACTCTTCTGAGGACATCAAGAATCATCTTGAACAACAACTCTGTTGGAGATTTCAGGAATCATCCTGAGCAAACACTCTGCCGGTGACTCTAAGTATCAACTTGAGCAACCCTCTCTGGCGACTTCACTGGGGATTTTAAGAATCATCCTAAGCACACAACTTTACTGGGGAATTCAAGAATCATCTTGAGCAAACCATTCTGCGGAGGAACACCTGCAAAACAAGAACAGTAACGACCTAGCTCATGTTTCATATGCATATGATCATCAATAGCGTAATGCTCCACACGGTGGAAATGCTACGCATTTAGGGTAAATGCTATGCAATCATGCAAAATGCTATGACCCCATCAGCAAAATAAATGCTGAAGGGAGAATCCTCCTGTCAAGGAGAAGGAACCACTCTGGTGGAGGAAGGACTCATCCTGCCAAGGAGAAGAAGTCACACCAATCTCAATTGGACTCCGCCTGGGGCAATGATCTTCAGCCGACTGCTGTAGGGGAACAAAGTTCTACGAGAACCTGGACCTGCTCATCTAGGTTCACGAACCACAACTGCTGAGGAAAATGATGTCAATTGCAGAAATAAAATGCACGGCCTTTGCGGCTAAAACTTTCTGGGAGATAACGACTCCGGTGGGGAAATATAGCATCAGCTATTCAGCACTCCACTGGGGAAAACCAATCATGGCCCCAAACGGCTCTCAAGGACTCGGCTCTCTTGGAGATTTTCTAGCTCGGCTGGGGAAGAAGGAATCATCCTGCTTGCTGGGGAGAGTACAACTCTATGGGGAATTTCAATTCTCCTAGAGACTTCAATCTGGACCACCGAAGGCTGTATACTTGCGAATAATCTTCTACAAGAACTGCACCCTGACCCGGTGCTGGGGAATGAACGCACACTTCAGTGTATGACTTAGCTGGGGAGACAACGGTCCTTCAGGATACATCTGATTGGGGAGAAAATCTTCTCTTCTTGGGGGAGACATATCAATGCTTACGGTCTCATGTTCAGACTCCACAGGGAGATGCTGCTGAACTTGCTGGAGAAGAAGGAGTCATCCTACTAGGGGATGCATACGGCGTACTGCCTAGAATATGCTATACTTGCGACAACACAAACAAACAGACAAGATACCCTTATCACAGGGACCTATCAAGGTTATCATCTTGTGACAATATTCAAGTAATTCATTGTTTCAACAATCAGTGGCCTAGGCCAGCGAGTTTATGTATGCGCATTTTATCAAAAACATCGGCGTTCTTTTTCGTAAACAAAACAGATAAATGCTAAACAAACAAACAGAATTGCTGAATAGTATATATTTTATTGATGACGAACTCCTGAATGGGTGAAAATGTTTTACAACAGATGCAAGCTCCTGGAATGAGGAAGCTGCGCAAATATAAAAGCATAAATATACATCAGTATATACACAAATGTCGGCAATGAGGCGCAGAAGAACACCATGAGTTGATCCCTCTATGACCCACTCGACTTCAATACTTCTTCGACGCTTCAGCTTTAGAAGAGATTGATTCAGATAAATGGCCCTCAGGTCCTCCAAACAACTAAACAATGAAAGTCCACACGCGGACCGCAGTCATTTGCTTTTTCAAATCCCTAACTTTTGCCTGAATCGCCCTTTCGGGTTTTCGACTCACCGGGATACCCTTTTTTGCCAAAGTCGCCTTTCCAGGTTTTCGACTTTGCGGGTGTACATTCTTTTCTTTTATATCCCTAATTTTTGCCCGAACCTTTTTCCTTTTTCATGGTTCGCCGGGATGCCCCATTTTTGTCTGGATATTCTTTTTCTTTCTAGCAGGTCGTTTTTTAAGCAAAGTATTTTTTAACTGCGTCCGCGTTCACCGGGGATGCAAAATCTTCGCCATCCATCGTGGATAACAACAAGGCTCCTCCCGAGAAGACCTTGCTGACGATGTACGGACCTTCGTAATTGGGAGTCCACTTGCCCCGGTGATCGGAGTGTGGCAGAAGAATCTTCTTCAGGACGAGATCACCCGTCTGAAAGCTTCTAGGACGCACCTTCTTGTCATAAGCTTTCTTCATTCGGCTTTGGTACAGACGACCATATGCAATCGATGCTAATCTTTTCTCGTCCATCAGGCTGAGTTGGTTTAGTCGGTTCTTAATTCATTCTGCCTCATCGAGTTTCACGTCAACCAAAACTCGTAAAGAAGGGATCTCCATTTCTAACGGTAGGACAACTTCCATACCGTACACCAGTGAGAAAGGAGTTGCCCCGGTTGACGTACGCACCGTTGTACGATAACCGTGCAGTGCAAATGGCAACATCTCGTGCCAATCCTTGTAGGTCACAACCATCTTCTGTACAATCTTCTTGATGTTTTTATTGGCCGCTTCAACGGCGCCATTCATCTTCGGCCGGTAAGGAGATGAGTTGTGGTGTTCAATCTTGAAACTCTGGCACAGCTCTTTCATCATCTTGTTATTCAGATTCGAACCATTATCAGTGATGATCCGCTCGGGAACTCTGTAACGACAGATGATGTTCCTCTTTATGAATCTAGCCATCACCTGCTTGGTCATATTAGCATACAAGGCTGCCTCCACCCACTTGGTGAAGTAGTCGATGGCTACTAGAATGAAGCGATGACCGTTAGATGCAGTGGGCTCGATCTTGCCTATCATGTCGATGTCCCACATGGAGAATGGCCACGGGGAGGACATGACATTCAACGGGCACGGCGGCACGTGAATCTTATCAGCATAAATCTGGCATTTATGACATCTCTTCGCGAATTTAAAGCAATCTGATTCCATCGTCAGCCAGTAATACCCTGCTCTCAGGATCTTTCTTGTCATAGCATGCCCGCCGGCGTGCGTACCAAATGTGCCTTCATGGACTTCCTCCATGAGCATACTCGCTTATTTCTCATCTACACATCTGAGTAGCACGAGACCGTGGTTTCTTCTATACAAAACTCCACCAGGATTGAGATAAAAATTTCCAGACAGCCTCCTCAGAGTCTTCTTATCCTGGGTTGACGCTCTCGCAGGATACTCCTTAGTCATAAGGAAAGTCTGGATATCATGGAACCATGGTTTGCCGTCGGAGGCTTCCTTGATCGCAAAGACGAATGCAGGTCTATCAAGATGAGAAAGGACAATTCTTGGAGATTCATTCCAAAAATTGACTTTATACATTGAAGCCAACATGGCTAAGGCATCACCCATCTGATTTTCAGCCCTGGGCACATGATGGAGTTCCACTCGATCAAAGAACGGAAGCAGCCTCCTGGCATAGTTCATGTACGGCACCAAATTCGATTGACGAGTCTCCCACTCCCCTTTAATCTGGTTGATCACAAGTGCCGAGTCACCATATACATCTAGGTTCTTGATTCTCAAATCAATTGCTTCTTCTAGACCCATGATGCATGCTTCGTACTCCGCTTCATTATTGGTGACCAGAAACGTCAGTCTAGCGGTGAACGGGATGTGGGATCCATGGGAGTCGTGATGATCTCCCCAATGCCACTTCCGTAAGAATTAACCGCCCCGTCGAATATCAATTTCCATTGGGATTTCCTATTTGGACCCTCGTCGGGCAATGGTTCATCGCAATCCTTTGCTTTGAGAAACATGATGTCCTCGTCAGGGAATTCAAATTTCATCGGCTGATAATCCTCGATCGGCTATTCGGCAAGGTATTCAGACAATACGCTGCCCTTGATGGCCTTCTGGGAAACGTACTGAATGTCATATTCCGTCAATACCATTTGCCATCTGGAAATCCTGCCCGAAAGTGCTTGCTTCTTGAAGACGTACTTGATCGGATCCATCTTCGAAATTAGCATGGTCGTGTGATTGAGCATGTACTATCGTAAACGTTTGGCAGCCCAGGCTAGTGCACAACACGTCTTCTCCAGCATCGAGTAACGAGATTCACAGTCTGTGAACTTTTTACTCAAATAGTAAATGGCATGCTCCTTTCTGCCCATCTCGTCGTGCTGACCGAGAACACACCCCATACTATTCTCAAGAACTGTCAAGTACATGATTAAGGGTCTTCCGACCACTGGGGGTATCAAGATCGGAGGTTCCTGTAGATACTGTTTTATCTTATCAAATGCCTTCTGGTAATCCTCGTTCCAGATAATCGCCTGATCTTTCTTTAGCAGTTTGAACATCGGTTCACACGTGGCCGTGAGCTGATAGATAAACCTTGCAATGTAGTTTATTCTGCCCAAGAAACCACAAACTTCTTTTTCGGTTTTTGGCGCTGGCATTTCTTGTATTGCTTTTATCTTCACAGGATCAACCTCAATGCCTCTTTCACTCACAATAAACCCCAGTAGTTTTCCAGACCGTACTCCGAAAGTACACTTGTTAGGATTCAGCCTCAACCTGAACTTCCTCAGCCTCTCAAAAAGCTTCAGCAAATTGACCAGATGTCCCTCCTCCGTTTGGGACTTCGCAATCATGTCATCAACATAGACTTCAATCTCATGATGAATCATATCATGAAACAAAGTAACCATTGCTCGCTGGTAAGTGGCCCCTGCGTTCTTCAGACCGAAAGGCATTACCTTGTAGCAAAATGTTCCCCAAGGTGTAATAAACGTAGTTTTCTCCATGTCCTCTGGCGCCATCTTGATCTGATTGTAGCCGGAGAAGCCATCCATGAACGAAAATACGGAGAACTGAGCTGTATTGTCGACCAACACATCAATATGAGGCAGCGAGAAATCATCTTTAGGGCTCGCCCTATCCAAATCCCGATAATCAACACACATTCGCACCTTACCGTCCTTCTTCGGTACAGGCACTATGTTGGCGACCCACGGAGGGTAAGTAGTGACCGCTAAGAAGCCAACATCAAGCTGCTTCTGCACTTCTTCTTTGATCTTAACGGCCATATCTGGTCGCGTCCTCCTAAGCTTCTGCTTAACGGGAGGACAATCTTCTCGCAGCGGCAAGTGATGGACCACGATGTTAGTATCAAGTCCGGGCATATCTTTGTATGACCAAGAAAATATGTCACTATACTCTCTCAGCATCTCGACTAATCTCTGCTTGACATCACTCTGCAATGCAACCCCTATCCTGACGTTCCTGACAAGTTCTTCAGAACCCAAATTCACAATCTCAATCTCTTCCTCGTGAGGCAGAATAACTTTTTCTTCTTGTTTCAACAAGCGGGCCAACTCTTCGGGAAGGTCTTCGTCTTCATCAATCTCTTCTTCGGCTTGATAGATCGGGCAATCAAAGTCGAAGTGAGTCGTAGAAGGTCCAGAGTCGATGTCATCTGCTATGTGGATCCTGCAATAACAAGGGTTAAGCTTAAAACAAGGATATGCAGGTTAGCACCAACCCCATTGCCATTTTATTGTTTTTCAAAACAAATATAAAACAGGAATAACAGAGATCACAACATTTGAATGCGAAAGAACGCCTTTTGATTTATTGGTAAAATGCATGTACATAATCAAATATGGCCCTGACAATAAAACCACTATGCCTCGGGTATGACATAGGGTTGTACAATGATTGGAGAAAGTAAATCATTAATCTTTGCCTGTCACTTGGATGGTATCCCTGATGGACCAGTTGGTGAGGCTCTGGCCTGGTTTGCTTGGCTGGATCCAAGAGTCCAGGTCGCAATCACTGTCTTCGCCGTCTTCAGACACTGCGTTGACACTTTCAAATATCACCCCGCCACTGGTAAACTGGATCGGCCCTTTACCTCACGGCGCACTGTGAGAAGAGGAGGCTTCAGCCGCAGGAGAGTATCCTAACCCAAACTTGTCCTGTTTGTTAGGTATTTCTAGAATCTGCCCCCAGCCTGGGGTAGATCCGGCTTGAACAACGGCTCGGGCTTCCTTGAAGGAAGAGAGAGTCATCTCTGGCTTTTCAGTCATTACAGGAGCCACGTCCTTGACTTTAACAGCTTCGAACGCCTGACATAGGGTTTCGTGGATTTCCCCATCCATCTCAACATATTTGAAGGACGAAAAATGGCTCACCATTATATCTTCCTCGCCACATACAGTTACAATGCTGCCTCCCACATCATACTTGAGCTTCTGGTGCAACGTGGAGGTCACGGCACCAGCAGAATGGATCCATGGTCGGCCCAAGAGACAGCTGTAGGCAGGCATGATGTCTATAATGTAGAAGACCACGTCGAAAGTTTCCGGCCCAACTTGGATTGGCAAAGTCACCTCCCCAAAGACATGACGCTTGGTTCCGTCGAAAGCCTTCACCACCAGATCACTGGGTGTGCAAATCAATCCACGAGTATCTAACTTCATCAACGCCTTCTTCAGAAGAACATTGAGCGATGACCCTGTGTCCACCAACACATGAGACATAATCGTTCGCTTACACTCTATCGAGATGTACAGGGCACTGTTGTGGTTCCTTCCCTTCGGCGTCAACTCCAGGTCAGTGAATCCTAACCCGTTTCCAGCATTCACGTGGGCTACTACCCCTTCCAACTGGTTGACCGAGATCTCCTGCAGTACATACGTGGCATTCAAAACCTTTAACAGCGCATTGCGATGTGACTCCGAACACAGCAACAAATTCAGGATGGAGATCTTCGAGGGTGTTTGATGGAGGTGATCCACGATCTTGTAGTCACTCTTCTTGATCAACCTCATGAACTCTTCAGCGTCCTTTACAAGTAAGTCCTTCTCTACCCCACAAGGGGTTTCCTCAACGACTTTACTCTTTCCCTTATCGGTTTCTTCAGCTTTATTTGCTTTGTCCGCCACAACCTCAGGTGGAGCAAATACTCTTCCGCTGCGCGTGATTCCGCCAATTCCCACTAGGTTATCCACAGACCGCCCAGATGGTTCTAGTTCCAACTTCTGTCCGTTACAGTAAACGTCTGCCCCATAGTGCCATGGGACAGCATTGGTGCTTTCAAAAGGTATTGGCCCAACTTTGGTGATGGTAATTGTGGGCGGCCTGAGTGCAGAAATGGTTATCGTCTGGCGAGGGATGGTGATGGTGGCAACCTCATCATCCTGCTTCAGCATTTCCTCTCCGGATCCATATTCGGCCCTTCGGCTAAACTGCAAGATTCCTTCGGCTAAACTGCAAGATTCCTTCGGTCATCAGACTCTGAATCCCTACTATCAACTGTTCACATCCATCAGGACGAGTCGCACAGCCCATACATAGTTCTCCACAACCCGGAAAGAAGTCTCTCTTCATCAGCTTGGCTTTAACGAAGCTAAGTGGTGTCTTCAGATCCTTGACGTCAGTCAATAAATCCAAGTTCTCATCTTCAATAATGGCATTCACCCCACCTCCTCTATGATTCGGCATAGGGTTCTTCGTGACATTCGGCACATTATCTGAGAAATTAATGATCTTAGCATCCACCATATCTTGCACCTTGTTCTTGAAGGCTTTGCAGTTTTCTATCGTGTGGCCGGGTGCCCCTGAGTGAAACTCACACATTGCATTCGCATCATAACCCTGCAGAGGTGCCCCTGTCAAGGGAGCCAGGGTTCTCTTCTGGACTAGCTGTAACTGAAGCAGAGTTTGTAATAGCTGAGCATAAGACATGGGCGGTGTCTCAAGGTGACGACTTGACAGAGGTGCCCTGTTCTGATACTTTCTGTACCCTTGCTGATTTGGCTGCGGCTGCTGCTGTGGCTGGGGTTGTTGGACAGCAGGGATGGTTATGCTGGCCACCTGCTGGCGCTGGGTTTTACCTTTCTTTCGAGCGTTTGACACGGCGCTCGTCTCTCCTTCACGCCTTTTGTTACCATATGGTTTCTTTCCTCCTTCAGCTGAGGATAGATCACCACCTTGAATTTTCCCCAGTTTGATCCTATTTTCAACGTGTTCCCCAGTGATGATGAGATCAGAGAAACTTCCAAACATACCACTGACCAATTTCTCGTAATAGACCCCCGGGAGAGTGGCTACAAACTTCTCAACAAGCTCTCGTTCAACTATCGGCGGCTGAACTCTAGCTGCTAATTCACGCCATCGCTGGGCGTATTCTTTGAACCCCTCATTGTTCCTCTGTGACAAGTTCTGCAGTTGAACCCGGTTCGGAGCCAAGTCACTGTTATACTGATAGTGGTGTACAAAGGCCTCAACCAGTTCCTTCCACGAGCACACACTGGTAGGTTCCAAGCTCATGTACCATTCCAAAGATGGTCCGGACAAGCTATCTTGAAAGAAGTGCATCAGCAACTTCTCGTCTTCAGAGTGAGCGGACATCTTTCGGTAGTATGACCTTAAGTGGACACGAGGGTAGGTGGTGCCTTTGTATTTCTCAAAGTCGGGTACCTTGAATTTAGGAGGCACCTTGAAATCAGAAATCAATCCCAATTTAGACATGTCGACACCCATAGTGTTCAAGTTCTCGAAATTCCTCATTTTTTCCTCGAGTGCCTTAAACCTCAGACGTGCTTCAGCAGTCAGCTCTCCTTCAGCACTCCTCTGTGAGAACAAATCTTCTTGTCGATCTTCTAGCCATGGCTGAGGCCCATACAGATTTCCAGCTCCTGCGTTGCCATTGCCCAGTCCAGCATTGCCATTAGCTTCGAAATTTCCATTGCTGACGCCAGTCGTATTACCATTGAGCCCGATGTTAGTGATCACATTACCGTTACCACTTCCATTCCCCCCGGTCACGGGGATGCCATTCTGAGGAGTTTCAACAGGTGGAGGGGTTGGAACACTCCCACCATGGAGCACACCGTTGCTGTCAACCCTTGAGATCAGAGGCTTGCCCAATGTTCTGAGCTGGTCTTGGCCGTTGGCGACCACTTGCATGAGCTCCATGAAGCGGTCCATCCTCTCTCGGAGTTCCTGAACATCAGTCTGCACTTGCTCCATTGATCTAGCTTGATTTGCTCGGGTCGGATAGCGGTGGATCGGTCTTTGATCAATCCTGGAACAACCTGCATACACAAAGGGTTAGAAAAACGACTACGTGCTCGTCATGCAAATGCTTCATGCAAATGTAAACGTGTGTCTGTGTGTTAGGGAGATTTCCCTCCCGATCCTAGTGCCTGAGTGCCAGTGCTGATAATAAGAAGTCCGAGTCCAGTCATGGAAATAACATCTCATATATATAAAGAAAGCCCATCAAGGCGGTACACAACGTCAAGCAGAATCAATAGCATGACCTCGACCAACAAGCCTGGTGATGGTCAGCATACAACAATGATCAAAACAAAAGGATTACAAATATAGTCAAGCACGGCCACGGGCGCGGAACTCTTCTAACAGATCCCTCGTTTCTGGATGATCAGGCTGAGTGAGAAACCATTCGACGAGTAACTCCCTCTACATAATAGTGTATTGAAGACCTTCAACTGAGTCTTCCCATGCTCCTTCGCCGAAACAATCTTCTAACTTCCTTTTCTTGGATTCAAACGTCTGCTTGCGCTCCTTCAGGTTAGCAAGAGCCTTGTTTAGCAGGCCTTCAGTGGCATATCTGCGAGCGGTTTCTTCATCAAACCTCTTCTCACTAGCCTTCACCTGGGCTTTCAATTTGGAGATCTGCTGCTTCAGTTTATCCTCCTGTTCCTTGCCGTTGGCTAGGGTGGCCTTCCGATGCTGATTAAACTTGGATATTCTCCGGTACGCTTCATCCAAGTGTTGCTTCTTAGTGGCCAATACGTCGTTGACAGATTTGAAGTCCCGACCCAAACGCTCACGCTCAGCCAACTGCTTAGTTAAATCCGTACCTAACTTGTTTACCAGCTATGTTTGCCTCTTGAAGGAATGGACGACTTCGCTTCTCTCGCTTCTGAGCTGAGCCAATTCTTTCTCCAGTTCTTCATTTGCCTTCTTCAGCTCCTCTCGCTCAGCCAACACCTGATTGTACTGCTGAATAGGCACGGTGGTAGGCTCTTCAATCACTTGAGGGCTTTCTAGCTTGGCAGGAGGAAACGACATCCCTATGATATCTGCTCTGGCTATGATCCAGGTCACATAAGGAGCGTAGGCTTGGCTATTACTTTTTCCCAGCAAAGGTTTTCCCCGCTTACTGATACCATTCCAAGCATGCTGAAGCTTAGATAACATTATCCCCCTCTAGAAGACCAGTGAGGTACAGAGATTCCTGCACCTCTTGATCCTTCGGCGGAGCTCTCAAAGCATAACTAAACTGTCGGACCAACAGGGATGGATTATAGTTGATACAACCCTTCCTGCCTATCAAAGGCACATTCGAAAACCCACTGCAGCTGAAGATAATCTCAGTACCCAACCTATCTCTATCAAACCAGGTAACATCCTCCGCTGATAGACTCAACAAACGCTCAGACCACTCAGCTGTGGCTGCAGATCAAGCAAAGGGACCCTTCTTGGGTAGGTGACTATCAAGCCATCTATAGAATAAGGGCACACAACATGAGACATTCTTGCCCCTTCTGTTCTCGTTTTTGTAGTGGACGGAATGATAGACATCTCCAATCAAGGTAGGGACTGGATTCCCTGCTGCAAAGATGTGAAAGGCGTCCAAGTCTACAAAGTCAGGCATATTAGGGAACAGAATGATGCCGTATATGCAAAGATCAAGAATAGCGTTGAACACGATCCAACGACCGTCTTTGGCACACTGCTAGGCCTTTCCATTAAGAACTGCAAGGAGAAACCGGGAACCCTGTTCCAACTAGACAAGACCAACTCAGAGGCATCCAGATGAAGCGACAGAGCTAGACTAGCCAGATTAGGCTCAACATCCATATGAACAAAGGGCATCTGACTCTTGATAGGCACACCTAAAAAATCAACATACTCCTCTAGTGTAGGTGCGAGAATAAAGTCCGGGAAAGTAAAGCATCTCAAAGGAGGATCGTAGAACTGCAGCAAGGCGTACAACCCATTCAACTCAAACACAGAAGGTTTATGAACCAAGCTGAGCAGTTTCCCATAAGACTTTCTGAATTCACCTCTCACAGAATCATCTGCCAAAGTAATCAAACTAGACAGCTGAACAACATCAGGAGTGGGGAGCTTGTAGGCCACAGTCTTCCTCAGAGAACCCATGATAGCACAATAGAAGGCAAGAAAACCTGAACCGGGGGAAACGATACCTGCAACACAGACACACGTTAATGATATGCAAATGAGTATGCAAAATGCAATCATGCATCAGGAGATCAAGACGACTGTGCTGTTGAGGAGATGAAGGTGAAGATTCTGTATCAACAAAACCATAATACTGCTCTGTCAAGAACAACCATATCTCTGATGAGAAGTAACCCCTGATACCAGACCACAACCCTGCTCTGTCAAGAATAACCATATATCTGATGATGAGACCCTCTGATATCGGACCATAAACCTGCTCTGTCAAGAACAATCATATATCTGATGATGAGACCCTCTAATATCAACAAAACTGATTCACTATCAAGAAAACCAGGTAGTCTGAAGGTTAAGGTTTCCTGCAACAAACCCGACCCTGCTCACAGGTATGGACCTAAACTGACATAAGTTCGGCATCATATGCGGTCATCAGCGTCACAGACATTCAAGAGAGCTGATATGATACCCAGAAGGTGTGGCATCACCATCTCCTGAAGCGGCCTCACTTAGCTGAATCCCAAATCATCGGTCCCCAGAGTCGACAATCCTCCAAACCAACAACCCCTCAGGCCCAAAGGGCCGAAAAAGAAGTCAACCGGGAGAACCTCGTCTGAGCGTGGATTTCATGAGACACTAGTGCCTGCAAAGCAAGCACGCGCCCACTAATTTCCACAACTAATGCTAGGTACACTCAAGCCTGGGTCTGGCTTCTCACTCATCAGAATGCCCCTTCCACAACAGCACAGATAATCATATCATACTGAAAATAAAGTGCAGGAAATAAGATGCGATAAGTAAACACAACCTAACAAGTAAACATACAAGCGCTAGTATTGACTCTCGCAGGGGACGTTGGATCCCCAAACTGACTCGCATAAGGGACGTTAGATCCCTAGGAAACTATCAAGTCCCCAGCAGAGTCGCCAGCTGTCGCTACCGTGAAAATAAGGTGCCGGCAAAAGTCTACATCAAATTCTTGCAACAAAAGGATCCACCAGATAAGCCTTTGCTTAGAGTCCGGCTTGGTTAGCAGATATTTTATCGCCGCATGGTCGATGTAAACAATAACTTTTGAGCCAATGAGATATGACCGAAATTTCTCAAGAGCATACACTATTGCTAGCAATTCTTTTTCCGTAGTGGCATAATTAACTTGGGCCTCATTAAGCACTTTGCTAGCATAGTGTATGGTATGAAAATTTTTGTCTTTTCGTTGGCCTAACACTGCTCCAATAGCATAGTCGCTAGCATCACACATTAATTCAAAATTTAAGTTCCAATTCGGAGCAACTATGATTGGAGCGGTGACCAATTTCTCTTTCAAAATCTCAAAGGCTTTTAAACATTCATCAGTTAGGAGAAATACATGGTCTTTGGCAAGCAAATTACTCAAAGGTCTAGCCACCTTTGAGAAGTCTTTGATGAATCGCCGGTAGAAACCGGCGTGACCCAGAAAGCTTTTGATTCCTTCAAGTTAGCCGGAGGAGGCAACTTTTCTATCACATCTACCTTAGCACGATCCACTTCGAGTCCTTTTGACGAGACCTTATGGCCGAGAACAATCCCCTCCGTAACCATAAAGTGGCATTTCTCCCAATTTAGCACCAAATTGGTCTTCACACACCTTTCAAGCACAGTTTTCAAATTTCCCAAGCATAAACCAAAGGATCCCCCAAACACCGAAAAGTCATCCATAAAAACCTCCATCGTCTTCTCTATAAGATCTGCAAAAATGGCTTGCATGCATCTTTGGAAGGTTGTCGGCGCATTACACAACCCAAAGGGGATTTTGCGGTAAGCAAAGATTCCAAATGGACACGTGAAAGTCGTCTTCTCGTGATCGGCCGGGTCAACCGCAATTTGGTTGTACCCGGAATAGCCATCAAGAAAACAATAGAATTCTTGTCCCGAGAGTCTCTCTAACATTTGGTCCATGAACGGAAGTGGGAAGTGATCTTTCCGAGTTGCGGTGTTTAATCGCCTATAGTCTATGCACATCCTCCACCCCGTTGCTACCTTTGTAGGGATCAACTAATCTTTCTCGTTGCGAATAACGGTAATGCCCCCCTTCTGAGGAACCACATGCACCGGACTCACCCAAGGGCTATCCGAGATAGGATAGATCATCCCTGCATCCAAAAGCTTTACAACTTCTTTCCTAACAACCTCTTTCATTGTAGGATTCAAGCGGCATTGCGGTTGAGCCACTGGCTTGAAATCCTCCTCCATTAAAATTTTGTGCATACAATAAGAAGGACTAATTCCCTTAAGATCGGAAAGAGTCCACCCCATCGCTTCTTTGTTATTTTTTAACACATCAATTAAAAGGGATTCTTCATTCTTTGACAAGAGGTTGCTAATGATAACCGACTTCTCTTCAGTTTCATCTAGAAATGCATACTTCAAATTGTTTGGTAACTCCTTCAATTCAATTATTGGTTTTTCATCCGTGACTTCCTTTTTCAAGACTTCTTCCTCTACTTCCCATGGTTGTAACTCCATAAGACTATCGAGTTCTCTTAAACATTCATCAAGAGCTTCTTCTTCCTCTAAAGTGAAAACTTCGAAGGATTCATTAAGGGCTAGCTCCATGGAGGTTATGTCATGAACATGTTTTGCAACTTCAAAGGAGGCCTCTTCAATTACATCAATCCGGAAACTATCACGCTTGTCATTTGAGTGCTTCATTGCTTTAAAAAGGTCAAAAGTGACCTCTTCGTTTTGTACTCTCACCTTCATTAAACCGTCGTCTACGTCAATCATCATCCGAGCGGTTTTCATGAAAGATCTTCCAAGAATTAGAGGCGCATCATCGTCCTCCTCCATGTCAATAACAATAAAATCCACCGGGAAGAAAAACTTGTCCACTTTTACCAACACATCTTGAGCTACTCCATGAGGATGAGTAGTAGACTTATCGGCTAATTGTAACGTCATTCAGATGGCTTTAATCTCAATGTTACCAAGCTTTTTCACTATAGACAAAGGAATAAGATTTATGCTTGACCCCAAATCTATTAATCCCTTTCCAACATAAACGTCACCAATGGTAACCGGCAATGTAACTCTCCCTGGATCAACTTCCTTTCTTGGTAGAGTACGTTGGATGATAGCGCTACAACTTGCATCAAGCACTATTGTTTCCGGCTCCGTATACCTCCGCTTCTTTGTAAGTTTGTCCTTCATGAATTTGGCATACTTCGGCATTTGTTCTAAAGCTTCGGCGAACGGAATATTGATTTGCAATTGTTTAAAAATGTCCATGAACCGGGCGTAGTGCCGTTCATTTTTTCTCCTCGATGGAGCATGATGATAAGGTAAATTTTGAACTGGAGTAGTGCTCACTACCTCCTTCCCTCTAGATGCTCTAGTGTTTCTTTCTCTTTTCTTCTTCACTTCATCCATCTTCACTTTTTCACTTTCATCATTTTCAACTACACCATTTGTTTTGTTTTCAACTTCTACCACTTTTTCTTTTTCAACTTCACCATTTTTTTCTTTATTTTCAACTTCCTCCTCACTCCATTCACCAACTTCACCATCAAGTTTTTCATCAATGTTTTTCTCTACCTCTCTTTTTTCACTCTCGTCAACCAACTCCTTCCCACTTCTCGTCTTAATCGCCTTACAATGTTCCTTCGGATTTGTTTGCGTGTTTTCCGAGAAAGATGGTCCGGCTTGTTGTTTCGCTAATTGCTTAGCGAGTTGACCAACTTGAGTCTCAAGATTTTTTATCGCCGCGTCATTGCTTTTTTGATTTGCCATAGACATTTGCATGAATTGCGTTAATGTATCTTCTAGCTTAGAAGTTGCAACCGGAGGTTGTTGAGGTATATACGGATTTTGACGGCCAGAGTTACTACCCTCATAACCTTGGTTATTGTGGTAGTTACCTCTAGGTTGGTACCCTTGATAGTTTTGTTGTTGTTGTTGATGAGGATGTTGGTATGGTTGTTGTTGTGGTTGCCTTTGTTGATAATCTCGTTGATTAGCCATGTAGTTAACTTCTTCAAATTCGGGAGGCGGACAAAATCCAGTGTCATGTTCGCCCTTACAAAGCTCGCAACAAGCTATTTGTTTAGCTTTTGACGGTTCCTTTAACTCTTTGATTTGTTGAGTTAGAAGTTCCACTTGTTGTGAGATAAGCTTGTTTTGGGCAAGAATTGCATCATTCGTCCCTAACTCAAGCACACCCGGCTTTCTTTGAGCTACCCCTCGGTTATGGTTCCCTTGGTGACCATTAAGTGCCATCTTATCAATTATTGCGGTAGCATCATCGGCACATTTTGACATCAAAGAACCTCCCGCTGTAGCATCCAATAAGGTCTTGTGAACCGAAAGGAGTCCATTGCGGAAAATATGAACTTGAGTTAGCTCATCGAAGCCGTGTCCTTTGAATTTTCTTAACATAGATTTGTAACGCTCCCAAGCTTCATTGAGTGATTCACTAGCTCCTTGAGAAAATACCGCAATCGCAGTTTTAGCCTCCATGAACCGGTTATGTGGAAAGAACCGTTTAAGAAACTTCTCTTCTAAAAGATTCCAATCCATCATGATAGCCGTCGATTGGTCAAGATACCACTCCTTCGCTTTCCCAGTTAAGGAATGAGGAAATAGTCTCCTAAACAGCGACTCTTCATCAGCCTCGGTATCTCCAGTTGCGCCCGCAATCTCATAAAATTTTGTAAGATGAGTGAACGGATCCTCATGGTCTAATCCAGTGAAAGGATTTTGATAGACTAGAGCTAGGATTCCCGTTTTCATCTCAGCTTGCCTTCCATTTTGAAGATTCCGTGCAAACTGAGCCGTATGTCTTGGATTGTTCGTGCATGGAGTAGAAACTGGTGGTGGAGGTGGTGGTGCTGCCATAATTGGTGTGAAATGATGTGGTGGTGTTGTAGTAGAAGAACTTCCTTCTTGTTCTTGTCTTTGTTTAGCAAGTTGCCTCCTCCGTCGTGTTTTGCTATTCAATCTTCTCGCGGTCTTTTCAATTTCGGGATCGAAAAGGAGTTGGTCCTCGGGAATCTGTCCTTGCATAAACAGAAGCAGAAGCTGCACACTAAACCACACAAATTAACAAGCACAAGTAGATGATTCAAAACTAAAAATTTAGTAACTATTGCGATGCGTGCAATATCAATTTATACTCCCCGGCAACGACGCCATTTTGTTAGAACAGTGGTAAAGTGTCGGGTTTGCATTATCGTCTCCACAGGGAATATAAGATTTTGCCGCTGTTCGACAGTCGTTAAATTCGTAGTTTTATAATATCAAAGGGGTTTGGTTTTTCAAGTCGGTATCTTGCATACAAAGTTATAAACAACGGTAAAAAATTAGGGTTTGTCGGTTTGAATAAACATTGCCAAAGTTAGGTTTCGATAATCACTTTGCATGCATAATTTCAATCAACATTTCATAAACTCTTTTTAATGATCAACACATTCACAATATCCTCTCAATATGATTATCTCTAACTCATATTGTGATGTTTACCATTTCGATCCATTGTTGATCTCTCACACAATCTATCAAAATGACAACTTTAAAGCTTAACATTTTAAGTGAACAAAATCATCCAAGACTATCTCTAGCTCAAGAAAAGAAAAGGATGAAAACCTAGGTCAAGAGTTGGGAAATATTTCTCAATCATTAACCAACACAAAAGATTATAAATGAAACAAGGTTTTCACCATATATTAATCATCCAAGAGTTTACAAATGAAGATCATCCATACACATATAAAGTTAGATGATTACCTACATCTAACCTTGACAACAAAATGAACTTAGCTACTCATTTTCATGGTAGCTTGAAGTAGAAGAAAATGGAGAAGATGAAGAACATCCACTTCGAAGAATCGATGAAGGATGTGATTCCACTTCTCCTTGATTGCACAAAATCAGTAAAAATGAAGAAGAATAATGTTTTTAGGGTTCTTTAGCTCTCTTGTAATGTTCCAAGATAATTCTCTACAAAAATGCCAAGTATGGGCTACATAAAGCAACTAACAAAGTACAAAAGATGTGCTGCCAACGCACATTCGCCAGGCGAACCATGACCTTCGCCAGGCGAACCAAGTAAAACTTGGCACTTCAAAGTGCCTCAGGTTAGCAAACCACCCTCTGAGGTATCGTGTATTCTCCAGGCGAACGAATCACTCGCCAGGCGAACATTCGCTGGCCTCACTCGCCAGGCGAACTTTGGGTGATTTTGCTACTGGAATCTGCATGAGGAAAGCTACCACTTCTTCGCCAGCACCTTCGCCAGGCGAAAGGTAGCGAAGCTTCGCTGGTACCTTCGCCTGGAGAACTTCCTATCATTTGAGTATGGGAGTTAATTCTGAATTATTCGCTCCAGCTCGCCAACACTCGTCGGGCGAACATTCGCTGGAACTCGCTGAGCTTCGCCAGGCGAATTCCTTGAATTGCAACATTCTCCAAGCTGCTTTGTCTTGTCTCCCAAGGTGCTCTTATTAGTGTCAATCCTACACACTAACAACAATATTACACACACCATTCACTTGGATCACATCAAAATGAAAGTAAACAAATTTGACCACTAAATCAAATACTATTAGATAAAAATGATTAAAAATACTACTAAAAAGAAGTCAAATAACTAATCTAATTGGGATCTAACAACTTTCACCAACTACTTATTTGCATGTCCTCAAGTAAAGTATGCCTCTCAAAACAAAAAGGAGGATTTTCTCAAGACCAATTCAATCCAAGTGAAAATATTCGGCTCAAATACACAACATGTGCAACAAGGCAAACAATTACACAATTCCAAAATAGATAATGTTCAAGAACTAAATTCTAAGAACAATTTACACAATGCTTCAAGCAACAACTAAATCTCATGACATGTAATTCTAACACTCCACTTCGAAAAAGGATTGAAGCAAAAACACGCATGCAAGCGTGGGACAAAAATTCACTCAAATGACGAATAATGCAATACTATATAATTCATACAATATCTAAATGTTCACAATAAAATTATGGAAGCTCAAGATCACATAGGACTTAAAGGGTTGTAGCTTGGTCGGGTTAACAAACAAGGAATATATCTAAAGCCATTGAAACGAAATTTCCGATGCAAAAGAGACATTCACTATACAACTATTTACACATCTTCAACTTTATTTCACAAGTTCCTCATTTGAACCCTTTACAACTCATGTTTTGCAACTCACTTTGTTTTTAAATATTTTTCTACCAAGCAAGCATTCGTTTTCATATATTTATTTATTATTTTTTTCTACACCGTATTCACAAAAACGAGTGTTTCTCTTTTTCATATTTTCTTTTCAATGCTTGCTTAGCTTTTCAAGAGTTGTGACAAATTACCACTTTACATATTCGTTCTCCCCAACTTGTCTTTTCTCGTCCCATAAGTGAATGCTCTTACTTTTTACGGCAAAAGAATAATTAATCAAAATTTCCATGGTTTCAAAAACAAGATTTTTGAACTCTCGCTTATTTTAAGCAAGGATTCAACTGTTTAGGCTCAAAAATGGGTTACGAATACTCTCTGCTCATGGGTATATTTGTATTTCGAAATGGTTGTGCTCAAAAGAAACAAGTACCTTGATCTTCTCTAGAACCTCCACAAAATAATAAGAAACAAAAGACAAAACATGAATTACACGCATACACAAAATTCATCATCCATCCAAAGCATATGTACACATAACAGGAGGATTCTTACATTTGTGGTATATGACCTAAATGACATATCAATCAAAAGAGTTGCAGACGAACCAAAGATACAAAAATTGTTCCTAGCATAACAAGTTCTACAACATTTTAAATTCTAGAACAAGGTAACTAAGTACCTTGTCAAACAATTTTGTGATAACGATAATATCATCGCCATCCCACTTGAAAGAACACTTGCACAACTACAACAAAAACTAAACATCGACAATAGGGTGTTAACATAATTACAACCACCCTTGAATAAAACTTCACATAAAACTTACTAAAATAAACTTTAAACCAAAAATAAATAATTAAAAACTTCAAACAAATAACTAAAAATGCTGAATTATAAAATGGTGCCTAGCACCAAAAATGTCAAAAGTACTATGAAAGGTACGAGTACAAAAACTTCAACCCAATCCAAAGCACATCACAAAATAACCAAATGAACTACAAGAAAAAGGAAAAACTTCACTTTGTAGCACAAAGCGAACAACAAAACAAACAAGAAATCACTCCTCCTCAGACAAGTCATCATCATCTTCACCGTCATCATCATCATCAACATCGTCATCATCATTATCATCAGCATCATCCTTAGCAGCATCATCATCCCCCTACCGAAACTTGGCATGTCCTCAGGCCATGCAGCATGCTCAAGGAATTGCTCCCTTGTCATCATCGGGTGGCTCCCAGCAGGATCACGAATTTGCAACTGCAACAGCTGCATCGAGTCATGGAGATCACAAGTGGCTCGCTGCTGAGCAGCCATCCAATTCCAGTTATATTCACAAATTTGCTGCTGAAAGGGGTCAAAAATAGGAGGAGCTTGACCAGAAGAACCACGACCACGCCCGCCAGCAAGTGGAGTCATCAGACGGTCCCACCTTTTTGCCACAAAGAGAGCATCCATAGTGCGGTATTCTCCTGTGTCACTCAGATTGAACCTTTTCTCGGGCACAATGTTCCGCCTCTCAAGGGCTTCGTAGCGAGCATGGTGAATAGCGCCTCAGAAGCGGTCCTGGTCAAAACGGATTGGTACTGTCCGAGACGTAGTGGCCTTCCTCTTGTGAGGGTTAATCATTATTGGTCCCATTCTGCGAACACAAACACAAACAAACACAAGAACAACACCAAACAGGTTAGACAGAACTACAACATAGTAAAGCAAGAAAATAAAAGCAATTCTGCAGCATTCGCCTAGGTTCGCCGGGCGAATCCTGGCGAATGCTCGCTACCTTTCGCCTGGAGAATGCCAGCGAAGGTGCGAAAATGCACAAAAAACAGAACTTCTGCAACTGTGTTAGGTGCTACCCAATGGCGTTCTTCCCCCCATTCTCATTACTAGATCAAATTTTGACATGCAATCATTAATTTACACTGAAAAACAAGAGGGGTGTTCTTAACCTAATCACCATTGCAGAAGTTCTGAACCTAATCATACTTGGATCCACAAACCAATTTGCACAGAAGTGAAATCATAGAAGTAGAAAACATCAAAAATAACAATGCATACTAGAAGAAAAATAAACAAGAGACATACCTTGAGGATTGAACTGGAGAAATTCGCAGCAAGAAATTAAGAGAGAAAATTGGAAGGGAATTGTGAGTGTGAAACAAAGACAAAAGGCAGAGGGAGGCTGTTAGGGTTTCTGATGAGAGAAAAAGAAGAAATGGTTTATGGGCCCAGATGGCCCATCTCACATCCCTTTATTATATTTTTTTTTTACTGATGTCGCATATTCGCCAGGAGAAATCCAGCGAAGGCTCGCCAGGCGAACACTCGCCTCCATTCGCCGGGAGAATGCTAGCGAACATGACAGGTTTTTTTAGAATCTGCTGCATTGCTCACATCACGAATCCACTTCCAATGCTTTCTAAAAAATGCACAATATGTCATAAAAACGTGTAAATACTTACAATGTTGAGGTGCCTCTCAACAAGCGCTTGTTTAACGTCGGATAAGCTCGACGCTCCATGATGCTCACTCAGGAACATCAAAAAGATACGCACAGCTTTCTCGGTCCACATGACCACCGAGATAAATCTTTAAGCGCTGACCATTTACAGTCCAACTGTCTTTCTTTTCCAAATCCTCGATTACCACTGCTCCGAAAGTTTTCACTCCTTTGACTCGGAACGGTCCGGACCACTTAGATTTTAATTTGCCAGGGAAGAGCCTCAACCTGGAATTAAACAACAGCACAAGCTGCCCGGATACAAATTCTTTCTTGCGGAGCTTTTTGTCGTGGTACTCCTTAACTTTCTCCTTGTACAACCAACTTGAGTGGTATGCGGCATTGCGCATCTCTTCCAACTCGAGAAGTTGCACCTTCCTCTTATCACCAGCCAACTCTTGGTCAAAATTTAAAAATTTTAAAGCCCACAAGGCCTTGTGCTCCATTTCAACCGGTAAATGGCAAGTCTTACCAAAAACCAATTGGAATGGAGTTAGTCCAATTGGAGCTTTATAGGCCGTGCGATACGCCCACAGAGCTTCATCCAATTTTTGTGACCAATCCTTCCTAGAGTTAGACACAGTTTTTTCCAAAATTCTTTTGATCTCTCTATTCGAGACCTCAGCTTGACCATTTTCCTGCGGGTGATACGAAGTTGTCACCTTATGCGTTACACCGTAATGTTGTAAGACTTTTTCTAACGGTGCATTGCAAAAGTGTGACCCTCCGTCACTTATCAACACTCGAGGGGTTCTAAAACGGGAAAAATTATTTCTTTTTAAAAAGCTTATTACCGTTTTAGAATCCGCTCTTGGTGAGGCAATCGCCTCAACCCACTTCGACACATAGTCAACTGCTACCAATAAGTATTCATTTCCGAAAGACGGTGGGAATGGTCCGACAAAGTCAATGCCCCAATAATCAAACAATTCTACCTCTTGAATATTTTGAAGAGGCATTTCGTCTCTCTTTCCTATCCCACCAATCCTTTGACAACTGTCACAATTTTGAGCATGGGCATTTGCGTCTTTAAAAATAGAAGGCCAATAAAATCCCGATTGAAGGACTTTATTCGATGTTCTAGCCCCGTTAAAATGACCACCATAAGGCGAGTTGTGACAGTGCCATAGAATGCTTTGGGCCTCATCCCCCGTAACACACCTTCTCAACAAATTATCACCTCCCAATTTAAACAAGTAAGGTTCATCCCACACATAGTATTTGGCATCCGAGAGGAATTTCCTCTTTTGATTTGGAGTTAAGTCGAGCGGCACAAAACCACTCGCCTTGTGGTTTGCAAAATCCGCAAACCACGGTCTCACTTGCACTTTAAAGAGTTTTTCATCAGGAAACTCTTCTCGGATGTCCTTTTCTAAGGTAGTCACCTCATCATTGATAAGACAAGACAAATGATCTGCTACCACATTTTCGGATCCTTTTTTGTCTTTAATTTCTACATCAAATTCTTGCAACAAAAGGATCCACCGGATAAGCCTTTGCTTAGAGTCCGGCTTGGTTAGCAGATATTTTATCGCCGCATGGTCAGTGTAAACAATAACTTTTGAGCCAATGAGATATGACCGAAATTTCTCAAGAGCATACACTATTGCTAGTAATTCTTTTTCCGTAGTGGCATAATTAACTTGGACCTCATTAAGCACTTTGCTAGCATAGTGTATGGTATGAAAATTTTTGTCTTTTCGTTGGCCTAGCACTGCTCCAATAGCATAGTCGCTAGCATCACACATTAATTCAAAATTTAAGTTCCAATTCGGAGCAACTATGATTGGAGCGGTGACCAATTTCTCTTTCAAAATCTCAAAGGCTTTTAAACATTCATCAATTAGGAGAAATACCTGGTCTTTGGCAAGAAAATTACTCAAAGGTCTAGCCACCTTTGAGAAGTCTTTGATGAATCGCCGGTAGAAACCGGCGTGACCCATAAAGCTTTTGATTCCTTCAAGTTAGCCGGAGGAGGCAACTTTTCTATCACATCTACCTTAGCACGATCCACTTCGAGTCCTTTTGACGAGACCTTATGGCCGAGAACAATCCCCTCCGTAACCATAAAGTGGCATTTCTCCCAATTTAGCACCAAATTGGTCTTCACACATCTTTCAAGCACAGTTTTCAAATTTCCCAAGCATAAACCAAAGGATCCCCCAAACACCGAAAAGTCATCCATAAAAACCTCCATCGTCTTCTCTATAAGATCTGCAAAAATGGCTTGCATGCATTTTTGGAAGGTTGTCGGCGCATTACACAACCCAAAGGGGATTTTGCGGTAAGCAAAGATTCCAAATGGACACGTGAAAGTCGTCTTCTCGTGATCGGTCGGGTCAACCGCAATTTAGTTGTACCCGGAATAGCCATCAAGAAAAC
The DNA here is from genome assembly GCA_963859935.3 of Lathyrus sativus. Classification (NCBI taxonomy): domain Eukaryota; kingdom Viridiplantae; phylum Streptophyta; class Magnoliopsida; order Fabales; family Fabaceae; genus Lathyrus; species Lathyrus sativus. Next base: position 689,264,793 of record OZ012741.1, on the reverse strand, counting down.
AATAGAATTCTTGTCCCGAGAGTCTCTCTAACATTTGGTCCATGAACGGAAGTGGGAAGTGGTCTTTCCGAGTTGCGGTGTTTAATCGCTTATAGTCTATGCACATCCTCCACCCCGTTGCTACCTTTGTAGGGATCAACTCATCTTTCTCGTTGCGAATAACGGTAATGCCCCCCTTCTTAGGAACCACATGCACCAGACTCACCCAAGGGCTATCCGAGATAGGATAGATCATCCCTGCATCCAAAAGCTTTACAACTTCTTTCCTAACAACCTCTTTCATTGTAGGATTCAAGCGGCGTTGCGGTTGAGCCACTGGCTTGAAATCCTCCTCCATTAAAATTTTGTGCATACAATAAGAAGGACTAATTCCCTTAAGATCGGAAAGAGTCCACCCCATCGCTTCTTTGTTATTTTTTAAAACATCAATTAAAAGGGATTCTTCATTCTTTGACAAGAGGTTGCTAATGATAACCGGCTTCTCTTCGGTTTCATCTAGAAATGCATACTTCAAATTGTTTGGTAACTCCTTCAATTCAATTATTGGTTTTTCATCCGTGACTTCCTTTTTCAAGACTTTTTCCTCTACTTCCCATGGTTGTAACTCCGTAAGACTATCGAGTTCTCTTAAACATTCATCAAGAGCTTCTTCTTCCTCTAAAGTGAAAACTTCGAAGGAGTCATTAAGGGCTAGCTCCATGGAGGTTATGTCATGAACATGTTTTGCAACTTCAAAGGAGGCCTCTTCAATTACATCAATCCGGAAACTATCACGCTTGTCATTTGAGTGCTTCATTTCTTCAAAAAGGTCAAAAGTGACCTCTTCGTTTTGTACTCTCACCTTCATTAAACCGTCGTCTACGTCAATCATCATCCGAGCGGTTTTCATGAAAGGTCTTCCAAGAATTAGAGGCGCATCATCGTCCTCCTCCATGTCAATAACAATAAAATCCACCGGGAAGAAAAACTTGTCCACTTTTACCAACACATCTTGAACTACTCCATGAGGATGAGTAGTAGACTTATCGGCTAATTGTAACGTCATTCGGATGGCTTTAATCTCAATGTTACCAAGCTTTTTCACTATAGACAAAGGAATAAGATTTATGCTTAACCCCAAATCGATTAATCCCTTTCCAACATAAATGTCACCAATGGTAACCGGCAATGTAACTCTCCCCGGATCAACTTCCTTTCTTGGTAGAGTACGTTGGATGATAGCGCTACAACTTGCATCAAGCACTATTGTTTCCGGCTCCGTATACCTCCGCTTCTTTGTAAGTATGTCCTTCATGAATTTGGCATACTTCGGCATTTGTTCTAAAGCTTCGGCGAACGGAATATTGATTTGCAATTGTTTAAAAATGTCCATGAACCGGGCGTAGTGCCGTTCATTTTTTCTCCTCGATGGAGCATGAGGATAAGGTAAATTTTGAACTGGAGTAGTGCTCACTACCTCCTTCCCTCTAGATGCTCTAGTGTTTCTTTCTCTTTTCTTCTTCACTTCATCCATCTTCACTTTTTCACTTTCATTATTTTCAACTACACCATTTGTTTTGTTTTCAACTTCTACCACTTTTTCTTTTTCAACTTCACCATTTTTTTCTTTATTTTCTACTTCCTCCTCACTCCATTCACCAACTTCACCATCAAGTTTTTCATCAATGTTTTTCTCTACCTCTCTTTTTTCACTCTCGTCAACCAACTCCTTCCCACTTCTCGTCTTAATCGCCTTACAATGTTCCTTCGGATTTGTTTGCGTGTTTGCCGAGAAAGATGGTCCGGCT
>OZ012741.1:688654488-688662506 GCA_963859935.3 Lathyrus sativus | reverse complement strand
CTATCTTACTTTTTTTTATACTCCTATCTTTATTATGTTCAAAGGGCTAGCAAGAATGAAGTTATCCAAAAAAATGAAGTTGATTGTAACAATTTCAAAGATGAATTAAAATATATTCATATAAAGTTTTGTTCAATGTATTCAAACACATCAATATATCATACACTATGCCAAAAAAGACCTTTAGCAGCGCTTTTTTTGACCTTTAGCAGCGCTTTAAAGCGCTGCCTAAAGTGGCGCTGCTAAAGGTAAAGGCAGCGCTTTTTTTGTGGAAAAAGCGCTGCTAAAGACATCACCTTTAGCAGCGCTTTTTAAAGCGCTGCCTAATCTCCCCCCCCCCCCCTCCCCCCCTTTAGCAGCGCTTTATTAAAGCGCTGTCTTAGACCCCCCCTATAGCAGCGCTTTATGAAAGCGCTGTCTTAGACCCCTCTTTCCCCACCTATAGCAGCGCTTTTTTAGCAGTTTCTTTGTCCCCTTTAGCAGCGCTTATACATAAAAGCGCTGTCTAATGTGCACGTTTTGAAAAAAAAAAAATTCCTGATTAATGGCATTTTTTTATATATTTTTCAATAAACCTGCTTATATTACAATACCTGCTTATATAATTTAGCCCTTTATTTCAGCACTTTGGCTTTATATACACAATTCAACACTTTGGCATTATGTGCACAATTCAACACTTTGGCATTATGTGCACAATTCAACACTTTGGCATTATATGCACAATTCAACATCACAAATTATATACAATTCCACTTTAATATATATAATTCAAAAGCTTCACAATTCAACATCACAAATTATATACAATTCCACTTTAATATATATAATTCAAAAGCTTCACAATTCAACATCACAAATTATATACAAGTCTCAACTCGAAATTCAACATCACATATTATACAATTCTACTTTAATTTCTTCCAATCTTCATTGCTGGCCATAATATACCTGTAATTCAGGAAAACTAAAGTATCAAATGAATGACATTCAAATATGTAAATAAGAAATATATATATATATATATATATATATATATATATATATATATATATATATATATATATATATATATATATATATATATATATATATATATATATATATATATATATATATATATATACACACACATAAGAAACGTATAAATAAGAAATAATATGTTATTTTGTTGAATGAGACAATATGTAATTTTACAAGTACCTTTAACATCTTTTTCTTTTTTTAGTTCGAAGGTGCTTTACTTGTCTCTTAACAACACGGACGGATGGATTGATCCAAATTCCCTCGCTATACCATAAGACTTTTGTTGGTGACAACTTCTTCTTATACCGAGATACACCGCATTTACGACACTCGTTTAATGATGCATACTCATTTCGAAACAAAATGCAATCATTTGGACAAGCATGTATCTTATCATAGCTCATACCAATAGAGCATAACATTTTTTTAGCTTCATAGGTTCGATTGGGAAGAACATTATCCTCCGGAAGCATCTCTTGAAGTAGGGCTAACAACTCTGTGAAACTTTTATCCGACCATCCATTACCCGCCTTTAAGTTGTACAACTTTAATACCGCAGACAATCTTGTGAAAGTAGTGCAACCTTTATACAACGGCTTCTCTGCATCGCTTACCAACCTCTCAAACATCTTTGGACAATCTTTAAGATCTTCTTCAAGTGCTTCTGCAATATCTTCGACTCGATCACAATCGTATGTATCCCTACCATTGTCCTTTGAAGTAGAGGTCGTATTGTTCTGGGGTTCAACATTCTCGTTACTTATCTCACCGTGTAATGTCCAACATGTGTAACTTCGATCAATTCCATGTCTCATTAAATGAGATTCCAACTGAACCGCGTCAATTCGACGTCCATAACAGCAACCTAAGCAAGGACATGTGATCCTACTGGGGTCTTTGGCGTGTTCAACAGCAAACTTAACGAAGTTCGATACCCCATTCTCGTACTCTTTTGACAATCGATTAACAGACATCCAATTTTTATCCATACTATGAAAGTTAGGCAAAAACAGAGAATACCTGTAAAGAAATCACTACTTCTAAGAAAGTTGTACAGTAGGATGCTTGGAAACAATCACAACCTTGCTCTTCTCAGGTAACCCCTATAACAGACAATATATACATTTTATTAAAATCATATTAATAATTAACCAAAACAAAAAAACTAGATAATCCAACAAAACAAATCATATTTAAAAAAAGTAGATATACTATAATAAACTATTCTACTATTAAAGCATACTTTCATTAATATGATTTTAAACTATTCTAAACTATTTTATAATGCTCAAAATGACATGGACTAAATTAAAGCATACTCTCATAAATGGTGGAAATGGACTAAATTATTCTAAACTATTCTAAACTATTTCATTAATATGATTTTAAACTATTCTAAACTATTAAATCATACTCTCAAAAATGGTGGAAATGGACTAAATTATTCTAAACTATTCTAAACTATTGCATTAATATGATTTTAAACTATTCTAAATTATTAAAGCATACTCTCAAAAAATTTGGTAATGGACTAAATTATTCTAAACTAATTTATAATGCTCAAAATTCATTGTGGCATTTCAACAAACACCTTGCATACAAAACTCAAGCCAATATCAAAAGAGTAATGCTCATCAATGGTATCAACAAAAACAAGTCAATAACTCAGAAAGAAGTAGCACTAACATCATCTAATCCAGAAAAATGCAATACTAAGACAATAATCCATAAAAATGCCGTAACAGTCGCGGATTTACCGTAACGGTGGAGGAGAACGAACGGTGAACGGCGGCGAAAGGGAACGGCGAACGGCGGCGAAAACAAATGGAAGACGGCGGCGCAAACGGACGGCGACGAAAGCTTCAACGGAGGGCGAAAATGGAAGATAGGGCAATGGAGAAATGAAGAAACGAAGAAGAAAACGAAAAAACGCGTGTTCTGTTTCGTTTACAATTCTGGAGGGTATATAAAAATTATTATACTAATACCTTTAGCAGCGCTTTTTAAAGGCCTTTAGCAGCGCTTTCATAGGGTGCATTAGCAATGACATATAGCAGCGCTTTATAAAAAAAGCGCTCTCGTAGGGTCCCCTTTTAGCAGCGCTTTTAAAAAGCGCTTTCTAAGGGTCCCCTTTTAGCAGCGCTTTTTAAAAAAGCGCTTTCTTTGGTAGGTAATTTTTTTCTTTTTTTTTACTGACTATTTAGCAGCGCTTTTTTTAAAAGCGTTGTCTTTTGTGCGCTGCTAAAAATCAATTCTGGCGTAGTGATATAAGTTAATATACACATAGACATTATCCTTTGGAGATGGCAAAATAATAATATTACTTATTTAATTAAACAATTTTTTTAGTGTGTATCTATAGGGAACCAATTTACTAACATATCAAGATCAATTATCACACATAGGGAACCAATTTACTTTCATATTTTTGTATGATTTTTACAAAATAAAGATGATATATATATATATATATATATATATATATATATATATATATATATATATATATATATATATATATATATATATATATATATATATATATATATATATATATATATATATATATATATATATATATATATATATATATATATATATATATATATATATATATATATATATATATATATATATATATATATATATATATATATATATATATATATATATATATATATATAAATTTTGAAATGTATTATTTTCATTCATTTATTGCTTTTAAATTTTATTTATAAATAATTGATTTATAATTTTTAATTCCATAATCATATTTGAATTGATATCTATAACCTCTCTTCTCCATTTTACAAAAATATATATTTTTTTTTGTAAATCTACATTTCCATTTGTCCCAATAACATCTCTTTCCTTTTTGCAAAATTACTCCTCTCTTATTTTAACGCATCTTTGATTCTTCTCCCCATCTCTTTATATGTTAATGTAACTTTATACTTTATTTCATAATTGTAATTGTATTTTTAAATTCGATTACCATGTCTTGATTTTTGGTTTATGTTTCCTCACCTAGAGTCCTTTCAAATATGTAAAATAGGAAATAACATGTGAGTGACAAATTGTTTCATTGCATGCCTTGATTTTAACTTTTGAATAAAAGAAGTGAATAATGTCTAGAAGTTAAGAAGACTTATAAAAAAGAGGACATAAGAGAGATAGTGTTACAGAATTCGACAAAAAATTCATAAATGATTCTTTTGATAAACATGCATAATAAAATTTGTAATTTTATTATAGCTTCCATTCCTAACAACTTCCATGCATGTCTTAAACAAAAGCCACGTTATTGAATTTTATATATGATACAACCGATATTTTTTATCTTCTGTCTTCCATACGCGTTCAGAGGATTAGGATGGGGAATTGAGATGCTATGCCTAACAGTTATGGGCGTTGTGACGTTCTACTCTTATTGCCTCATGTATATCTGGAAAAAAAAATCGCATGTAATTTATTTAAAATTAAAATTATTAGACTAATGAGGTTGAAAAACAGTAACAACCAATTACACTAAACTTAAACAAATTATACTGATACCAAATTAAGGCTAAATGAGAATTATACCTAAGGCTAAATCACAAAGCATATGATATATAGTTTCTGAGATATATAATTAAGGCTATTTATTTATAAATAATTAGGGAATATTTTTCCAAGACTAAATATACTGAACTATATACTTCAAGCTTAAATATTAGTATATTTTATAAATTACCTAATTTAGTATACCTAAGTACTTCCATCTGCTTTCTATTACGGTAGTTCTGATATATAGGTATACCTAAAATCATGATAATTGACACAAAACACAAAGCATATAATACTACTTCAAACTTTTATGTGTATGATGATGACAGTTTGATACTACAATGAACAATACATGTGGTTATGAATATTGTGTCGGAAACATTTTATGGCAGTTTATGAATTTTGTATTTTAATAGATTTCCAATGTAATGGAGTAATAATTACATGTAGTGTCATATTTCGTCAATAATTACACCAAATATATCAAATACCCATTGAAAACTTCCAAATAATTTCTTAGTATAATCTACAAAACATCCCTGTATCATATAATTTCCAATTTATACGGGAAGTGCGCGTCAAAAGTTATGTAATATTCCAATTGTTACGAAAATTTCTTAGCAACTATTTTATAGTTACAGTAATTACCAAGTACAAAAAAAACTTCCACGTATCAATTAAAAACAAAACAAAAAATGCACGCAAGTGTAACTGTTAGTTTCCATTAATATCCAGAAACGATGTCCATAAAAGAATGTAAACCAATAGAAATGTAAATAGGAGGAGATGTGATCAACTTTTAATAAATTCATTCAATTAAATTTAAAAAAATACCTGACAAAAATAATATCAGAATGAGTTTGTTGAGAGCCTTGATCTACACTACTTTATACATTCATTCCATTGTATTTCAAACAAAGGTACCAGTGAAGATTGAATTCTCTTGATAAATTATAGATGAAGTAATAGATCAATTATTTGCGCTCCAATAATGGAGGTATGCACGGTTTGACAAAGAAAGGGAGAGAGAGATACGATTAATTTGCAAATAGCTTGACAAATTGAGAGAAATAGTTTGTAAATGGCTTGGAGAGAGACTCACTTTGCATAGAGGAGTTAGTGTGAACCTTAATAATAGGAAGGACTATTGGAAATAGTGGAAGTTATTTTTTACAGTTATTATTTAGTATTATTATTAAATAAATCATGTGAGAAATTAAGCATTAAGGTAAAGGGTAAATATGAAATAAAAATATGAAATTAAGCATTAATGAAGGGTAATTGTGGAACAAAAATAAGCCACACCAAAAAGTTGTATCCCCTTTATATATAGTTATAGATATATATATTACTGAATCTCTAGTTTATTTATTCTACTTTATTATCTCCATTGTTAATGTGTTATATAGACTTTATTTTGATCTTCCTTAAACTACTAATCGCTATTACTATTGAGTTCTCATAAGTTTGAAAATTTGTATATTTGACTTTTTAATGATTAGTTCTATCGGAGAAATAAATTATTCTGTTGTATCTTTAAATTGTTTTGACATGTCGTCTTTCACTTTGTGTTCTTGAAGATCGAGAATGATTCATATATGACTTTAGTTGATTCTCTCAATGTTGGTTCTGCTATTGATCATGTGCAACATTTATTGTTGTTTGGCTATGTTCGATTTAGTTTTATTTGATTTGATTTTGTTCGGATTTGTTTGGTTAGGTTAATTTGTTATGATTTAATTTAGTTTAAATTGATCTATTTGATTTAGTTGTATTTTGTTTGGTTTGGTCTGATTTAGTTTGTCATCGTTTTGTTTGCTTTTGTTTGCTTTGGTTTGGATTTATTTGATTTTATTTGGTTCTTCTATCTAATGGTTCTCATCCTTTAGCGATTCCTTCTCTCTTTGTTGACTTCTCCATTTATTTGTTGCATATCTTGACAACGGTTCCTCTTTGGCTACTATCTTAGTTGGTTATAATATTAGTTGATTTGTTTTAATCTCTTATTTTTAAGGTTAATATGTTAAAAGTAGCTTATAAAACTTCATCTTTAATAGTAGTGTTAGAGTTTTAAATTTATTTTGCTTAATATTAAGTGTGTTTTCTGTTTCAGGCCGTCTAGAAAGATAAAAAATAAAATGCCTAGTAAATAAGCAACAAAACACTAACCATCCAGATCAATTTGACGGTTGGCCGCAATCATTGGCTAACCTCATGTGTTCAGTTACCAATTGTTTCTCCTATTTAAAGAAGGAAACACATCATTTCTAAAATATCCAAATTCTTTCTCATTAAAACACCATTTTTCACTCTCATACTCACTTGAACATTGGATTTCTAACCTTGTAGGTTATCCTCTTCTCCATGACAACAAGATTTGCATCCTTATTCTCCAATCAACTCTAGTTTCACTATGAAACTTTGGCGTCGTCTATGAGAATTGACTTCTGATTTGTACAATTTTTCACGATCAAATCTCTCTTGATTCAATCAAATCTCCCATATAAAAAAATCCACTTCTCCTCCACTTGAAGCGCAGATCTCCATTTCTTGATCACCTCTATTAAATTTCAACTTCCTTTCCTTCAGATCCTCCATCATATCTATCAACTATGGTGACTTCTAAGGTTACTCAATTCGCCGTCCAACAACAAGTCACAGCATCCGCTGCTGAGGCTGCCAGAAATCTTTCAGCTCCACCTTAAGGCACGAACGTTCCAAGCCCTAGGGGCTACTCCATCTAATCTTTCACTAAAAGATCTTGTCCAACCTAGGGCAAGTCAAGGAGCAGTATAAGCACTTTTATTCTTTGGTTCTTAACCACAATTCCACCAAGGTAGAGATTCTCTCAGACCTCCATTATTAAACCTCCACCATTTTTTGTGATGCCTGGATAGGAGATGCTTATTTGCTTTCAACAAATATAGGATAATTTTGGCATGCAAGGAGCCAATGATTTGTTGAATAATGTTTATAACATTATGCAACAACAATTCTAAGGTGTTAATAGAAATGATATTCATAATTGAAGAGAGCCTACAACATGCTAATTTGAGGAATAATATCCTGTAAGAAGCTGTGTTGTGAATAACCAAGTTGTCATCCATGAATTGGTATCAATTTAGGTGGAAACACGTAAAGAAAAAGTACAAAAGGTTGTCAAACCACCGACAAAATCATAGACACAAGTCCTCTTCCCATATTCCAGAAGGATGAAGAGGTAATCATACCCTCCACAAGCTCACCGTCCTAAGAGGATAGAACAATATCAAGAAGACACTTCAGTCCGAAAGCAGAAGAAGTGTTGGTCAAGTAAATCTAAGCACAAGAGGGGGTGAATAACTAGAAATTAAAGAGTTAATGAAAGATAGAAAAACACCCGACATTTATAGAGGTTCGATATGATGAAGTAATCTACTCCTCTCCCTAAAAAAATTTTTGAGAGC